>CM076580.1:624997801-625597801 GCA_034641835.2 Pinus albicaulis | reverse complement strand
CCAATGTTCAACTGGAAAAAGGTTGTAAATTGATCCTCATACACCTTTTTATCATTGAGGCCTCTATTTTCTTCATTTTCCTTCATTTTTCCTTCAATTTCCTCCTTATGCAATTATGTGACTTTTCATATCCCTTTTCTTCTATTTTCCATTTTTTCATAAATAAAATGTCAATTATTGCCACTTTTCCTTTGCCAATGCATTTGTCAATTTTCATATCCATTAATTAATTACAAGTGATCTCCATCACTATGCTTTTTCCAACATTTAGCTTGGAATACGTGTCCCATGACTGTGGTTATTATTTTTATCTACATAGGGAATCAATTAGCGATTGTTACAACCCCGTTAGGAACTGGGGTCCAATGTGGCTAAAACAAGACCTTTGAATCAAGAAGATAATCAGGTTCAACACCCAATAATGTCAACGTTGCGAAAATTGGGCTATTATAGAACATTTATCACATTGACTACAAAGAATTGAGGGCTACTAGCTCTGAAATCCATAAGCACGAGGAGACTTTCACATAAGTTAAATATTTGATGGTATGAGTAAAGGATTGAATTTGAAGACTTTAGCAGAATCCCAACTCCAACAATGGCATAACCTTGGGAATACTTTTGCAGATGAAAAAGCGCATGGATGGTCAAGAAATTGTGTTTCACCAATTGAAGATGCATGTTGTGCATGGAGAATAAACATGGTGCTTTCTCTTTGTTAATGACAAAAGAAATAAATGTTGGTATTAAGAAGGGTGCTCTCTAAAACACTAATATTTAAAATCTTTTTGAATTACATTACAATTTTGGTTTTGGGTGATTACTATAGAATTTATGGACTAGTTTTGACTCTATTTCAAACTTTTGTAAATCAATTATGTTTCAAAGGAACTTATTTTGACTTTCCAATTAGTATGGACTTGTACCATGAGCAACAAAGTCTTGTTATTTATGTGCATATTCTGTGAGCATCTACCATAACTATATTACTACAAAATTGTTCTTTTAAAAATTAAAAAAAAATAGAATTTAAAAAATGATAAATTGTAAATTAAATTATTAAAACTTTACATATCTTTTATTATATTAATACAAAATTTTATTTTGAAAAGATCTTTCAGTAAAAATCATATGTGAAAAATATCGTCGACCTGTTTTGAACCAATCATTGTGATTCATCATCAGAATTAGATGAAAAAATAATAAATTGATAAATTTTAAATTAAATTATTAAAACATTTCATATCTTTTATTTATGTATTTAACCATGTTGATAAATAATTTTATATTTTGTACTTTTCTTTATATCCTTAGAAAAGATACATTTTATAATTAATTTTTCACGCTTATAAAGTTTGTGAACAAAACTTCTAAATCGTTGAATAAAAACATAAATTATTATGTGCAAAGACGTTTTTATATATATATATATATTATTTTTTATTCTTTTAAGGTTGTATTTTAAAAGAACCATGATTTTAATATAAATTATAAATAAAATAATTTAGTGATATTTTAAATAAATTTTATATTATTATAGAGTTGTAAGAAATTTGAAAATAAAAATATTATTAATATTATTATACTTTAAGAATGTTGAGGAGATATGAGAAGATATATAATTCTTTTAAGAATTAATAGAAAGTTTAATAAATAATATTTAAAAATTATTTATAAAAATAAAATATATTTCAATGTCAATTTAATTGATTTTATATATAAAATAATTAAAAGTAAAAAGTTTTTAGTTAGTGGATAAGTGCATATAAAAAGTAATTGAAAAAAAATATTTTATGGTTAAAATATTTGAATAGAGATTCATTTCAGTTTTGATTATATAGGAATCAATTTCTTCGAGATGATTTTAGTTTTTTATTTTTTAATTGAAAAAGTTTAAAGAAAGGTATGTGTGTGTGTCACTTGTCAACTCTAAGTTGAACATGGCCATATCTTTTATACTAAGCATCACACTATTGAAATGTTTAACCAAAATGTATCTTAATTCCTTATATATCATGCATTCAAAGTGATGAAATCCCTTGAGGTGCAAATATTTCCTCAAAATTTTTCAACCTAAAAGAAAAAGTTTTCAGTTTGAAGGAATTAATCCCTTTCGAACCATAATAAATGAAGAGTTAAGATGAATATTCAATATTTTTTTTAGTGCATACACACCATGTATCAACTCCAAATTGAGCACAAAAAGAGTTTCACCTCCTTGGTATTGAACAACACACCACTCAAAAGTTTTAAACATAAAAATTTACCATGTTATTATTATCTAATTTTATGGTCACCAAATTGGTGTATTAGACCCCCTATTTGTTGGATAAGGGACCCACCTCTGCGCAACGATTTGACTGCTAAGTCTACAAAGGCATGCATACTCTAACGCCCCTCTGGTTTTGAACCTATGACCTCTTAGGAGGAAACACATGCTCTTAACCAATATGTATTTATAAAATAGGGAGAGATTTTTCACTTAAAATGTGTATATATATATATATTATTTGTTATTATATATTTTGTAAGTGTAATGTGTCAATTCCATATTACATAATGAAGGAATTACATATCTCTCTTGTAGTAGGAAGTAAAAAGAAATAATTTACGTTCAATTATTTCATGTGTCTGCCTATATGTGTGTTGTGTGTGATTTTTCTACTTTCGATTACCCCACACACATGTACAGAGAGATGGAAAAGTATCTTTTTAAAATGCCATGTGTCAACTCCATGATGAGTATAGAAAGATTTACACACCTCCTTCATATCAAGTCACAAAATCACTTTTAAGCAATAAAGCAATCAAAAGTAAACTAGTGATGCATGTAAAAATGCTTAAATATATGTTAATGATTTGAAGATATCTATAAACTCGTGCAATGTAATTGTGTGTGTGTATAGTGTGTATATGTGTGTGTGTGTAGCACTACTCATAAACATTAACTTTTATTTATTTATTTATTTAGCGGGTTTTTTAGTTGAAGCTTTCCCTAGATAAATCTTTGTGTTGTGCGATTGATATTCTTTCTCATTCTTGTTCATGTGATTGTGCGATCGTAATTGGTTTTCACAATTTGTAGAGTAGATTCAAGTATTTTGTTTTAGAATATTACAAATATAAATTTGAATCTATGTGGATTTTCTACATGGTATGAGAGCAGGAATCACTATAAAAGAAAAGAATGTGAGTTTGTTTTGAGTAGGTGAATCGAATTGCCAGATCTACTCTTCAGGACCAACAATAGGATCAGGATGCAATTTTGTGGATTGAGACTCGAATACGCCCTTGAGGGTAGTTTGAAGTACATATCTTAGAAGGACATGATGGAAGCAGTGTTGGAAGGCAACAAGCTGAAGGAGTTCATAGACAATGATATACCTAGGGCCGCAACAACAAATGCTCAAAATTTGGATGCATGGAAGAATAATGTAGCAAAGGCAAGAAGGATTCTGTTAGAGGGAGTTCGAGATCATATTGTATAAATAATTCAAATTTTGAAGTATTTGTGGTTAATTGTTGAATATAATTTTCTTCAAGTTATTGTAATTTTCTGGTTGCTCGACGCATCAATAATGCAAGTACATTCTTCTCAAGATTCATGTGGTGTACAAATTGGTGATGTTTTTCTTTTGTTCATGTGTTTATTCATTGTTTTCTTTCACTTTCATTTCTTAAAAGCTTAATTACATAACATAAACTGTGACGAATAGGATTTGTTATAAATAACACCCTATTTTGGCTGTATGTAATTTATATGTTTTCTACTAAAGTCAAATTAATGATTTCTTCATTGCTCCTTAGTTTCTACTGAACCTTTCATTTCTTCTGTTTCATATTCATTTAAAATTATGAAAGATCCAATTTATGCAAACTATATTGCCTTGTGAAACTCCTTCAAAGTTTTATGTAGATCCAATTAATTTTTAGACTCCATAGCCCAATGGAATTATAATATTTCAATCAACCAAGCAATCTAATCAAATCATAAACAAACAAACAATTTGCACAATAATAACTAGCCTAAAACTCACATAAAACATAGATAAATTTTATAGAGAGATCCCTCTCTAAAGCTGGCAGGGCTAGATCACAGCTTCCAAAGTGGTTTTGATGTTGTCCTCTGTGTTTACTCTCACAATATCATAAATTACAGAATGATAACATAGTGGCGACCATATTGGGGACAAATTGAAAATATTTTAATTTTCTTCGAATTCATTACCCCGGTTAAGAAAAGTGTATGATAGGAATATTTAGAGAGATCGTTTCCTTTTCATTTTTGTAAATAATAAGTGTGTGTGTGCCTTAGCTTTTAATTTTGGCTCCCAAAAGAGCTTTCACTAGATCTCATCCTGATCCAAAACCTGCAACTATTTTTGATGATCCTGAAAAATTCTTGAGAAGAAAAAGTACAGCTAAGAGCCAAGGGAGTAGTAGTCCTCCCCTTAGGGAAGATTCTCTTCCAAAGGATTTTTTTTTAATTTACAAGATATTGAATTTGATTTTCCTTTTAAACATAGTTTATTTAGAACTAAGTCAGCCAACTCGGTAGACCAAGTTGTGGTAGATTGATCTACCTTAAGACAACATTATATTGAAGTATAATATCCCCAACATGATCTCGAACTTCAAATCCTTAAATATTTTTATAAATTGCAAGGTTTAGTTTCAGGCCTTGACCTTTCTGTCCATGAGGCATACATCCAAAAATCTATTGAACTCTTTGCCTTACCTTCTTTGGCAGCTTCATCTACTTCATCACAATTTGTTAATACAAGATCTTCGAGTCTCGCCCCTTCTGTAGTTTCCTCTTCCACCCCTATAATTTATCATCAAGCAACTCAAACTCCATTTTATCCCCATTCTTCACCTACACTCCAACCTACATATTCACCACAACCTCAAACTTCAATTCAACCGCCACCTTTGATTCAACTTCCACCATTCATCCAAAAACCACCTTTAATCCATCCACATATTGTACATCCTCATATACCCATAATGGCAGCCAAATATGCTCCACTTGTTCTTCAAGGTCCTTTAGCAAACATGCCACAGGACTATCAAACTAGGATTCCCAGTTTGATGGAATTGGACCTATTACTACTCAACAACATGTAGATAGGATGAATGATAGTTTTGATCTTTAGGAAGTAGATGAAGAAAATGTCAAAATGAGGTTGTTTTCTCAAATTCTTACTGGAGAAGTCAGGAAATGGTTTGAAGCCTTACACCTTCTAGCATAAATGATCTCCTTGCATTCCATCAGTCATTCCTTAATAGATGGGAAGTAAAAAATAACCATCTTCAGGTTCTATCAAAATATGAAAGTATTAGGAGGGCACTTGGGGAAAGTGTCCATGATTATTGATTCAATACTATTTACAATACAATTCCTGCAAACATTAAACTACCACAAGGTTTAGCCTTAATACAATTCCTTGATGGCTTTAGGGCAGACATGTCTTATCGGATGAGAGAAAGAAACTCTGCAACATTAGAAGAAATGAAAAGAGATGCAATGAGTGTAGAAGCCAATTTGTTAGCAAAAAGAGTTAGGATAAGAACTGAAAGGAGAGTAACCATGAAACAATAACCCAAATCAAACAGAGGGAACAAAGGGGACCAAATCAACAAATTAGACCTCCTTTTCAAGAGAATTATGTTGATGATGAAGGGGAAATTGTAGAAGAGGTAGAAGATAACCAAATAAATTTGATGGGTATTAATGATGATGAAACCATTTTCTTACTCAAGAAGAACAAGAGCTTTTTCAAATTTCTCAAACTGAGCTTGATTCAGATGAAACAAATGATTACAAACAGAGATTTGAGAATGTTATTATGGAAGGCCGTAGATAATATAACCTTAGGAGTAAGAAGACTTCAGACACACCCAAGAAAAAGAATTCTGATATTCCTACTAAGAAAATCTCTGATACTGCTGTTAGGAAAATCACAGACAATCCTGCAAAGAAAACTGCTGAAAATTTAGGCAAAAGGACAATAGAAACTCCTTCCAAAAATATAGTTGATAGTGCTTCTAAAAATACTCAAACTAATATCCCAACCACTAGTTAGAAAAAAGAACCTATCTCAAAAGAATTGCTGACAAATCTGATTTCCTAAACATGAGTAAGGTTCAAACATCATTCAACATTGAGAATGAGTTAGCAAAACTCAAAATTCATTTTCCTCTAACAGAGTTAATAAATGAAAATTTGTACAGACCTAGAGTAACGAAATCTCTAAATATAGGGGAAACACACATAAACCGTCAATTTCAATGATGACCAAACTAAACCCTTATTCAGACCAGAAGTTGATGGAAAACCTTAGGAAGGAGGTGTTCCTCTATTCTATGTTAGCTTGATTATTCATGATAAGATTCTCCATAATGCCATGTTAGATTTTGGTGCTTCACACAATTTAATGCGTAAAGCTATTATGGAAAAACTAGGACTTGGCATTAGTAGACCATATAAGGATTTATATTCATTTGATTCCAACAAAGTAATATGCCTAGGTCTTATCAAAGATCTGTGTGTTAGTTTAGCTCAAATCCCAGCAAAAAGTTTGGTAATGGATATAGTGGTTGCAGATATACCCCTTACGTATGGCATGTTGTTGTCACACTCATGGGGAGCAAAGTTACAAGGGACCCTAAAAATGGATATGAATTTTGCTACCAGACCAGTGTTTGGTCAACAAAGAAGATTGTACAGGGAAAGCTTGATGAAATTCATGGTGATTAGTTAGGATAAACCACACAATTATCCTCTTTATTATGTTCATTTAGATTTAGACTCTTTCATTCTTTATAATGATGGAGATATCAACACTCACGTTACCAATGCAGAAATTGATATTTGTAAAATTATTGAAAACCAAACACAAATAGTGGAACAAAACACTCATCTTGAACCTCTTTGGAACATGGAATTTGATGGATCTTCTAGCAAAGAGGGTTTTATGGTAGGAGTGTGGGTTTCAAAGACAGGAAATAATCATGTTGAAGGACATTCATACAAGCTCAATTTTCAATGTACTAATAATATAGCTGAGTATGAAGCTTTTATACTAGGATTACAGTAATTGAAAAAATTGGGTTCTAAAAGAATTTCCATTCATGGGGATTCTTAGCTAATCATAAAAGAAATTAAAGGAGAATACTATGCAAAACACCCTAGATTAAGAGCATACAGAAATGTTGTTTTGGATTTTCTATAGATTTTTGTGTAATATGACCTTTGTGCAATTCTTAGAAATCAAAATATCCTTGCAAATAGTATGGCTTTTTCAGCTACAACCTGTAAAATGCCACATCCCAATCAACAATATACAGTGGAAGTGAAACATCGACCAACTGTACCAGACAATGTGAGATATTGGCAAGTGATTGAAAATGATAAAAATATTGAAAACTTTTATCAATATAAGGATGAGTTTGAAGAAGATAATATAGATTTAGAGTGTGTTAGAAGATAAAATAGTTATACATTCTGATCTAGGTAAAAATTAGACAACACAAATGTAAATATACATGTAAATAAAGTTGTAAATAAAGTAGAATTGCTTGTAATAGATCAAGAGAAAGAATAATTTGAAATACCATAGTTAAAGGATAATGTTTTACCTAGATGTTTGGTTCCATTAGAAGAATTGTTTGATTTCAATGATGTAGCTAAGAAACATAAGATTGAGTCCACAGGGGCAGATGTAGAAGAATGCAACATAGGTACTGAAAATACCCTAAAATGATAAAACTGTCGAATTCACTACCACCTGCTGAAAAGCAGAAATACATAGCTCTGTTTAAAGAATTCAATGATGTCTTTGCTTGGAGCTATGAAGACCTCAAAGCTTATGATACTAGTATTATACAACATAAAATTCCAATTAAATAGGATAAAAAACCTTTTAAGAAAAAACTTCGAAGAATAAATCCAGTATTGATGCCTTTAATTGAGAAAGAAATTAAGAAGATGTGTCATGCTAAAATCATAGTTCCTCTTAGGTACTCTAAATGGGTTTCCAATATAGTACCAAAAAGGAAGAAAACTACCCTTTGCCAAAGATGGATCGCATTTTACGAAAGGTAGTTGGATCTAGTAGGATTTCTTTGTTAGATGGTTTCTCAGGCTACAACCAGGTTTTAGTTCACCCTGATGATCAGGACAAAAAAACTTTTACTGCTCCATGGGGTACCTTCATGTATGCGAAGATGCCCTTTGGGTTAATGAATGTTGGAGCCAGATTTCAAAGAGAAATGGATATTGCCTTTGTTGATGAAATTGGTAGATTTATTGTGATTTATCTAGATCACATCACTGTTTATTCAAAAACCGATGAAGAAAATTTGTTACATCTGAGAAGAATTTTTGAGGAATGCAGGAGGTTTGGAATTTCCTTAAATCCTAAGAAAAATCTTTTTGGACTTGAATAAGGAAAGCTTCTAGGTCGTATCATTTCTAAAGAAGGTATTAGGATTGATCCCAGAAGAATTGAAGCTATCTTAAAAATCAGTCATCCTAGAAACATTAATGAACTTCAATAATTTATTGGCAAGATAAATTTCCTAAGAAGATTCATTCCCAACCTTGCAGAACTTCTCAGAAACATAACACACATGCTGAAAAGAGATTCAGAAATAAGATGGGAAATTGAATCTAGGCAATCATTTGATCAAGTAAAACAAGAATTGACAAAAACAACACTCCTGATCAGTCCAGATTTCACCAAATATTTTATAATCTTTTCATTTTCATTTAAACACACTGTTGCAACTATTATTTTATAGAAAAAATAGCGAGGGATATGAAAAACCCATTGCATTCTTTAGCAAGGCCTTAAGGGATGCTACATTGAAATATAACATAATGGAAAAACAAGCCTTTTCCCTAATAAAAGAAATCAAATATTTCAGAGTATATATTCTCCATTCTCACACAATTGTGTATGTACCAAATTCCGTGGTTAAGGATATTTTAACTCAAAATGGACCCGATGGTAAAAGAGGCAAATGGATTGCCATCATTCTTGAATATGACATAGAAATCAAGCCGACTAAGCTTATCAAAGGATAGGGACTAGCGAAATTAATGGCTGAGTCTAATTTCCATGCGTTGGATATCAACTTTGTAGCTGCACTAGATGTTCAAGAGGAGCAGGTGACTCCACAAATTGATAAGGCTTTTATGACCTCACCTTGGTATGAAAACCTCATTTTTGTTTTATTCAATTTAAATGCTCCTCCTGGTCTAACTAAGACAAATACTAGATTTCTAAAGTTAAAAGCATTGAAATTTTGCATCATAGATAATGTTTTATATTGGAAAGATGTTGGTGGTATTTTACTAAAATGTTTATTGAAGGATGATGCAAAAAGAACCATGCAAAAATTTCATGAAGGTGACTGCGGTGGACATTTGTATTGGAAAACCACTGCTAACAAGATCCTTAGAGCTAGTTTTTGCTGGCCTACCCTTGATTGGAAAGGACTGTATTAGTTTTCTTTGCTAAGTGTCTTTTCAGTTATAAAACATGTACATATTTGTCTCCATTTGTTTGCTTAATGATTGAGGAATTTAACCATGAAACATAGATGAAATTGTGAGTTTTAAGCATGTAAATAAGCCTAAATAACACTGAAGAACAATGTATAACAAAGAAATAACATCACACATAACATTTACACAACATTCATGATGAAGCAGTTCAGCCCTCTTGGGCTACATCTGTTGGTCTAGCTCCCAATGGCCTGTCCATCTTTTCATTATGATCAAAATTGAAAATACATATGTTTACAAGCCTCCAATGGCTGTTTTCTCTGAACCAATGGCTCCTTAATGCTCAAATTAGTCTAGGTAGACTGTTTTTTCCCCCAAATTGGTCGAAAATTGACTTGGCTAAGCTTTTGCCCAATATCCCCTAGAAATCCTCTACTAAATCTGGAGAATTGCAGTTTAACTGCAGTTAAATTTGGCAAATCCTCCGAATTTGGAAGCGCGCAAAACCTCCCATTGAATCTTCGCCGCGACAATAATTATAAAGGTTAAGGGAGGGGTTGGCCACATGCCGACCCCCTTTAACCCCGCGGTCATTAAAACTGGAGCAGAATCTAGAGTGATAGTGGAGTTCCACTAACCATAAGCGCAAACCGTAAACAATTGCATGTGATATCTTTTGGAGTTATACCCACCGCGGGACCGTCAGACATTTATCCGTTGAGGTTTAAAAAATATGTTATGGTTTAAATATATGTCATGTGACCAATACAATAGGACCGCCAGCGATCCCAACCCCCCCACCCCAAATTACGTTGCAATACACGTTAAATTTATTCGCTGCACTCATACGGTAAGCAACAACGAATAGCGGAGTTGGTCAAGCCATTTGTGGGTGCGCCTGGAGGTCACGGGGTCGAATCCCCCGGATCCCAATAATAATTTTGGTAAATCGTATAGGGGACACGTGGCAGCGTCCGAGCTGGCCACATGTCACCCATCCATAGGTCCCTCAAATAAAACATACAACCAAATCTGACGATCCTAAATGCACCATTTGGCGAAACACCATTAGTTTAGAAAAGGGAATATTATCATTTTTGATGATTGTACCTGCATGATGAATGGGCATCCCAATCAACCTTGTCACAAATTTTAGCTGCTTGGGAAATCAATCAGAACCCGATATCTCCCTCATATGACATCAGTTTTTAGAACCGTTCATGGCGCCAGAATCAAAACGACAAGATATACCCACTCGCTCAGGTTTGGTACAATTTCGAGCACTTTAAATTTTGAGAAAAATTCATGAACTCCTGATCACACCTCTCCATTGGGAAGATTTTGGACCTCAAAATACTTTGATTACCTGTTCAGTAGATGAGGGTACAACGCCCTCACCTTTCCAACTTCCATCCACTCTGCCTTGCTTGGCTTATTGCCTTTGAGCCCAACTCGAAGGTAGTTAACACTTCCCCTCCTGGATGTTCTTGTCCTCCTGTCAAGGATGGTATCCTCCTTGAGCTCATCTGGAAATTCTGGCGAAACACCTTCAATAGAAGGCAGCTGAACATTACTTCCTTGATCATCGATCAAAGGTGGCTCATACAAATGTAAGTTTTCAACATTAACAATTAAATACATTTGCATATATGAAGGCATGTCAAGTTGAAATGCATTGTTACCAACTTGTTTTATGATCTTGAATGGACCATAGCGAATGAGCTTGAGCTTTTTACCTTCTCCTTGCATTCTTTCTTTTCTTATGTGCAACCATACCTCATCTCCTTCTTGAAACTTGTGATCAACTCTATGTTTGTCATCCCTCTCCTTGTATTTGCTTTGACTCTCCTCAAGATATTCTTGAACTTGTCGATGAATAATCTGAATTTTCTCAATGAACTTTCGAGCCTTGTCAATATCCCTATGCCCATCAATTGCAACACCTTCTCAAAGATGAAGTCTAATGGTGATTTCGGCAAACACCCAAATTATGTTTCAAAAGGCTAAGCATTTGTAGAAGAGTGCTTTTCCCGGTTGTAAGCGTGCTGAATGTGATGTAATTTTTCATCCCACAACTTGGGATGTTTGCTGCAATATCCTCTCAATTGATGCAAAACGATTCTATTCACAACCTCGGTTTGGGCATCGGTTTGTGGATGAAAAGCAGTACTTTTTTTCAACTTTGTGTCCATCATCTTCCAAAGATTGGACCAAAAATTCTCAATGAACCTGGAATCCCTGTCACTAACAATAGAAGTTGGAAATCCATAATGAACCCACACATATTGAAAATAAAGTTCAAAAGTTTGTTCAGAAATAATGATTTTCTTACATGGCATAAGTATACACATTTTACTGAATCTATCCACAACTATATAAAGATAATCATGTTGTTTTCTTGACATAGGTAGACCTCTAAGAAAGTCAATGGAGACACTCTCCCATGGCCTTGAAGGTACCGGTAGTGGTGTGTACAACCCAAGCTTCCTATTGCTAGACTTGCTTGTTGCACACATAAAACAACCTCTTATAAAACGTGACACACTATCTATCATGCGAGGCCAATAGCAATACCTTTTTAGATGCACCACTGTTTTTCTTAGCCCAAAGTGTCCAGCAATAAGAGACGAATGAGCCTCTCTCCTTGTGGTATACACAACTTTCCCAAATGAAACATCAAATTATTATGCATGTGCTAGTCATTTTCCTCAACTTGATTCCCTTCACTCAAACTAGCATACACATCTTGAAAATCAACATCATGTGCATATTGTCCTATGTAACTCTCATGTACAATAGAATCATTTTTAAGTAAAGTAGAAGCACTTATGATTGGCCTTGAAACCATATCAACAAATTTATTGAAAATACCTTTCTTGTACCTTATAACCAAGTGAAACTGTTGAAGAAATCCCATCCACCTGAAATGTCGTGATTGCTGTAATTTTGTTTGTGACTGCAAGTACTGTAATGGTTGGTGATCGGTATGTACAATCGTCTCTTTACCCATAAATTAGTGTTATCACTTCTTGATGCTTTGTACCAACACATACAACTCTTTATAATATGTAGGATAATTAGTTACGACACCATTGAATGTTTCAGAATGAAAAGTGATAGGCTTACCATGCTGCAAAAGTACTGCGCCCATAGCATAATCACTAGCATCGGTTTGTATCTCGAATGGCTGTCTCAAATTAGGCAATGCAAGAACTGGAGCTAAACTGATCTTGTATTTTAAAGCTTCAAAATCTTGCTGCTGTTTGCCTCCCCATTGGAAGCCTTTCTTCACACTTGTCACTGCATGCATAGGAGCTGCTATGGAAAAAAAGTTAGCAATAAACTTTCTCCAGTACTGAGTTGCACCTAAGAAAATTCTTACCTCGGTTACTGTTCTGGGAGTGGGCCAATTCACAATGGCTTCCACTTTAGAGGGATAAATTCTCAACTCGCCTCTTCATACAATGTGTCCCAAATAAACCAAAGAAGTCTTTCTGAACTCACACTTTAACATCTTAAGAAATAATTTCTCTTTCTTCAAAACATCAAGCACCCTTTTCACATGCAAGACATGTTCTTTTCTTGTTTTATTGAAAATCAGTATATCATCTAAATACACAATCACAAAGTCATCAAGAAATGGACGCAAAACATTATCCATAACATGCATGAAAGTTGCCGATGCATTACAGAAACCAAATGGCATAACCAACCACTCAAAGAGTCCTTGTTTGGTTTTGAATGCAGTCTTCCATATATCACTTTCTGCAATTCCTACTTGATGATATCCACTTCATAAATCTAAAGTAGTGAAAAAAATTTCTTCTTTTAGTTGATCAAGCAAATCATCTATCCTTGGGAGTGGGTATCGATTTTTTACCGTAATCTTGTTCAAAGCTCTGAAGTCTACACACATGCGCCAAGTCCCATCTTTCTTCGGAATCAAGACTATGGGTGAACCGCATGGCGAAGTTGTTGGCCTTATGAGTCCCTTGTCCAACATGTCCTTGATTTGCCTCTTTATTTCAGCATTCTCCATTATTGACATGCGATACATGCCGATTTTTGGAAGAGGACAGTCTTGCTGCAACTGAATCTCAAGTTGAATCTCCCTTTTTGGAGGCAATCTTGTTGGCTCCTGAAAAATTGCATGATGTGCATCAACTACATAATATAAATCTTATTTCAACTTAGGATTACAATCCTCAAATGATTCATGATTAACATTAGCTTTAGGCTTAATCATTAGAAGAACAAAATTCTTACTTGAATTCACAAACCTTTTTACCTGTCCAGCATTACCATAGCAATATTTGTCTTCTTGCGATGTGCTCTAACAATGTACTCCTTTCCATCTTTGAATAAATGGTATTTTTTCTCATGGCGATGGAAGATCTCTTTCCTTTCATACAAGTAAGGATTTCTCAACACAATACCTGTAATATCAAGCGGAACTACATCTAATTCAACTATGTCAACAAAATGTGCAGTTATTGCAAACCGCAATATGCACTTCTTTGAAACCTGTAAATTGGCATCCTTACAAATCCACCCAAGTAGATATGGTTTTGGATGTGGAATGGTCTCAAGAATAAGTTCTTTACCAAGTCTTCAGAGATTAAGTTTTCTTGTGACCCACTGTCAAACAATGTGTCAATCTTGGTATGTTTGGATATGACCCTCACATGAAACAATTAAATTCTCTCTTCTTCATTTGGAGCTTGTATGTGATAGTTTGATGTACTAGTACTGGGTTTAGCTTCAATTTATTTTCGCTTCATGTTCTTCAATCCCATGGCTGTAATTTTAGATTCATCACCTGAATCCTCTCCTAAATCATGTTGAGTTGTAGCTGCAGTTTTCTGTTTCCCTTTGTTTTGCTGATGTTTGGGCCTCTTTTCAGGATGTAACTTCCAACAATGGTTCTCATCATAGCCTTCTCTTGAAAAATGTTTACTGACCACTTTTTCTCCCTCTTTCTTGACAGATGCATTGTTTTTTCCCTTAAAAGGTTTCTTCCTACCCTCATCAATAATGTTTTTCCCTCTAGCTTCTAGATGTGTGGCTTGAACACAAACTTCACCTAGACTTGTAGGGTTAAACATGAGGATAGTATGTGTTAGGTAGCTATGTAAGCCTCCTATGTACTTGAGCAAAGTATCTTGGCTCTGCAAATATACCCCTAATAAGAGAGCTCTTCTCCTAAATTCTTGGGTGTATTCTTGCACATTCCATCCTTTCAATTGTCTACAATTTTTCTAGTTCATTATGGCTTTCTGCATATGAGCTAATGGATAAAAATGTTATTGTATTGCAGTAATGAAATCAATTCATGATAGGATACTATTACCATGCTTTTTGATCTCCTCCCTTGTCTTGGCTTCCCACCAAACAAGTGATGCACCGTCCAATCTGAATGAAGCTAGTTGGATTTTGGTATCATCATCATGAAGGTTCTAAATTCTCAAATAAACCTCCAATTGCCTAATCCAATTATCAAGCTTTTCTGCATTTACTTCACCATTAAACATTGGCAATTCAAACTTAACATCAAGTTTTAGAAAAGAATTTTTACCAGTGTTCTTTGACTTGTGTGGATGATGTACTGAAGATGAAGTGGAGGATGCTGATGATGAGGGTGAGGATGGCGACTTTCCACTGCCTCCATTTCCTCCATTTCCCTTCTTTGATTTATCTTCATCATTTTGACCTCCTGATGATCCCTGTCATTCCTTGTGAATTTTGGATCCTTCTCCTTCTAATCTCTCATTCCTTTCTTGATAAATGATTCTCACCATCTCAGTCATGTCAAGGAATGCTTTGCTGAACACTCTTTCTTCTTCTATGGGATCCACCTCTTCATGGATTTCTTCTTCTCATGGAGGCATGCTTAATGCTGCTTCTGCTTCTTTTGGAGGTGAACTAGGTGGTGGAGAATGTGGAAATATTTCCCTCCTTTGCTATGGCTCACTTTGAGACCCACTTTCTTCCACCAATTTTCCTTCTCCTCTCTTAAGCTTGAGCCTAGTAAGCATGTGAACACTTGCAAACAGTTAAAAAGATATTTGCACACAACAACACCAGAGAATAAACTCTAGCCCTGATACCAACCTGATTTGAAAGGACTATATTAGTTTGCTGTGCTAACTGTCTTTTCAGTTATAAAGCATGTACATATTTGTCTCCATTTGTTTGCTTAATGATTGAGGAATTTAACCATGAAACATAGATGAAATCGTGAGTTTTAAGCAATAAATAATCCCAAATAACAATGAACAATAGTGTATAACAGAGAAATCACATCACACACAATATTTACACAGTAGGCATGATGAAGTAGTTCACCCCTCTTGGGCTACACTGCTGGTCCAGCTCCCAATGGCATGTCCATCTTTTAATTATGCTAAAAATTGAAAATACATTTTCTTACAAGCCTCCAATGGCTGTTTTCTCTGCACCAATGGCTCTAGAATGCTCAAATTAGTTTAGGTAGACTCTTGTTTCACCAAAATTGGTCGAAAATTGATCTGGCTAAGCTTTTACCCAATATCCGCTAGAAATCCTCCATTAAATGTGGAGAACTACAGTTAAATTCGGCAAATCCTTCGAATTTGGAGGCGCGGTAAACCTCCCGCCAAAATCTTAGCCGTGACAATAATTTTAAAAGTTAAAGGCGGGTGTGGCCACATGCCGACCCCCTTAAACCCCCCGGTCATTAAAGCTGGAGCAGAATCTAGTGTGATAGTGAAGTTCCACTAACCGTCGGTTCAAACCGTAAACAATTGCATGTGATATCTTTTGGAGTTATACCCGTCGCGGAATCGTCGAACAGTTATCCGTCGAGGTTTACAAAAGATGTTACGGTTTAAATAAATGTCTTGTGACCAATACAACAGGGCCGCCGACGGTCCACCCCCCCCTCAAGCTTACATTGCAATACATGTTAAATTTATCCGCTGCACTCATATGGTAAACAAAAACGAATAGCGGAGTTGGTTGAGACATTTAAGGGTGCGCTTGGAGGTCACGGGGTTGAATCCCTCGGACCCCAACAATAATTTTGGTAAACCGTATAGGGGACACGTGGCAACTCCGGGCTAGCCACGTGTCACCCATCCATAGGTCCCTCAAATAAAACATACAACCAAATCTGACAATCTTGAATGCGCCACGTGGTGAAATACCATTGATTTAGAAAAGGGAATATTCTCATTTTTTGTGAATGTACCTGCATGCTGATTGGGCATCCAAGTCAACCCTATCACAAATTTTCGTTGTTTGGGAAATCAAACAGAACACGATATCTCCCTCATACGACATTGGTTTTTCGGACCGTTCACGGCGTCAGAATCATAACAACGATATCTACCCGTTAGGTCAGGTTCGGTATAGTTTTGAGCACTTTCAATTTTGAGCAAAATTCATAAACTCGTGATCAATCATTTTCCTTGATGTCCATAAGAAAGTAACCTATTACCACAAATTCCAAATATTTGAGGGAAAAATAAAACTATTGCCTCTTCCTTTAAAACCCATATCTGTTGAAATCCCTTTCTAACGATGGGGTTTAGATTTTATTGGAGAAATCCATCCACCATATTCTGCCCCACACAAATGGATCCTCACAGCCATTGACTACTTCACCAAATGGATTGAAGCCACACCTTCCTGATTAGAAACTGATGCTCTAATTATCAAATTTCTTGAAACCAAAATCCTGTCAAGATTTGGATGTCCAAATAAGCTCATTACAGATAATGATGCAGCCTTTAAATCCAAGAAAATGATAGATTTCTGCAGTAGATATCATATTAATTTGGGACATTGAACTGCTTATTACCCTCAGGGGAATGGGTTAGCTGAATCCTAAATTTTTTTTTTGGTCTACGTTAACAAAAAGCTACTAGAAGATAACAGAAAGTCATGGCACAAGAAGTTGATAAGTGCACTTTTGGTTGATAGGCCTACTACAATGAAATCAATTGGCATTTCACCATAATAATTGGTTTATGGGATGGATGTTGTTTTTCCATCTTCCTCAGGAGTTCCAGTTATGAAGATAATTCAAGAATTGTAGGTTGAGACAAATGATACTCAGAGAAGGATTAATCAGACCATTCAATTGCAACAATCCAAGGAAAAAGTCTACGATAAAATAGAGGTTATCCAGGAGAATGTCAAAAAGATTTTTGACAAAAGAACTAAAACATATGATTTCAATTTAGGTAAGTGGAATTCTAGAAGAGAGGACAAAGGAAAGCATGGGAAATTTGACAATACATGGAAAGGAGAATATATCATTTATGCTTTCAGAGGTCACAATGTATTCTTTCTCAAAGACTTAGATGGAATAGAAATGCTCTGTGGACCTATGAATGGCAGAATGCTGAAGCATTACGTCTCATAGCAATAGAGTTTTTTCTTACATAAAATAATCGTAAATATCATTGTCTTGAATATTTTGATTGGGTAACCTATTGATAAAAGTTGAAGCCTGCAAAGAAGGCCCTAAGATTTTGATTGATATGCTACCACAATTACTACAAACAACAAAAAGAAATCAGGTGCAAACATTGCTGAAATAGAAAATTCAAGGCTACTAACCAAAGGTTCTTGGCACCTCACATGGAGAGTGCCATCCCGAGCTGGAGTCACTGTTAGGGTTCTATAATTTATAGGATCTCAAGGGGACTGAGTATTTCATTTCAGATATTTGACATTGTAAATTATTTTTCAATCTGCAAATGATTTGAAAAAAAAACATATAAAAGAAATTGAAAAGAGGGTATTTTAAAAAATGAATAAAGAGAAAAAAGAAAAAGAAAGAAAATGTTGAAAAAAAGAATAAAAATGAAATCATAACCCCACAAAAGAAAACAAAAGAAAATAACACTGAAAGTGCTATAAATAAATGTTGCTACTGATAGATAGTTTCTTTATGTCAAATAAAGTAAGGTTGTGTGCAGCTTGTTTAAAATTTCACAATGACTAGTTATTTGTTTAATCATACAGATTAATCATGGTTAAACAAGTTTAATTTTATGTTAATTAGAGTAGAGAATAAAAATTTTCCAAACAATTTAATCTTGGCTAATCAATAGTTAGGTAGAAGATGACATTGGTTCAATGGTTTAATGTGAATCAATAGGAGAAATAAGGGATAGGATTGAATAGATTTTAATTTTTCACAAAAAAGGGAAATATGGGTTTGCTAGTCTAAATCCACCCCTTGAGAAGAAATGAAAATGTTAGTTTAGAAAAATAATTAAAGTTAAAAGGGTAGGTAGAGATAGTTTTGTTTGAAAAATGTCCATTTTTGCACTTATCCTAAGTTTCAAGAACATTATGAAAACAAGTACAAAATGGATTATATATGTTTCACACACACACACACACACACACACACACATATAATTTAAAGTTTGCAATCAAAGTCAAAGGTTGTTACACGACAAAGTGTTTTGTCGGGCAGCGGTTAAAATATGCACACTTTACAACCGCAAGATTATCTCGCTCTT
This sequence comes from Pinus albicaulis, assembly GCA_034641835.2. Lineage (NCBI taxonomy): Eukaryota > Viridiplantae > Streptophyta > Pinopsida > Pinales > Pinaceae > Pinus > Pinus albicaulis. The sequence continues at coordinate 625,578,769 of CM076580.1, read as the reverse complement.
CACATCGACGACGCATAATGAATTTCGAGTCCCCCTCTCTATCTTATATTTACTTGTGGGGGGGGGGGTCCGAAAAGGTGGTATTCCCCCGTCGGGTCCCACACTACATGTCTTCTTCTCCATGTTTCACACCCCCCCTTCCTAAAACCGTTAACCGCTCCCTACCCCGTCCGAAAACCACTTCCCCCTCACTTCATTCCCGCTGTCCCTACCCCACTGCTTCCGCCACTATCCTTTCGCCACATCTCCTAACCATTTCCCAATAAAGAATTTTCCTGGTAATTACTGTTTGAGCATTTAATTCTCCCGGGTAACTGTTTAATCAAACAGACCCGCGCCAACCTGCAACGAAAACCATGTTATTCCTTTAGAATCCTGAACCTAATCCCTTTTTCACCTTTTTGTCACAAATTCTCTGTGAATTACTTTTGGTTTACAGGTTTTCGAATATGCCATCAGTTTTACCAGCTAATCAACGTGTGATTGAGTGTCAATGTCTTGTCTCCCTCTCTTAATCAATTACAGACTTGCAATATACTCCCAGTAAAGATTTCATGCCAATTCTGATTGAATGTTCATTAATAAACATGCCTCCAAATTAGAATAACCAAGAGGACCATGTTAATCCTTTAGTACATCCTCAAATCTATTTAGACCATATCCCCTTAGCCAATAGGGACTACAAAATTGTAGAGACACAAGGCGAGTCCAATATCCCGCACTCTATTCTCCCTCAGACCTTTCATGCCCCATAGTTCACCAGAAGATGTCAAGCATGTTATGTTCCCAGTCAACGAGCAATTATAGCCCTTAGTGGTGAAATTCTCTTCATCATTACTACTCTATCCATAGACCAGATGATGCAGGACCCATTTGGGGAAAATAACACACCATTATCACTAGAATCCCTAATAGAACTTTACCAAAAGCTTGATTTTTCCAAGAGAGCCAAAATTTTTGACCTTTTCCTACCAGAAAATACTCAATTTCCAAGAAAAAATCCACCATACCCTTCCTCAATCTTCCTTGATCAAGCAAAAAAAATTATAACTGTAATTTCATATATTCTTGGTTATTATTCTGGTTAGTGGGTAGATGAACCCATTTTAGGTTTCCTTTCCATATTTTCCATAGATAGAAAAACTTCCATTTTTTTTAATTTCAGTCAATTTCTGGCTCATAACATCCATGAACAATTTTTGAAGTTTCAAATGGAGGAAGTCTTCAAATACACTTCAATTTTGGTCTGTATGTTTTTTTATTATCAAGAAGATAGGTTTAAATTTTCCATGCAGAATATATCTGAAGAGGTAAACCAACAACCAGTTATATTTTGGACTTCTTTAGTGATGAAGGAGCATCAAGAATTTACTTATAAGTAATTCATTGAACAATTTGTCCACCCGGCCATGAGTGTGCTAAACATTTCAGTAAAGCCTAGAATCAGTGAGGATATCCAGATAATTTTGCATTTAATAGATCATGCAAAGACTAGAGACTGGTACTTGTACCAGAACTACACAAAGATCAGAGTGTATGGATGTGAGTTGGAACCATACAACCTCCCAAAATACCTCCCCATGAGGATTTTTGCACTTGAATACATCACACAAATGCTAAATTATGATGAAACACATTATGTGTCAGCTAAAAATAAATGACAGTTGAGGATCAAGACAAAAATTGGATCCTTCATATGTAACAACAGGTCAGCAGGAGAAGAGGCATATAAGCTTCTCAAGGAGATGAAATTAAGCCTAATTTTTAAATGGCCTTATGACCCTCTGGGTATTGTTTCCAGATTGAGAGTAGAAAATAAAAGTACTCCATACATTCATACTCATAGACCTGAAATTGAGAGGTATGTGAACCAGCAAGCTTGGGTAGAGAATACTTTACAGGAAGCTGAGGAGCAGCTTGTTTCTACATCCACATCACAGACTCATGTTCCACAGGAGAAAGCAAATAAAATACAAAGGGAAGAAGAGTCACCTTTAATGAATGAAAATGCATGGAAAGAATTCAAAATCATGTACATGAAGAGAACAAAGTTGAATTGAAAGGTAGATACATAGAAGAATTCAGAGCAAGAAGTGGCCATGGTAATGAAGGAAACACCATCCTCCTGTCAGGCAGGTGGCTAGTTTCTTGCATCTCCTACAGTATCTTAGGTATCCCAGGGGCAACAATATACTGCCAAAACTACCAAAGTTGTCCAAGGAGAGAAAGAGAAAACTATTTTTTATAGATTCAGAGAAATAAAGCTTAAGAATGAGATTCTTAATAATAGCACATATGCTCAGATTTGGAAGTAAACTTCTAGCTCCCAGAGTCGACTACTATTAATTTTTTTATGCAGAGAAGGGAAATATTCAGACGGATTTCCTTGAGGGCCAAATTCCACAGCCTAAATCAACATCAGATTACAAGAAAACATCATTTGCGTTTGATACAAAAGATATTCATCCCATTGAACAAATCGAGATGCATAAAAAAATAGGTGAAATGATTTTCTCCACATTAACCAACACTATTATGACTGTTTCTAGACTGCAGGTTTCATTTTCTAATACTCAGTCACAGTTGATGATGGAGAAGATTTCTTCTCTTGCAAAGGAAACCAGGATTAAATCCTTAGAGTATTTAGTGATAAATATGGGTTATGATCCTGCAAACATGAAAGTTGTAGAGGAATTAATCAAGAAAAAAATGTTGACATTGTAGCATTGAGGAAGCAATTGAAATTACCAGCCACTGAAGGTCCCCTCACGAAGGATATTGAAGAAACATAGACTAAAAAACGTGACATGATGAAGCTAATCGTGGAACAAAACACTCAGATAAGACAAATGGAAACTGAGTTCGAGAAAATGATAAAGGAATATGAGAAGAATGCTAAACTATCCATGATTCCTTTCGATGTTGTACCTCTTACAACCATTCCCACAACAACAACTGCAACCTCCACTGCACCTACTACAAAGTTTTCTGATGGTGCTGAACAACTAGCAAAAGTTGTGGAAAATTTGTCAATTCAGACATAAGAAATTAAGAAGTTGCAGGACCAAGTCAAGACATTGCAAGACCAAAAGACCAGGAGTGAAGCTTCACACTCTATTGAAGGTCAGAGGGCTCAAAAGATGATTGAGAGGCTGCATAAATCTGAAAGGGAATAAGCTATTGGACAGACCTTGGCTCAACCCAAGCAAATCATTTGGAGTGATATTATGAATTCTATAGCTGAAATTTGGCCTTGTATTCAGATTATCTTTGAGCAGAAAGATTTGATTAAGAAGGAAACAAAGGCTATTACATATATTAAAGAAAAGTTGGGAGAAATGCCTGCCATAACTACAAACATCATTAAGTTCCAAAATTCCAAGAACAATTATGAATTAGATTATTTAGGAATTGATGATAGAATAGAAACAATTTTGGAGGTAAAGAAGATTATGACCAAAAATAATTTTTTTGCTCAATTGGAGGAAAAATGTAAGAGTTTGAAGATAGCAGTAAATAGATTTTTCACCAGGATAGAAGCTCTAACTCAGAAGGGGCTACCTAGTTTATTTTTAATTAACGAAAAATTGATTACTCATGAAGATTACATTGGAAAATTGGAAGAGGTAGGCATAGATAGTTCAAAATTTTCAAATATCAAAGGCAAGATGACAGGAAAAGCTTTCCTAGAAGACATGGGTAATGATTTCTTCATCAAGTATGAAGTAAATCATATTTTTGTGGTAAGAACAACATTTTCCAGGTATATTGAGGTTGATGAAATTTACCGGAAGGTAACTAAGTTAACCATTCCAGATGAATACATATAGGTTAAACTCTATGAATTACTAGAATGATTAGTAACTCAGATGTAGTAAGAAGATAGGCCATCACATTAGACAACACATAAGCCAACGCAACACAAAAACAAGCCAATTTAGGAACTGATTCCTCCAAAGCAATGCCACCCTTCCACTCAATTGTCCACCTTGCCTATTACTATGCAGAGATCGATTTTTTTGTTTAGAATAGTGCTAATTATACACTATTGGTTGAGACAACGATTTCGTAATGATTTTGTAAATTGTTTTATAAATACTTCACATATTGAAGTATTCGTGGTTGATTGTTGAATATAATTTTCTTCAAGTTATTGTAATTTTCTGGTTACTTGATGCATCAATAATACAAGGAAATTCTTCACATGATTCATGTGGTGTACGAATTGGTGATGTTTTTCTTCTATTCATGTGTTTATTCATTTTTTTCTTTCACTGTTATTTCCTAAAAGCTTAATTAAAAAACATAAACTGTTAGGAATATGATTTGTTAGAAATAACACCCTATTCTGGATATATGTAATTTATATGTTTTTTGCTGAAGTCAAAATAAGGAATTCTTCATTGCTGCTTAGTTTCAATTGAAACTTTCATTTCTTCTGTTTCATATTCATTTAAAATTCTGAAAGATCCAATTTATGAAACCTAGCCTGCCCTATGAAACTCCTTCAAAGTTTGATGAAGATCTAGTTAATTTTTAGACTCCATAGCCCATTGTAATTATAATATTTCAATAAGCGAAACAATCCAATCGAATCATAAACAAACAAACAATTTGCACAATAATAAATAACCTAAAAATCACATAAAACATAGCTAAATTTTACAGAGAGATCGCTCTATGAAGCTGGAAGAACTAGATCCCAGCGTCCAAAGTGGTTTTGATGTTGTCCTCTGTGTTTACTCTCACAATATCATAAATTACAAAACGATAACATAGTGGAAACCATACTCAGGAGAAATTGAAAATATTGTAATTTTCTTCGAATTCATTACCTCGGTTAAGAAAAGTGTATGATATGAATATTTCGAGAGATTTTCTCCTTTTCATTTTTGTAAATAATAAGTGTGTGTGCCTTAGATTTTAATTCTAGCTCCCAAAAGAGCTTACACTAGATCTCGTCCCGATCCAAAACCTGGAGCTATTGTTGATGATTGTGAAAAATTGTTGAGAAAAAAAAGTATAATTGAGAGCTAAGGAGGTAGTAGTCCTCCCCTTAGGACAGATTCCCTTCCAAAGGATTTTGTTACTTTACAATATATTGAATTTGATTTTCCTTTTGAACATAGTTTATTTAGAACTAACTCAGCCAACTCGGTAGGCCAAACTGTGGTAGATCGATCTATCTTAAGATGTCATTCTATTGAAGTACAATCTTCCCAACTTCATATTGACCTTCAAATCCTTAAATATTTTGATAAATTGTAAGGTTTAGTTTTAGGCCTTGACCTTTTTTTCCACGAGTCGTATATCCAACAATCTATTGAACTCTCTGCCTTAACTTCTTTTGCAGTTCCATCTACTTCATCACAATCTGTTCATCCAAGATCATCTAGTCCCACCCTTTCTGTAGTTTCCACTACTACCCCTATAATTTCTCATCAAACAACTCAAACTCCATCTTCTCCCCAATCTTCACCTACAATCCAACCTACATCTTCCCCACAACCTCAAACTTCAATTCAACCTCCACCTTTCATCAAACAACCACCTTTAATGAATCCACATATTGTACATCCTCATATACCCATAATGGCAGCCATATATGCTCCACTTGTTCTTCAAGGTCCTTTGGAAAACATGCCACAGGACTATCAAATTAGGATTCCATAGTTTGATGGAACTTGACCTATTACTGCTCAATAACATGTAGATAGGATGAATGATAGTTTTGATCTTCAGTTAGTAGATGAATAAAATGCCAAAATGAGGTTGTTTGCTCAAAGTCTTACTCGAGAAGTTAGGAAATGTTTAAATCATTTCCATTTGCTAGGATAAATGATCTCACTGAGTTCCATCAATCATTCCTTAATAGATGGAAAGTAAAAAAGAAACCTCTTCATATTCTATCAGAATATGAAAGTATTAGGTGGGCACCTGGGGAAAGTGTCCATTATTATTGCACTAGATTCAATAGTGTTTACAATGCAACTCCTGCAAAATATTAAACCACCACAAGTTTTAGCCTTAATAAAATTCCTTGATGGCTTTGAGGCAGACATGTCTTATCATTTGAGAGAAAAAAACTCTGCAACATTAGAAGAAATGCAAAGAGATGCAGTGAGTGTAGAAGCCAATTTGTTAGCAAAAAGAGCTAGGATAAGAACCGAAAGGAGAGTAACCATGAAAGTAGAACCCTTAACATCTTCTGCTCATGCCAAAATAGATTCTTTAGTCAGAATAGTAGAAATAATTATGGAAAGAATTAATCTAACAAATAGAGTTTCCCCAAGAGAAAACCAGTTTGGCCCTAAAAAACGTAATCAAAATGTTAGGAGAAATCCTCCCCAAATCAAATAGAGGGAACAAAGGTTATTGGATGCAACAAAAACCATGTTATTCCTTTAACCCTGAACTTGGTCCCCTTTTCACCTTTCTGTCACAAATTCTCTGTGAATTACTTTTGATTTAAAGGTTTTCCAATACGCCATCAGTTTTACCAGCTAATCAATGTGTGATCGAGTGTCAGCGTCTTGTCTCCCTCTCTTAATCAATTACATATTTGAAATATACTCCCAGTAAACCTTTCATGCCAATTCTGATTGAATTTTCATTAATAAACATGCCTCCAAAGAAGAAGAACCAAGAGGACCATGTTAATCCTTTAGTATATCCTCCTATCGATTTAGACCATATCCCCTTAGCTGATAGGGACTACAAAATCATAGAGACACAAGGTGAGTTCGAACTATTTGAACTCTACTGTTGGCTCAAAGATAAATATGTGGATAAAACTAATGAAATTAGACTTTGGAGTCCAATATTGCGCACTCTATTCTCCCTCAGACCTTCCATGCCCCATAATTCACGAGAAGATGTCAAGCATGTTATGTTCCGAGTGAACGAGCAATTATAGCCCCTAGTGGTGAAATCCGCTTCACCATTACTACTCGATCCATAGAACAGATGATGCAGGACCCCTTTGAGGAAAATAACACACCATTATCACTAGAAGCCCTGACAAAACTTTACCAAAAGCTTGATTTTTCCAAGAGAGCCAGGATTTTTGACCTTTTCCTACCAGAAAATACTCAATTACGAAGAAAAATTCCACCATACCCTTCCTCAATCTTCTCTGATCAAGAAAAACAAATTATAACTATAATTTAATATATTCTTGGTTATTATTTTGGTCAGTGGGTAGATGAACCCATTTTAGGTTTCCTTTTTCTTTCCATATTTTTCACAGATAACAAAACTTCCATTATTTTTAATTTCAGTCAATTTCTGGCTCATAACATCCATGAACAATATCTGAAGTTTCAAATTGAGGAAGTGTTCAAATACACTTCAATTTTGGTCTATATGTTTTTTTATTATCAATAAGATAGGTTTAAATTTTCCATGCAGAAGTTAGCTGAAGAGGAAAACCAACAGTCAGTTATATTTTGGACTTCTTTAGTGATGAAGGAGCATCAAGAATTTACTTATAAGTAATTCATTGAAAAATTTGTCCACCCAGCCATGAGTGTGCTATACAGTTCAGTAAAGCCTAGAATCAGTGAGGATATCAAGAGAATTTTGCATTTAACAGATCAGGCAAAGACTGGAGACTGGTACTTGTACCATAACTACACAAAGATCAGAGTGTATGGATGCGAGTTAGAACCATACAGGCTCCCAAAATACCTCCCCATGAGGATTTTTGCACTTGAATACATCACAAAAATGCTAAATTCTGATGAAACACATTTTGTGTCGGCTAAAAAGAAATGACAGTTGAGGATCAAGACAAAAATTGGATCCTTCATATGTAACAACAGGTCAGTAGGAGAAGAGGCATCTTCGCACTTTCCTTAAGTAACAGGTGCGGGACCGCACCTGTTGTCTCTGGGGCCTGCGGACCCTGTTAAATTTTTTGAAATCACAAAATTTCTTCTTCCAGTTTAGGTTTATATTTGATTTAGGACTTTTAGTGTCTACCCAGATTTGTATTTTTCCTGTCAAAAACCTCTTGTGAGTGAGTTCCGATAGTATTTTTGTTTTGAGTGATTTTCTAGAAGTTTTGCATACTTGGAGTGGTTTTCACTTTGTCTCTGTAGCGACTCAAAGATTAGAAGCTTGAAATACCTTAGATTACACTGGTATCTTTTTGTCTTCTTGATGAGTTTGACTTGGTTGCGAAATCCATCCTTTTTGAGGAATAGATCTAGTTTTCTCTTTGCAAATCTTTGAACAAACTTTGTTATAAGTTCTGAATTTCATTTTTACAAAAGAAGACATATCTGGATGTTTTTTGATTTATTTGTTATTATGTGCAAATGAATCCTTAGTTTACTAAATAAATAAGCAAAACATTCAAAAAAAAAATTGACGCTTTTATTCAATTAGTTTTTCGATGTTTTTAGATCTCAAAATTAGATTTTTGTAGTTTTGAGTGCTTTTCTAGAACTTGTAGATCTCTTTTGAAAGAAAAGTTGTTTTTTGTAGTTTCGAGTTTTGAAACTGAAAGGGATTTATTGTGAGAATTGATTGTTTGTTTTGTTTTGAGTTCTTATTGAAAAACAAAAATATTTTCTTTTCATTTATTCTTCATGTTAAAAGAAATAATTGTCTCTTAAGAAGTTGCATTTCTCGAACTCTTTCTTTTAGCTAGGCTTCATTGAAAGAAAAAAAAATTGCTTATCATTTTAGGTGCATTTTTAGTGTGTTTGGAGTCGAGTCTTCACACCATCAAAGTTTCATTTCCATACCTATTGACTTAAAGAAACAACCCATAAAAACAACGCTTAATTAAAATTGATCTAGTAATTTTTTCTATTTCTAGGGCTCTTATCACCAATATAGCTTAGGCTAGTATCTTGGAGTAGGGAGTAATTAACTCTCCAAGATAGTAAAAACAAACAAGTAGATAAATATTGCGATAGGAAATAAATCCAATTGTAATTGGTACATTCTGGGAAGCTTCTCTTAAAGGAGTTAATCATGAGATCATGTCCAAACCTTTGAGACAATCAATTCTGTTTCATTGGGAAAGATAGAAGATTTGCGCGCATTATAAACGGTAAAAATCAGATTAACCATTGTCGAGGAGCCTGGGGTCACTTGTTGGTAAACCTCAGATTGACCATGTCAAGGAGCCTTCAAGGGGATTTAGCTTTGTTACTTTGCCCTTGCACGTAGAATCAGATCGGAGACTATTCCCCTAGTTGTATTTATTGTTTTTGGTAACCTTAGTGTCCATAAACTTAAGATTATTTCCTAAGGTGACGTGAAGGAAAGATCTCACTGTACCTGGAGCAGACGTCAACTAGACTCACTTGGACTCTCTGGGGGGTTCTCTTCACTCGAGATGGTTTTGTGAAGAAACTTGTGCCAGTCTGTATCATTAAGCAGGTTGTTGGGGTAGCTGTTCCAACTGCTCTTTCTGTATTAAACTTCTACTAAGTTGGATTTCATCACCAACTAGTGTTTTTAGTACGGGAAGTTATTGTTTGTGCGTGGTTTGAACTCTTATATTTTTTAGGCGTGTGATTCAGCGGTTTGTTTCTTTAGAGACTTTAGGTGTTTTTTTGAAATTTTCTTTGTTTGCGTGTGATTAATTAATATTTAATCTTGGCAGAATTACCAAGATAGTCCCGTAGACTTCAGGGGAAGCCCCCTGAGTATACACCAAGACAACTTGAAGGGATGCGTGCTCTAGTATCATCTAGTGGCAGTAGAATTAGATCAACAGAGGCCGGAGATTCATCTATAGTTGTTCATCCTGATCATCAAATACCAACAACAGAGCATATTCAAGAATCGATTTCAGTTTCTGAAGTTACTGGTAGTATTTCTCCTTCTAGTGAATTAGCTGAAGAACCTGAAATTTCTGAGCCTGACACTGAACCTGCTGCTTTGGAACCATCTTCAGGATTTGTTACTCCAACTTCTAGTGATCCTGGTTCACCTAGGGTAAGAAATATCCTTACTGAAAATCTTCCTTCTGACCTCATATCTATTGAAGAACTCGTCAGTCCAGACGAAGACGTAACTCTTCCCGAAAACCAACAGACTTTGAATCTTAGGGAGCGTGAATCAATTTTCTACAGTCCTATTAGGAGTGATGCTTGGTATTTATCTTTGACAACAATTTTAGAAAACCCAGGTCTTAGTTTTTCACCACCTTGAATTCCTTTTCATCCTACGCCGAGAGGTTATTATCCTTCATCGATCATTTCAGGAGATTCATCTATGTTTTTCCAATCACCGAAAACATTTTTACACGGTGGTCCTTCTATTCCATCGGGGTACCAGGCACTTTTTGGTACTTTCTGAGGAGCAACTCCTAGACTGATTGAACAAGTGTTATCATCTGGTATTAATGGAGCTAAAACTGAAACGTCGAACACATAGCAAATTTTTATGATGTCTAGTAATATATAAAATCCTCAACCTCAAGGTAGTCAGTTACTGCCTGGGGGGCAACCTCAAGGTAGTCAGTTACTGCCTGGGGTGCAACCTCAAGGTAGTCAGTTACCACCTGGGGGGCAACTTCAAGGTAATTTTTTACTAGGAAAAACTGTAGGACAATATTATTTACCTGGAGAACAACCTCAAGGACAGAACATACCTCAAGGTTATCAACCTGAAGGACAGTACATACCCCAAGGTCAACCCCAGACTCAGTACATTCCTCAGGGTCCTTATCAACTCCAGATTCAGTACGTGCCTCAGGGTTATCAACCTCAAGGTCAGTACCCAACTCAAGGTTTCCAACCACCTTCTGGTCAGTCATTTGTACAAGGAGCTGGAAATTTACTGCTTAATTATAACCTTATGTTCAATCAGGTTATGGTCCTACATATACACAACCTTCTACGGGACCATAACCCAGAATGAACATGGTGTGAAATCCGTCTCAAACTCAACAGACTATGCAACCTAATGTGTAGTTATCTAATCAACCTGGACAACCTTTGGTTTTTGGTCCAACCCAACAACCTGTTCAGCCTACTATTCAAGTCCCTGCACCTGGTTCTGTTCAACAGCCTGGGCCTAGTACACTCAGACTCCGCCTCAAATTGCTACAACTATTGCAACATCTATTCAACCTACAACATCTATTTTTGGAGTATCTGTAGCTCCAGTTTCTTCTATCTTTGCACCCGTGCAAATTCCTCAAGTCTCTGTGCCCCAGTCAAGATCTATAGTTCAGACTTCGGTCCAGATGCCTACAGGACAAGCCGGTACAAGTACGATTGCCACAAGTCAACCGCAATTCACATATCAACCGTACCAGGGATAGTGTCAATTCGGTCCCGTTTCACAAAACCCAGTTTATCAGTATCAACTGTATCCTGGCTATACTTATCAACAACCTCAACAAACCCAGTTTGGTCCTGGTTTTTCGGGAGGTTATACCATTCCTAATGCAAATCCGATTCCGGGTTATCCTGGATATCCGCCTCCCGGAACTGGTCTTATTACTCAAGTTTTTCGTGACCCTAACTGTCAGTTACCATTTATTGCAACTTTGGATTTAGTTGATTTGTCGCGCCTTACGAATGATCCGATTTACTATCTTCCGTATTGGCCGCCAATGCCTAATAAGTTGCCCAGTGATATACCGAAATTCAAGGGTAAGTCAGGAGAGGATCCGTCAAATCACGTTATGACTTATCACCTCTGGTGTGCGTCTAATTCGCTAATTTATGATTTAATTCGGTTACGCCTTTTTCAATGAACTCTTATTGGTCTTGCTGCCAAATGGTACATTGAGTTACCACGAGGCTCTTTTAATAATTTCAATCAATTAGCAACTGCTTTCTTAACTCATTTTCAGTTTCCTGTCAGATACGACAATGGCACGAAACTAATGACTTCACTAAAACAATCCACGTCCACATATATTTATGGTCATATTCATGAATGGCGACGTAGAAGGAGATTAGTGAAAGTTTCATTCCAGATCAAATTTTGGCAGAATGGTTCATTAAATCATTATTACCCAAAATCACTGAAGATGTAGCTAAGGGACGAGTTGTTAGTGAAGAGAAAGTCATTGCTCAAGCTCAGTACCTTGACCTAATTTATACACAGTCAGGTACTTTACATGAAAAAATCCCTGATCTTCCAAAACATGGTCAAATAACTGCAGCTCCTTCAGGGTCTCATGCCGCTGATGGTATGATTGGTTCAGTTAGTACTAAAAGCAAGAAAAAATCTTCAAAGAATTCTTCTCCTATAATAAATTTACCTGATTCCCAAAAAGGATATTCTTCTGCTGAAGTTTCTGCCGACATCCATGTCGTAAATACATCTACGACAAAATCTAAATCCGGCAGTAAAAAGAAGGGGAAGAATAAAAACAAACAAAATTCAAAAGATAAAACAGATAAGAATGAATCTACTGACGAAAAATGCAAACCTCACTATCCTTGTTTCATTTGCGACGAGGATCATTTTACAAAAGAATGCCCACATCGAGCGGAGGTTTCGAAATTTGTTAAAGGTTCTCAAACACCTGCTATCTTGAAGGATCCTTTTCCTACTCAAGATAGTAATATGATTTGTTCCTCCTCGAATGCCTCAGAAGAAACCATTATGATGATGTCTCATGTTAGGATTGCGACCTGATCGCAATATTATGGTAGTAAAAATCCGGTTGGTGGTAAAGAAGCAGAATCTTCTAATTCAAATACATCAACTGCACCTCCTCCTATTTCTGATCCACTACAGATCGAGAAACCCAATTCAGAATTAGTAATAAAACTGCCTTCTAAAGGTGTACTTCGTAAATCAGCTTTCAATCCACATGAAGAGCTACTTATAATTACAACATTGTTGAAGACTTAGCTATTTCCCCTTCAACAATGCATGCCCAACACAGTGTAAATTACTATTGTCTGCCATAGGAGCTGTCGATATTCAGGATTCGAACCTAATAATCTTTGATTTAGAGAATAGTACATGCCGCCTACCCCATCAAATGGCTTTCCAGATTCCAGTATTAGTAAAAAACAGACCTTACTTTTGGACTGTGATTGATGAAGGGGCTTCTATGTGAATTATGTCGATCCAGTGTTGGAAATCACTTGGTTCTCCCACACTCGATCAATCTCCGACAATTCTAAAGGCTTTTGATGGCCGATGGCTCCATCCTTTTGGTATTTTGCAGAATTTTCCTATAGAGGTAGAAGGAAAAACTGTAAATCTAGATGTGGAAGTGGTTGATGCCCCTCTAGATTACAACCTTCTTCTGGGTCGCAATTAGTCTTATGCTATGACTGCGGTTGTTTCATCGGTATTTCGGCTTATAAAGTTTCCACATAAAGGAAAGATTGTTACAATAGACCAGCTGACTTATTTCTCATCCGACCCAGCCTCTACATATAGTATTCAGCACATCGGTAAAACGACTATCCCTTACAAGGATGTCGACGTAGGTTTGATTAAAGATTCTGGTTTATTGGGAAATTTTCCCTTTCCTCCTTCTAACGTATCGCCTCATATCGCAAATATTCATATGATTTAATCAAATAATGTTACTTTTGATGATCCTTGGATCATACCTTCTGATTCCAAGGTGGATTCATTTGATGGCGCGATGCCTTTGAGTCCCTTTGAACTTGCATATCAGGCTGTACAATCATTTTCCGATCCTTCTTCAACCGAAACTGATCCAATGAATGTGATCCATGAGGAATAAATTTCTATATCTAGCTCAGCTACAACAACATTTCCTGATCTTGTTCATACTGATGAGCAAATTCGTGAACTCTTGTCTGTTGATGATTTACCATGGGAAGATCTACATCACCGATCTTCATTTTTACCTGAGATTGATCATTTTGAAAATGATTTCTCTTCTATTTTTTTTCTACTGATTATGTCAAAGAACCACAAAATCCATTGCAACATTCTGATTCTAAGTTAAATTTGGAAAATATCTCTTGAACGATTCCTATTGACATTTCAGTTAAGCCAGGAATTATTGAAAACATTCATATAGGTGCTTCTTGTACAGACGATGAAATCCAAACTTATAAAGCCCTATTTCAAGAATTCTATGACGTGTTTTCCTGGTTGTATGAAGAAATTCCAAGAATCGATCCATCAATTGTTGTCCATGAAATTAAGACTTACCCATATGCTAAACCTGTTCGATAAAGCTTACATCAAATACATCTGCGAAAAGCTGCTGCTATCAAAGCTGAAGTTGAGAAATTACTTCGTGTCGGTTTCATTTATCCAATTCCTCTAACCGATTAGGTATCGAATATTGTTCCTATCAACAAAAAACAAGGAACGATAAGAGTATGTATTGACTATAGGGATATTAATCGAGCTTGTCCTAAAGACAATTATCCAACCCCTTATATCGATCAAATAATTGATGATTGTGCCGGTAGTGAAATGTAGTCCTTTATGGATGGGTTTTCTAGTTACAATCAAATCAACATACTCCCTGCTGATCAACCTAAAACAACTTTCATTTGTCTGTGGGGAACGTTTGCTTATTGCAAACTACCCTTTGGATTGAAGAATGTTGGAGAAAATTTTCAAAGGGCTATGTCTTACGCATTTCATGACATCAAGCACATTGTGCAGCCTTATCTCGATGATTTACCTGCCCATTCATCATGTAGAGCCGATCATCTCACTCATTTACGAGCTATCTTTATGAGATGTAGGCATTATCGAATTCGACTGAATCCACACAAATGTGTTTTATGCGTAGAATCGGGTCGCTTACTCGGATTTGTTGTTTCAAAAGCAGGAATTCGTGTTGATCCATCGAAGGTGGAAGCCATCGTTAATCTACCTCGTGCTTCGACTCTTCGCCAACTCCAAATTTTGCAAGGGAAAGCAAACTTTTTACGTCGTTTCATTCCTAATTACGTCGAGTTAACAAAGGGTTTTACCAGGTTGTTGAAACAGAATGTTCCATTCTTTTGGGATGAGATCGCTAATCGATCTTTTGATGCACTCAAACACACGTTGACCCATGTACCGTTACTGCATCCTCCCAACTACAACTAGGATTATTTTTTGTACCTCGCCGCTTCTCATTCCACCATTAGGATGTTTTTAGTTCAGGAAGATGAATTCAACAATGAACATGTGATTTACTATCTTAGTCGAAATCTGCATCCGACTGAGATGAATTATTCCCATGTGGAGAAATTGGCCTTGAAAGCTATTCAAGCTGTCCAAAGGTTTCGTCACTACATCTTATTACGCAAAACCACAGTAATTTCTGACTGTAACCCTATGATGTACATCTTGACCAAACAATTGCTAGGGGGCAAGTATTCAAAATGGATAGTTAACCTGCAGAAATTTGACTTGGAATTTGAAAAATCCAAGGCAAAGAAGTCTTTGGTTTTTTCCGAACTGATGTGTGATTTCCGTCTACTGATACTGAAACTGTGGCGGAGCAGCCCATTGCGGACAAATCCTTGTTTCTTATCAATACTCTTGATCCTTGGTACGGAGATATTATTGTTTATCTCCAAACCCAATCTTTTCAGCCTGAACTCTCACAATCTCAGCGACGGAAAATATGTTTCCAATCCCAACAATACAATATTATTGGTGATACGCTCTATCGTTGAGGAGCAGATTCTGTTTTCCGACGTTGTATTACTCATGAAGAAGCTGAGAAGGTTCTGAATGACTGTCATTATGGAGCATGTGGCGGTCATATGTCTGGGTATGCCACAACCCAAAAGATATTGCGTGTTGGTTATTTCTGGCCATCCTTATTCAAATATTGTATCTATGGAATCCGGAAATGCCACAATTATCATATCTTTGATCGTAAAATGCGTGCACCACCCGCTCCTCTTCACCCTATAATTGTTGTCGGTCCTTTCGCAAAGTGGGGTATTGACTTTATTACATGTAACCCTCACTCGGATGAGGGGCACGCATATATTATCCAAGCGGTAGATTATTTTACTAAGTGGGTCGAGGCGATGCCTACATTTTCGGCAGACGGCAAGACTATTGCAACTTTCGTATTCAATCATATAATTGCTAGATTCGGTGTTCCTCAAGCTATCATTACGGATCATGGAAGTCATTTTCAAAATATCATGATGACTGAACTGACAGATCAACTTGGCCCGCGCCACGATATTTCTACTCCATATTACCCGCAGGCTAATGGTCTGGTTGAAGCTATCAATAAATTTTTAGTCACTATGATCAAACGAATCATTGGTATTCATAAATCGAATTGGCATACCATGCTATTTTCGGCACTTTGGCATATAGGGCCTCAGTAAAAACATCAACTGGTTTCACTCCTTTTCAACTGGTTTACGGTTTGGAAGTTGTGTTACCTATTGAATGCGAAATTCCGTCATTACAATTGGCCATAGAATTACTCCCAGCTACTTCTGAAGAAGAGAAACGTTTTTTTTACTTAGCTCAGCTAGATGAGAATCGACGCACTGCTGCACTAGCAAACGAGACTCATGCAAAACGAATGAAATCTCAGTACGACAGAAATGTTACACCTCTCAATTTTTCAGAAGGGGACCTAGTTTTAGTATACGATCAAGCAAACGATAAGCTAGGGGCTGGAAAATTTGTACCTAAGTGGCATGGTCCTTACATTGTTAAGCGAAAGCTAGAAAAAGGGGCCTATGAACTGATATATTTTGACGAGGTCTCTTTAGACAAACCAAGAAATGGGATTTATCTGAAGAGATATTACACTTAAATTCTGAGTGGGGATTTTTGTTAGATTAGTTTCTTTACTGTTGGTGTGTCTTAGATTAGAAAAGCGTGCCTAGTTTAGAGTGTGCTCTTATCACTATTCCTACTTATCTGGGTTTTACTCTTGATATTGCAGATGTCGACATCTCTTCAAACATACATTGGTTTTGCTGATGGCGCTTGTCGTAGTACACGGAACATTTCTTCCACAGCTTGGGTTATCTATTCACCCTCTGATGAGTTAGTATCTATGCATGGGGTAAGCCTCGGTCAAACAACGAATAACATTGCAAAGTATAGTGCAGTGATTGAGTTATTATCTGAATCCATATCGTTTGGAATTCGAAGTTTGATTTTTAGGTTGGATTCTAAACTCATTGTATTACAGCTTAACAGGGTTTATGCCATTAGAAATCTAGTTTTGTTACGTTTATTTTTGAGAGTTCGTCTCTTGGAGCGTGAATTTGATTACATTGAATATCAACATATTCCAAGATATTTAAATACATTAGCAGATGCAGTTGCTTCTAGTATGATAAATAGACATATTCAATAATCAAAATAGTAAATTACACAACATTCGATAACATGTTACACAGATAGCCGATAATAATGATATATCATAGCATAGAAGTGTGTTTCAAAAAATATACATCGTCTTCAATCATAGGTTGAAAAAAACCTTATGATCAGAAAAAATGATAATACAAAAGTCAAAAAATGTCATGAGTCTACAAAATCAATCATCCTATCCCTGGTGATGATCACGATAAGAAACTACTGCTCGGGCCACCCTACATAAGAACCTCCTAAGAGGTCCTGGGACCCCAATCACATATCTCTATAACCTAAGTGGAATATCATCTATATCAGTCTCTGGAATATCTAGTGTCAAGCGCTCTAGATGATGCTCCAAGTCGGTCAGGATATCGGCTGATTGGCCCTGTGGGGCTGGTGTTGCTGCAGCAGGGTGTCTCCTTTCATAAGGTTGGAGACCGGCTGGTCATCATGGGCCCACATCTGCTTTTAAAATTTGATTATTAGTTTTGGACGATTAAAATACAAAAAAAAAATTAGGACTTAGAAAACGTTGAAAATGATTTTTACCTGAATCATCCCACTGTTCTCTTGCTGGAAGAGTCATGTCTTGGTTCTCGCGGAAGTCCATCCTGGCGTATGGAAGGTGCTCAATCATAAAAATTTGGTTGTTCAACCAACGAAAATATGCAAATGTAAATCGAACAACCTCTTTACCCTCTGAGTGACGGGCCATCAAAGCTACCCATCGAATCATCCGAGGTTCCCGGGCACTGCCTAGATCAACTGGAATGAGATGTGGAGCCAGTAAGGGAATCCTCTCCAAAGAAAATGTAACCACAATGGATCCATAACCAAAGTTGTTTAACTTTCCATTTTTTTCTCTGGTTAGTTGGCTTTTCACATTGGCCAATACTGCTTCGCACCAGTTGAATATGGTGCCTCAGAAGAAATATACTGCAATCCGCATCAGGGACCCAGTAGCCACGTGCAATGCTGCACTCCCGCACAATCTAGTAACAGTGAATGCAATAAATTTAAGCTCAGGTCAGATGATAGTTTTTATATCAATCCGTTTATCCTTGGGGTCTGATCGATCATCACAAAACTCTAGACGAAGACTAGCAATAGACTGGCCACCTGGCCTAGTCCCAAACAAAGATATTTGCTCACCCCTCTTTGGAAAACCAGTCAAAAATTATATATCCTCTGGCTCAATTTCGAGCCGGTGGCCGCCAATAATAAAACACTGGTCCTGAGTACTCCATTTCTTTACCAGCCATGTCAGGAGGTCTATTTGGGCCCTCATGCCCTGTATGGCCCAAAAATTGTACAATCCGCATGCTCTCAATGCCTGCATTGTGGGAAAATGAATCATTGCGGCGTCATCTACATCCTCATTCTCATGTTCTCGCCAAGTAAGCATTTTGAATGTCCTACAATACACAAAGAGACATATTAGAACAAACTTGATGGAAAAATTTTGGGCGAAAATTGAGAAATTTATGTTTTGAATTTCATTGCGCGGGGTTTGCACCCTTTGTTCATACATAGTGCGTAGGTACGCACGGGCGCCGTGCAAAAGGTGCGGACCCATGAATTTTTTCTTTATAGAAAAAATTCGGGGTCCGCAGGTCCTGTGTGTTACACCTGCAGACCCCCGCAAACGATTTTTTCAACCTATTTTTCCTTAAAAAATGAATTTTAAAGCCTAAAAACAAAATGTAAACTAATTAAATGCAAGTTAAGGAGGACGTGGATTACCTGGAGCTGGAGGTTCTCGATTCCAACGGACGGATTTTCCAGAATCTTCACAGGAACTTTTTTACCCAAAAGCTCTCACTTTTCACTCTGAACTCAAATGGTAAAAATGAAGTTAGAAAAGCCCCTTTTATAAGTTTTTTTGAATAAATGAGTTTTTAATTTGTTTATTTTTCACTTTAAAAAGGTAATTTTTGAAAACATTTTTATTTATCTTAAACAGGTATGTGTAATGTTTTGAGTTTTTGTGCAGAAAATTGGATTTTTCGGGAAAATTGATCGTTTTTTCGACAAAGAGCATACTTTTATCACTCTTTCAGACTCTTTCAAAAAATTACGAAAAAGCGAAATCTTGGAGTCCTCTTTTAAGCTCTTTTCAGACTCTCTAAAATTGAAAATATTGCCGAGCACTTTATTATTTGAACTCATTAAAATAAATGAATGATCGTCCCTTTGGTATAAGTTTACCCTTTTTACGGACTGAAATGGACTATTTACGAAAAAGGTATATGTTGACTAATTACGGTCAATAGAGTTCTCTCCCACATTATTTTATCCTTTTTTGGGCTCGAGAGACTAAATTTACGAAAAATTACACCCATGGAGTTTTCTTAAGTTTTTCTTCTGACTCCCTAAAAATGAAAAACATCGAGTTTCTCCTATACTGGACTCATTAAAATTTAACAGTAAAGGACCTGTTCAATTTTAAGCAGGAACGAACCACTCCTTCTTAGGGTTCGAATCTTAAACTAAGTTGGACTCATCCGAAGGATGAGCTTATAAACAAGCAAATGTTATCCTCCTCAAGCTTGTCAAAAATAAAGAGGTACTTGCCAGAAATGGTGGGGGAAAAGAGAGAGAAACGAACCTGTTTGTTATATTTTGATTATTTGGAAAACCGTTAACCACTATTTAACATGACACTTTTGTTTACCTGGGTTGGGAAAATCCTTTGCCTAACAGTTAATCAAACCATATTGAAAGTCTTCAGTCAGTTTCTGGGTATTAGCTTTGGGTCAATTGTCACCAAGCCATCTGTAGCGTCGTTATGTGTTCACGAGGACAGTTTAAACAAACCATTCATTTGCAAGATATTTGTCTTCCATTTTGACCATCCCTGAGTCATTCCTTGCTAATATATTTATTCAAAACTTGATCTATGATTTCGTGTTGTGGGCTTGCCTACGACGGATCACTTTCTATCAACAACAACTCATTATGTAGGAAATCGATCTAGAAATCGTCAGTACCTTGAAAGCTGCATGCCTCAATGGCAGGTTTCTCGCCTTCGACGACAGGTTGTATCATTGACCTTCGATCGAATGATTTTGTGACATGTTCGACTTCAGCTCATTCATTCACATTTAATGGATTGTACTGAGTACTTTGAGGGCCATTGACATTATTTGTGGTTACTCTCACACTTGTTAACAGTTCACATTATTGACTGGTAATCAAGTGTTTTCTACCGTGTTCGACTTCGACATATTTATTCACATGGATAGAATTGTACTAGTTCGGGAAGCGGAAATCAAGTCCCTGGATCTAGTTTCTACCATCCAGGCTGCGAAGAATTTTGTTATTCATTATACAGTGAACTATTCATAAACAGATGGCTGCGTCCATACTGTGTCTACACATGTCTATATTGTTGATGTATTGAAAATCATTCCTGTATCAGAACAATTTGAGTCAGTTTTTTAGTTAGTTTTGATCTGAGTATGGGAATTCCTACCTAAGTGACGATATGTCTACATATATATATTTTGCATTGAATTTTTTTACAGGTTCCTACTGGGGTGTCCACAGGATGATCCTTGAAATGATAAAGTACTTCACTCTTCATACATAACAAACTCTATCTCCATTTATTACAGACTTCGCACTTTAGGGGGAAATCTGTTGCACTGAAAATTGTCACCTTGAAATTATGCTATCTATATGAGCTCATTATCACTCATACTTTCCTCCTTTGCAAGTATAAAACATCGGTTCCTCATGTCAAGCCTTAAAAATAAGAGAAAAACTCTCAAAGTCTCTAAAACTCTGGTATCGCGCTTTCTCTTTGTCTTACCCGCGGTCTCGCACCTAATGGTCTTGTCTTCTGCGTACCTGACTGCACTTTCTCCGTGTTAAGAGTGCGGACCCCTGTAAAATATTAAAAGGGCACAAGTAAACTCAAAAAGCTCACTTTCAGTCATTTCTAGAAGCTTCTGGAAGGAATCTTGCGGGAGAAAAACCGTTCCTTTTAGGTTCATGTATCCCATGCCTTAAGGAGCTAACCCCTTGATGTGAGGAGATTATCCCTTTGAAGGAGGATTCTATCCCTTCATAGGTGGAACTGTAACCTCCTCTTTTGTGCTATAAAAAGAGGCATTGGGTAGCCTCAAAGGGAGTTCAAGCTTTAGTGTTGTTTGAGGTAAAGTGCTGTTGGAATTTAGACTCCTTTAGCCGAGATTTTATGAGGAGAGATTACATACCTTTATGTGTCTCTGTTGGAAGAGTACGAGACTTGTCAGAGTAGAGTAAATTCCTACTTCGGACCCCGGGAGGACTTGTTCAACATGAAGGCTGAAAAGGTTGTAAGTTTCTTCCACTATTTCAAAGATAATACAAATAAATTGTCTTTCTCAATAAATTGTCATTTGATTTTTTGTTTTATGGATTCCTTGATCACCATAATAGATATGATTTAGAATGCGTGCTATGCAGGTACTATTTAATGTTTGATTGTTTGTGATTGCAAGTCTTCAAAGATAACTTTTTCGTACAACTGAGGAACGATGACTACAAGCAAGCATTAGATCGAGGTAGGTTAGAAAGATAGATTTAATTGTCTGTTTGTTGCTAGACTATCTTCTGATACTAGGGAGATCGGTCTTGTCCGCAAGATCGATTTATCCGGCCAACAGGAATACAGACCAGTCAATCAAATTATCAACATCTTTCATAGACTTATTAAGCAATGACACATGGAAAACATCATGGAATTTCACAGTTAGAGGCAGTGCAAGTTGGTATGCTACTATTCCAATCCTCTGAAGAATCTTGAAAGGCCTGCAATACCAAGGTGCCGACTTGGCACATGACCCAATCCTCAAGGAGATCTTCTTGGGATTGAAGCAAAAGTACACATGTTCCCCAAATTGAACTCCTTAAATACCCAGTTATAATCTGCATAACTCTTCTGCTTGTCTTGTGTTTTCTTTAGATTACTCTTGATAACTTGCATTTCCTATTCCATATTTTCCAATATATCCAGTCCAATCAGTACCCTATTCATTAAATCACTCTAACTGATGGGAGTATTACAACTCTACCCATAATAGTGACTCAAACATACTCATCCTCAAAGAATATTGATACCCATTGTTGTATGAAAACTTCACCAATGGAAGATACTCTTCCCACTTCCATTGTTGATGCATAACATACATTCTCAATATGTCCTCAAGGATCATGTTGACCCTCTCTGTCTGTCCATCTATCTGTGGATGATAGATTGTATTGAAGGCCAAATTTGTCCCCAAATCCTTTAAACAAATCCTTCCAAAACCTGGAAGTGAACTTGGCATCTTTGTGTGGCACAATATTCCAAGGAATACCATGTAACCTCACTATCTCCCTTATGAATACTTGGGCTACCTCGCTAGCTAAATTCGTAGAATTTATTGGAACGAAGTGAGTTACCTTAGTCAATCTGTCAATCACAACCATAATAGATTCATGTTGTCTAGATGTCCTTGACAATCCTGTAATGAAGTCCATGGAAATGGCCTCCCATTTCCACTCTAGAATCAGAATCAGCTGCAATAACCCATCTAGATGATTACACTTTGCTTTTACCTATTGACAATCCAAACATCTCGCAACAAACGTTTCCACCTCTTTCTTCAAGTTTGGCCAATTGTAAAACTTCTTAATTTTGGTCAATGTCTTATGATATATTACATGATCTGAATATGGCTTGACATGAAATTCCCTTAAGATAAGCTTCTTGAGCTCATTTTTGTCTATCACATAGATATTGTCCCTAAATCTAGCGAAACCATTTTTCATTAGATGATAATCCACATCTTATTCACGCGCACCATGTTATTGTAACCTATGCTTAAGTTGTTGGCACATTTCATTTTATTGTCCTACCTACAAGATATAATCCTATAAATTTGTCCCATATGGACTCATAATTGTTGTGTGATTTACGTGCACTCTTTTGCTAAGATCATCTACAACCTTGTTCTCTTTACCTTTAATGTCTCAATCTCAAATTCAAACTCACTAAGTGTGTCCAACCACCTAGTTTGTTTGGAATTCAAATTAGTTTTTTCAAACAAGTACCTCAACCCACTGTGATCACTCATTAAAATGAACCTCCTGCCAAGAAGATAGTGTCTCCACATCTCCATTGCATTGATGATCACTGCCAACTCAAGATCACGTGTCACATAGTTTTGCTTGTGCTCATTCAATTTCCTTGGCTCATAACATACTGCTTGTCCTTCTTGCATCAGAACTCCACCAAGTCCTATTTTGTAAGCATATGCACATACCAAAAACTCTTTATCTGGATCTGCAATATTTAGAACTTGAGCATTCATAAGCAACTGCTTCAACTGCTCAAAACTAGCTATGCATTCCTCTGTCCATTCATATTTCTTTCATTTTCTCTGCAAGGATGTAATAGGATAGGAAATTTGTGAGAAGTTCATAATGAACCATCTATAATAACCTGCAAACCCAATGAGTGAACTAACCTCATCCACATTCCTATGATTTTCCCACTCCATGAAAGCTCTGATAGTTTCTAGGTCCAATGTTATACCTTCCTTGGAAACCACATGCCCCAAGTAATGAACCTTTGTCTGAAAGAAACTGCACTTTATAAGTTTGGCATTCTACTGATGCTCTCTTATAAATTTCAACACTGTTGCTGATGTTTTGCATGCTCTTCCTCCTTCTTAGAATATATCAATATGTCATCAACGAATACTATCACAAACTTGTCCAAACAAAGGAACAACACACTATTCATCAAACACATAAAAGTAGCCGGAACATTAGTCAAACCAAAAGGAACCACGAAAAACTGATAATGGCCAGACCTGGTTTATAAATAAAACTTGTAGATATCATCTTCTTTGATGCATACTTGATGATATATTAATCTCAAATCAATCTTCGAGAACACTGCTTCTCCCTTTAATTGATAAAAAAAGTCATCAATCCACGATAAGGGGTACATGTTCTCGATCGTCACCTTGTTCAAATTTATGTAATCAATACACAACCTAATAGTACCATACTTCTTCTTCACAAACAATATTGGTGCACCCCAAGGCGACACACTTGGCCTAATGTATCCGTTGTCAAGCTTTTCCTTCAACTCCAACTTTAGTTCCACCAACTCTAGAGTGCTCATCCTGTAAGGGGCATTCGATGATGGTGTTGCTCCTGACATAAACTCAATAAAAAGGTACACTTCCCTATGAGGCGGTAACTCTGAGATCTTCGTTGGAAATATATCCTGAAAGTGCTGCAAAACTGGATACCTCTTCAAGACTTCTACATCCTCAACATCCTTACCTCTGTCAATAGATATATGAATTGCAAACAAGACACACCATTTCATGCTATTTTTCTTTGCCTGCATAGTTGTAACCACTCTCACTTATGTAGGCTTCCTCTTACCTTGCAATATTCTCTTCTATCCATCATCATCCAAGAACTTAATAGCCTTATCATAGAAATCCACCTTAGTCATGTTAATGTGCAACTAATCGATACCCAAAAGCATTCTATATGATCCCAACGGAAGCACATTT
The DNA here is from genome assembly GCA_034641835.2 of Pinus albicaulis. Lineage (NCBI taxonomy): Eukaryota > Viridiplantae > Streptophyta > Pinopsida > Pinales > Pinaceae > Pinus > Pinus albicaulis. The sequence goes on along the minus strand of CM076580.1, from coordinate 625,553,933 downwards.
AGATGCATTGATGTAGGCACACTATTAAACTCAAATGCATAACATATTACCCAATGATGAACTCTTTCTTAGTATTTGCAACCAACTGCACTAACCAAGACTTTGCATGCATTTCTTTATTCAAATGACACTTATCCACTAGGTGAGGACTGATATAACTATAATTAGATCTAGGTTCAATCAAAATAGAAACAACTTGATCACAAATCTTACCTTCCATCTCGATAATAGATGTCTAATGATCAACCTACCTATTATCCAAAGCTACATAAACTTGAGGAATACTTTGTCCAACATCCCCAACTGTCTGTACTTCCCGAGCACTGTATATTTGCGGTCTGCCACCCTAATGTTGTGGAAAATATATCTTGCGATGATCCTTTCCACAAATCCAACACTGTAAATCCTTCCTACCATCACCCTTGTTCTGCTCCTCATACTAAAATCCATGTCCTCTGTCAACTGCATTAAAATTCTTATGTGGTGTTGCATTCTCTTTGTCATATGTATATTGTGGTTTTACTCTTCTCAACCCACTTTCCTTTATTCTTATCATTACCTTTCCAATATTTATTAGACTCAGACCCACACTTTTATTGCTCATAACATTGCTTCAACTTTCTAATGGCTTCCTCTAGTGATATAGGCTCATCAAACTCAATCCTGTCTTTGAATGACACCGACAACTCACTAATGAATCTTTGAATCTTTTCTTTCTCCTACTTTAGATAAGGCACATATCTCAACAACTCTAAGAATTTGTTAGTATATTTCTCATCAGTCATAGATCCCATCTTCAACTCATATAACTCCTTTTCCTTCTCATCATAGTATCTTTCAGATAGATATTTCTTCCTAAAAAATCTCTTGAAATCACTCCAAGTCAACTCCTCTTCTCAAATGCTTCTAGAATTCTTCACATCTTCCCATCAAATTTATGTTTTCCCTTTAAGAATGAAAGTAGGTATAATGGCCTTCATATTCTCTTAGTATTAATTCAATCTAAAGAACTTATTCATCCCAAGCATCTTGCGACTTCTTCATTTCCCCATTAAATGTAGGATATTTTTCTTTCTTGAACTCCTTTGGCAAGTAATGCTTCTCACTCCTCCTATATGGATGGTGATAGTGATGACGATGTTTTCACTCTGATCTAGAACTTTAATAGAATCCATGGTCATTACCCCTCTTGTCAGGTGTTTCCAAGAACCTACCATCTCTAACTGTGTCATCCATGTCAAACCTGTATCCTAACTGAGACCTACTGCCATATGCCCCATTAGTCCTTTCCTCCTATCAAGGATTGATCCTAAGCCATCTCTGTCTCTAAAAATATGATAGACTCTGAAGGATGACTGCATTAACATCTGCTTGCTTTTGTTGTGCTCTGGCAAGTCTTTCCTGTAACTAAATTATTATGTCACTGTCCACCTTACAATTTCTGATCTTTGCTTTCAAGCTCTTCAATGTATTTGTTATGTCAAGGAGTACTCATCACCATGTTGCTCATCTGATCTATAAGGAGAATCACGTGAATTGTATTTCACCATTTTACTTGTCACCTTTGATCCTCTACTTCCTGAAAACATACCATGTCAAATAAACCAAAGTTAAACATAATCAACATACCTTAGTGAAGTTCAGGGGAGGTTATATCATCTGCAATATCATTCGGATTAGGAAAACATATGTATATATAATGAAATCCACATATCAATCATCTCAACATCAACATCATCAACCTCTACATGATGACACAACTACAACAATGACTATCACAGTGCATGCATAGCAAACACATACATGACTGACAAGCACACATGACAAACACATTCCACCCATCTAGTTCAAGTGCTTGAACTTGGGAGCTCTGATACCAATCTGTAACCACCCTTCCCACATCTACATAGTTTCACTGGTATGTCGAGGTAAACATGAAAGGAAGAGCTACTATGACCTAACCCGACCACTTAATTCTAGTTAAGGAAGTGGGGCCGACTGTTGATGACAAACCAACAACTCAGAACATCCTACAGGAGCTACAAGTCACTTAGAGGCTAAACCACCACCCTGGGTGGCCAAAACCTGAGATAGACCTGTATTTCTATTCCCAGGGCACACCCACAACAAGGCCTCCATGGAGTTGGAAACGTCCAACCACATACACAACACTGCATCCATGTGGTTACAACCCAAATTCTCTAGTTCAGAGGTTGCAGTCCCAGATCCAAAGCCACCATTTCAGGCTAGCCTCTAGACCACTGCCCAAAACTCAGCGAGAATTTCCAAAATGAAAATAACATCATGAAAATCTATTCATAAAAAAACTTGATTAAAATCTTGACCTAACCAGACCTAACCATGACAATCATTTCGTCAAACATATGGTGAGCATGTAATCTATAGGTCATGAAAGCATATATGAACATAGGGGTCTAATACTTATCTAAAAATCATCAATAAGGTCTAATTCCCCCTCATAATACCTGAAATAAGATTTATTATCTCATGCATTCATTAACCATTCATCTACTAATCAAAACATATCAAGAGCGTTAGCTAGAATGTTACGGAACTATACTTATAACCAACATTTAACCAGAAAAATAATCATGATAGGACAACCATCAAAGCGACATAATAACTAGTACAAGTACTCGTAAAATACAATAGGAAAAGAGCTCTTATTGAGATATGCAAAAGCCAACTAAGTCAGGGACTTCCACATACCACTCGATCATAGATTGGGCTGAACCAAATCTTTCTTTCAGTCAATTATCCCCGCGCCATTTTCCAAGCTTGAATGTGGGATGTCATGGAATAAACCAAACAAAACCAAACTAGGGCTTCCAAAGGAAAAACCATCTCAACCCTCAACCAATGATTCCACTTCACGTTCAGACATCACTAACCCCAACTAGATCGGTCTCTACCTAGTTTTTCAGGGCTCTAGGAACTAGTAACTCAACTTGTGGCCTTCCAAGGCTCTAGAGCGTTTGTCCAAATCGGATCTAGGACTAGTAACTAAACACACCAAGGGCTTCAGAGCGTTTGTCCTACCTAAGCTCCAGGACTAGTAACTCAACCAAAGTTGTTCCAGGGCCTCTAGAGTGTTTGCTCCAACCCACAACCATAAGGAATTAGAAGCACCAACCAGAAAACAATCAAACGGAAAAATTCACAACACCATGATTATCCAAGAAATGGAAAGACAAGGCTAAACCCCTTTCAATGCGGGAAATCCTCCATGAAAATGACTAAAGATAACCAAATTCTCACATGCATATACCATGCATCCATAAACCAGCAGGGAAATCACACATGCAACCCATTACTTGCAAAGAAATCCAGTTTTAGTTGTTGATCCACTTGTTTCCTTACGCTTTCCTGCTTTCCTTTGCCTTCTTGATCCAAATACAAGGCATGCAAAAGTGTTCCAAGAGTGCTCCAATAAACTCTAAGTGTGAAAGAGTATGAGAGCGTGAAAGAATAGAGAGAGAGCTCCAAAGTTCAACTGGAAAAAGGTTGTAAATTGATCCTCATACGCCCTTTTATCATTGAGGCCTCTATTTTCCTCATTTTCCTTCAATTTCCTCCTTATGAAATTATGTGACTTTTCATATCCCTTTTCTCCTATTTTCCATTTTTTCATAAATAAAATGTCAATTATTGCCACTTTGCCTTTGCCAATGCATTTGTCAATTTTCATATCCATTAATTAATTACAAGTGATCTCCATCACTATGCTTTTTCCAACATTTAGCTTGGAATACGTGTCCCATGACTTTGGTTATTATTTTTATCTACATAGGAAATCAATTAGCGATTGTTACAACCCTGTTAGGAACTGGGGTCCAATGTGGCTAAAACAAGACCTTTGAATCAAGAAGATAATCAGGTTCAACACCCAATAATGTCAACGTTGCAAAAATTGGGCTATTATAGAACATTTATCACATTGACTACAAAGAATTGAGGGCTACTAGCTCTGAAATCCATAAGCACGATGAGACTTTCACATAAGTTAAAGATTTGAGGGTATGAGTAAAGGGTTGAATTTGAAGACTTTAGCAGAATCCCAACTCCAACAATGGCATAACCTTGGGAATACTTTTGCAGATGAAAAAGCGCATGGATGGTCAAGAAATTGTGTTTCACCAATTGAAGATGCATGTTGTGCATGGAGAATAAACATGGTGCTTTCTCTTTGTTAATGACAAAAGAAATAAATGTTGGTATTAAGAAGGGTGCTCTCTAAAACACTAATATTTAAAATCTTTTTGAATTACATTACAATTTTGGTTTTGGGTGATTACTATAGAATTTATGGACTAGTTTTGACTCTATTTCAAACTTTTGTAAATCAATTATGTTTCAAAGGAACTTATTTTGACTTTCCAATTAGTATGGACTTGTACCATGAGCAACAAAGTCTTGTTATTTATGTGCATATTCTGTGAGCATCTACCATAACTATATTACTACAAAATTGTTCTTTTAAAAATTAAAAAAAAATAGAATTTAAAAAATGATAAATTGTAAATTAAATTATTAAAACTTTACATATCTTTTATTATATTAATACAAAATTTTATTTTGAAAAGATCTTTCAGTAAAAATCATATGTGAAAAATATCGTCGACCTGTTTTGAACCAATCATTGTGATTCATCATCAGAATTAGATGAAAAAATAATAAATTGATAAATTTTAAATTAAATTATTAAAACATTTCATATCTTTTATTTATGTATTTAACCATGTTGATAAATAATTTTATATTTTGTACTTTTCTTTATATCCTTAGAAAAGATACATTTTATAATTAATTTTTCACGCTTATAAAGTTTGTGAACAAAACTTCTAAATCGTTGAATAAAAACATAAATTATTATGTGCAAAGACGTTTTTATATATATATATATATTATTTTTTATTCTTTTAAGGTTGTATTTTAAAAGAACCATGATTTTAATATAAATTATAAATAAAATAATTTAGTGATATTTTAAATAAATTTTATATTATTATAGAGTTGTAAGAGAATTGAAAATAAAAATATTATTAATATTATTACACTTTAAGAATGTTGGGGAGATATGAGAAGATATGTAATTCTTTTAAGAATTAATAGAAAGTTTAATAAATAATATTAAAAATTAGTTATAAAAATAAAATATATTTCAATGTTAATTTAATTTATTTTATATATAAAATAATTAAAAGTAAAAAGTATTTTATTTAGTGGATAAGTTCATATAAAAAGTAATTGAAAAAAAATAATTTATGGTTAAAATATTTGAATAGAGATTCATTTCAGTTTTGATTATATAGGAATCAATTTCTTCGAGATGATTTTAGTTTTTTATTTTTTAATTGAAAAAGTTTAAAGAAAGGTATGTGTGTGTGTCACTTGTCAACTCTAAGTTGAACATGGCCATATCTTTTATACTAAGCATCACACTATTGAAATGTTTAACCAAAATGTATCTTAATTCCTTATATATCATGCATTCAAAGTGATGAAATCCCTTGAGGTGCAAATATTTCCTCAAAATTTTTCAACCTAAAAGAAAAAGTTTTCAGTTTGAAGGAATTAATCCCTTTCGAACCATAATAAATGAAGAGTTAAGATGAATATTCAATATTTTTTTTAGTGCATACACACCATGTATCAACTCCAAATTGAGCACAAAAAGAGTTTCACCTCCTTGGTATTGAACAACACACCACTCAAAAGTTTTAAACATAAAAATTTACCATGTTATTATTATCTAATTTTATGGTCACCAAATTGGTGTATTAGACCCCCTATTTGTTGGATAAGGGACCCACCTCTGCGCAACGATTTGACTGCTAAGTCTACAAAGGCATGCATACTCTAACGCCCCTCTGGTTTTGAACCTATGACCTCTTAGGAGGAAACACATGCTCTTAACCAATATGTATTTATAAAATAGGGAGAGATTTTTCACTTAAAATGTGTATATATATATATATTATTTGTTATTATATATTTTGTAAGTGTAATGTGTCAATTCCATATTACATAATGAAGGAATTACATATCTCTCTTGTAGTAGGAAGTAAAAAGAAATAATTTACGTTCAATTATTTCATGTGTCTGCCTATATGTGTGTTGTGTGTGATTTTTCTACTTTCGATTACCCCACACACATGTACAGAGAGATGGAAAAGTATCTTTTTAAAATGCCATGTGTCAACTCCATGATGAGTATAGAAAGATTTACACACCTCCTTCATATCAAGTCACAAAAACACTTTTAAGCAATAAAGCAATCAAAAGTAATCTAGTGCTGCATGTAAAAATGCTCAAATATATGTTAATGATTTGAAGATATCTATAAACTCGTGCAATATAATTGTGTGTGTGTAGCACTACTCATCAACATTAACTTTATTTATTTATTTAATAAGAAGTCAGTGTATATTAAATAATAACAATTATTAATATTAATTGATAGAAAAATAATATATCACAATTAGTAATATTATTTATTATTAATTATTAATTAAAAAATATATAAATTATATTCAAAATCTTAATAACAGATTGAAATGGAAAAGTTATAAATATTATTCAATACACATTATTCACATCGGGACAAAGCTATTCATACAAAACTTGACCTAACCATACCTAACCGTGATAGTCGTTTCAACAAACATATGGTGAACATGTAATCTATAGGTCATGAAGGCATATATGAACATAGGGGTCTGATACTTATTTGAGAATCATCAAGAAGGTCTAATGCCCTCACATAAGCGCTGCAATAACATTCATTAGCTCATGCATTCATTAACCATTCATCAACTAATCAAATCATGTCAAGAGCCATAGCTAGAAACTGTTATGGAACAATACTTATAACCAACATTTAACCAGAATAATAACCATGATAGAACAACCATCAAAGCAACATAATAACCAATACAAGTACTCAACAAATACAATAGGAAAAGAGCTCTTATTCACATATGCAAAAGCCAACCATGTTGAAAATTGCAACAAGAATTATTGAAAAATTGCAACAAGAAGAGCCTTATAATTTAATTTTCTCTTAATTAAATTAGAAGTAAATTGTAATTCCACGTCACATGACAGCTTGTATGATTTAAATAAGTGAGGAAGACTTAGTTTGTTATGTTAAATTGAGTTGAGGATCAAACTAGAGGCTTGTACAATTTAAATAAGTGAGGAAGACTTGGTTTGTTATGTTAAATTGAGTTGAGGATCAAAGTAGAGGCATGTAGAGTATATCCTACTTTTTAGGAGCCCTGGTTGAGTTTATTTTGAGTTGTAATTAATTAACTCAGTTTATCTGAGTTAAACTAAGTTTAAATAGTTCTAACTGATGGAGGAACTAGTGAAAGGCCAAGTGAATTAAACGATATTTAATTCACATGCAGTGATCAATTAGATAACTGATAATTCACTCATAAATAACTCATGCATGTTAGTTTTTAGAAAGACCCAATTGAAATTGGAGTTAAAGGGAAGTGTACTATCAGTTTTATAATCAGAAAATTTTACAGGTGGTACATGGATTCAAAGGAAGAGCCTTGGTGTATTGAACAATCATTATTGGGGAATTTCCTTGTTAATAAGGGCCCAATTAACCAAGAAATTGCACAAGCAAGCGGGGAAGCCTGAGGCCAAGAAATTGGTTAAGTATTGAACCAATCTAGCCTAGGAATCAGTGAGACAAACAACGATAGTGCAGAGAGCTCTCAAGCCTGAGAGAAGCATTGCATTGTTCTCATATTCTATGAATTATGAAATATACAGTTAGCGGGTTTTTAGTTGAAGCTTTCCCTAGATAAATCTTTGTGTTGTGCGATTGATATTCTTTCTCATTCTTGTTCATGTGATTGTGCGATCGTAATTGGTTTTCACAATTTGTAGAGTAGATTCAAGTATTTTGTTTTAGAATATTACAAATATCAATTTGAATCTATGTGGATTTTCTACATGGTATGAGAGCAGGAATCACTATAAAAGAGAAGAATGTGAGTTTGTTTTTAGTAGGTGAATCGAATTTGCAGATCTACTCTTCAGGACCAACAACATGATCAGGATGCAATTTTGTGGATTGAGACTCGAATACGCCCTTGAGGGTAGTTTGAAGTACATATCTTAGAAGGTCATGATGGAAGCAGTGTTGGAAGGCAACAAGCTGAAGGAGTTCATAGACAATGATATACCTAGGGCCGCAACAACAAATGCTCAAAATTTGGATGCATGGAAGAATAATGTAGCAAAGGCAAGAAGGATTCTGTTAGAGGGAGTTCGAGATCATATTGTCTCTAGCCTTCATGCCAAGGCAACTCCATATGCTATGTGGAAGGCATTAACAGGTTTGTTTCATAACAACAACCACCATAATAAGTTGGCGTTGAAGGACAAGCTAAGAAAAATCAAGATGGAGGTGGGCGACAAAATACCTATATACTTGACCAAGTTCGCTCAGTGTTAGGATGAGCTTGGAAGTGTTGGTGTTACAGTTTCCGAGGATGATCTAGTGAGCCTAACACTTCTAGGCCTTCCCAAGATCTGGCACAAATACCAGGATTTAATGAATGGGAGGGAGAAGTTACCAGAGTGGGAGCGATTATGGTATGACTTGGTGGAGGAAGAGATTAGGAGGAATACCAAAGATGAGACCTCTTCCAAGGAAGAGGACTTTGCATTAGTCAGCAAAGGAAATAAATCCAAGGGAAATAAGTCCCAAGGCGAAGAGGTAAAGAAGAAATATTTTTCCAACATCGAGTGTTTTCACTGTCACGAGTTCAGGCATTGTGCCATGAAATGTCCACAAAAGAAGGCAAGCAAGAAGGAGCATGTAGTAGTAGTAGTAGTAGGTGAAGATCTAGCTTCACAATTAGAACTTGATTTCACTACGATTTCATGCATGATAAGCAGTGTAATGGGATGCATGTGGTATCTGAACAACGGTTCCTCATTCCATATGATGAGGAATAGAGATCTCTTAAGTGACTTGGAAGAGAAAGAGCTTAAGCATAACATAGAGTTTGGAGATGATGGGAGGTATAATGCGACCAACATCGATACTGTTACTTTTCAAAGGGATTCTAGCTCCCCTCTCAGACTCACATATGTGTTATTTGTTCTAGGACTAAAGAAGAATCTTGTTTCCATAGAGGTATTGGAAGACTGTGGCTATGATGTGATATTTAGCAAAGGAAAGGTTTTCCTTAGATGCATTATAATGGTGCAGGTGAAGTAGATCGGTGTGTGAGTCAAGAACCTGTATTCTCTTAAGGTCGAAGATGCATGCAAAGCTTTGATTATCAAGGAAAAGGTTAGAGACTTGGTGATTGAGAGGGAGCATGAATTACCTCTCAACATGCAACCTCACAAAGTTGCCGAGCAGGCACTATTAGAGAAGCAGAGAGGAGACCGAGTGGAAGCATCCACTCAAGTAGAGACCTTCAATAGGGGGAAATTTTGAGCCGAGTGGGTAGAGGGAGCACATGCAACCATACCTCCAGGTGAGAGGTGGGGCGATAAGAAGTAATAGTCCTAAGAGTGTAGAATTTGGGTAGGGTCCATTGAGATGTATTGTCTCATGGATCATTACCTTTATATCGGGGCCCACAGTACATAGGGTCCATTGAGATGTATTGTCTCATGGATCATTACCTTTCTATGGGGGCCCACAATACATAATAGCAGGATGGATCAATGGCGGTTGATGTAGTCAGATGTTAGAGTGACAGATACAAAGACTGGAAATAGTCAGATACTGGGGAGTGCAAAGAAGATTTGGCAGCAGTGCTGATGCAGCCGAAGGTTGCAAAACCCACATTCTCCATGTAAAAATGCATGTCACATTTTTTTCCCAAGGTTATCGTCAGATTTGGGACAAACTCTAATGCGGAAGATATTTCAAATTTATGGTTAAAACCATATACCAAAACCCATTTTGACAATTCCGTGAACTTTAGTTCAAAACCAAATGAAAATAATTATTAATTCGGAATTACATTCCTTGCTCATGCACTATGGTTTAAAAACCCCAAATTACCAATCGTGAATCATATCCGCTTATGATTTCAATTCTAAAGTTTAAAACCCAAATAAACCATATAATTTCTCACGGTCCCACAACTTTATTTCATTAATGCATATCCATATGCATTTCGACCCATAATTTATGTGGAAGCTGTTCCTCTTCATAAATTTCACATTTACAAACTATATGCAAATACCCACCTTACTCATTGGTATTTATCAGTTTCAATTGATATTGGTTAAAACTCGAAATGTTTACCTTAGCTTAGGACTTTAGGTTAAACTCATATAATTTTTGCCACATATATATTCAACCTTTATTACCATGCCACCATATTTCGCATATCCTTGCAGAATCCCATTTAACTAAACTTTGTGTTATTAAAGTTAACATAACTTACCATTTTGCCAATGCACATATGTCAAGGCTCACCACATATATGGCCCACTTTCATTTCAACATACCTATTTCATCATCCATCGTTCATTCAATCGGACGGTTGACGCATCATCGTGCTCCAACCCAACGATCCGACGGTTGTCGTGTAATAAACTTACACACCCTTTGGATTTCCAAACTCACGCGAAATGGCCGGTATTGAATTACCGTCGATGCAACGTGTCACACACTGAATGCTATCGCGTTCAATCGACAAATTACCACTTACCATTTAAAAGTTGCGCGAAAGGTTTTCAAACCCACCTTCACTGTTCCATTTGCCTCCGTTGACTCACAGTTCCATACCATATTGATTCATAGTTCCACTTTCCTCTCGCTTTCATATTCAACCCTGTTACATTCCTTATGTAAAATGCTTTGAATGTCTTCAACTCTGGTCCTCGACTAAATGTTCTGCCCAATCTTTCTGTATTCTTGTTCCTTCCCTAATCTCTGTTACTATCTTGATTTGAATCACTGTTCAATCAGATGTGCTTCTGATACATATAATCCAATGTATCCAAAATACCAAATTAAAATTTCAATTTCTCTCTACTGTGCCATCAATCCTTTCAGTGATTGATGACTGCAACCTCATCCAGTCTTCTCAAAACATGAGTAAACCCTTTATTCTCTTCGATTCAATTCACAATTGTAACCCTATCTCAGTATTTCTATCAAACTATTCAATGGTATACAGAACACCATTCAAAACCTATATAGAGTTTTATTCACACACTGTTCATAAACTTTGAGTATTTCTCACACACAATTCAATCAGTCAATGCACACATAATTCAGAAACAATATCTTTATATATAAACCAATATTTACATAGACTTCTTCTTCTCTCAGGGCTGATTTTCTGATAAATGGCCTTTCTATCAAATTTTCCCGTAGGCTTACAAACAAAACTCTGTTTTTCCAAACCATACTCTAATACTTCTCTCTAATACGTTCTCTTTTTGCCTTTGAGGCTTATTATTTTTATACAGAATAATCTGAACTAATTTAGGTTCAGATTCTCCACCATCTCAACAAATTCCTGAAAATCCTCAAAGTCCTAAAATCTATCCTTTATCCCTAAGGATCCTCTTTAATCCCATAAAATCATGAAACTGATTCTAACTTAAGATTTACAATCAATTCTCAAATCTCTCATTCCCTATGGAATCTAAACTATCCTAATTCTCTCATGTTCTTCAATTATTCGGGAACATTTACAAATTCCTCTCAATAATTAATATCTCTCATTAAAATCACTTAAAAACATTAATAATTACATAAGAAACCAATATTCTCTTGAAAACACAAGACCCCTATGTCTATTAAAATACAAAGGATTTTTTTGAACCTAATGCCCTTGCATCAAGTGCAGATGGCACAATGCAGAGTTAGTAGCAACGCAGAGTTTTCAGTAGAAAATGCAGTAGCTAGTAGCATTCAAAGACTATGGTGACATATGCATCATATTGATCACAATTGATTTAGTTTGGATGCTTTTCAGTTTCAGAAGTTGAAGTAGCAACAACACTAGAGATAAGTGTTGCATGCATAACATTCCAAAGACACCAAAATGGGATAGAGTTGAATTCCTTTCTTGTTGAGAGGGAGTGCTGAAATTTGCAACAAGAAATATTGAAAATGGCAACAAGAAGGGGCTTCTAATTTAATTTTCCCTTAATTAAATTAGAAATAAGTTGTAATTCCACATCAAATGACAACTTGTACAAGTTAACTAAGTCAAGAAGGCTTACTTAGTTCAATTAATTCGAGTTGAGGGTCAAACTAGAGGCATGTAGAGTGTCTCCTAATTTTTAGGAGACCTCGTTAGTTTATTTTGAGTTGTAATTAATTGTCTCAATTTATCTGAGTTAAAGTCAGTTTAACTAGTTCTAACTAGCGGAGGAACTAGTGAATGGTTAGGTGAACTAAATTAGATTTAATTCACATGTAGTGATCAATCAGATAATTGATAATTCACTCATAAATAACTCATTCATGTCAGTTTTGAGAAAGTCCCAGTTGATATTGGAGTTAAAGGGAAGTGTACTATCAATTGTATAATCAGAAAATTGTATAGGTAGTGCATGGAGTTAGAGGAAGAGCCTTGATGTATTGCGCAATAATTATTGGGGAATTTCCTTGTTAAATAGGGGCCCAATTACGCAAGAAATTATGAAAGCAATAAGGGAATCTTCAGGCCAAGAAATTGGTTGGTATTGAACCAAGGTATCCTAGGAATTAGTGAGACAGACATAGATAGTGGAGAAAGCTTTGAAGCCTAAGAGAAGCATTGTATTTTTCTCATATTCTTTGACTTATGCAATATACAGATAGAGGGGTTTTTAGCTGAGGATTTCCCCAGATAAATCATTGTGTTGTGCGATTGAAATTCTTTATCTTTCTTGTTCATGTGATTGTGCGATTGTAATTGGTTTCCGCAATTTGTAGAGTAGATTCAACTATTTTGTTTTAGCATATTACAAATATTAGTTTGAATCTACGTGGATTTTCTACAAACCAAGTCAGGGACTTCCACATACCACTTGACCATAGATTGGGTTGAACCAAATATTTCTTTCATCCAATCACCCTCGTGCCATTTTCCAAGCGTGAACGTGGGATCTCATGGAATATGTTAGGGTTCTATAATTTATACGATCTCAACGTGATTGAGTATTCTATCTCAGATATTTGATATTGTAAATAATTTTTTAATTTGTAAATAATTTCCAAAAAAAAACATATAAAAGAAAATGAAAAGAGGGTATTTTAAAAAATGAATAAAGAGAAAAAAGAAAAAGAAAGAAAACATTGAAAAAAAGAATAAAAATGATATCAGAACCCCACAGAAGAAAACAAAAGAAAACAACATTGAAAGTGTTTCAAATTTAAATGGCACTACTGATAGATAGTTTCTTTCTGTCAAATAAAGGTTGTGTGCAGCTTTTTTAAAATGCCACAATGACTAGTTATTTGTTTAATCATATAGCTTAATCATGGTTAAACATGTTCAAATTTATGTTAATTAGACTAGAGAATAAAGATTTTCCAAATATTTTAATCTTGGATAATCAATAGTTAGGTAGAAAATGACATTGGTTCAATAAAGATGGATTATGATCCTATAAACATGAAAGTTGCTGAGGAATTGCTCAAGAAAAAGAATACTGACATTGCAACATTGAGGAAGTAATTGAAATTACTAGCCACTAAAGATCCCCTCACAAAGGATATTGAAGAAACAGAAACTCATAAATTTGACATGATGACGCTGATCATGGAATAGAAAACTCAGATAAGATAGATGGAAACTGAGTTGGAGAAAATGATAAAGGAAAAGGTGCAGAATGCTATACTACCCATGATTCCTTTGGATGTTGTACCTCTTATAGCCATTCCCACAACATCAGCTGCAACCTATGCTGCACCTACTACGCAACCTGCTGATGGTGCTAAACAATTAACAAAAGTTTTGGAAAATCTGTCATTTTAGACAGAATAAATTAAAAAGTTGTAGGACCAAAAGACCAAGAGTGAAGATTCACACTCTGTTGAAGCTCAGAGGGCTCAAAAGCGGATTGAGAGGTTGCAGAAATATGAAAGGGAATCAACTATTGGACAGACCTTAGCTCAAGCCAAGGAAATCATTTAGACTGATATTATGAATTCTATAGCTGAAATTTGGCACTGTATTTAGATTATATTTGAGCAGAAAGATTTGATTAAAAAGGCAACAAAGGCCATTACATAGATTAAATAACAGTTGGGAGAAATGTCTGCCACAACTACAAGCATCATTAAGTTCCTAAATTCTAAGAACATTTATGAATTAGATGATTTAGGAATTGATGATAGAACATAAACAATTTTGGAAGTAAAGAAGATTCTAACCAAAATGAATCTTGTTGCTCAGTTGGAGGAAAAATGTTAGAGTTTGGAGATAGTAGTAAATAGATTTTTCACTAGGATAGAAGCTCTAACTCATAAGGAGCTACCTATTTTATTTGTAATTAATGAAAAAATTATTACTCATGAAGATTACATTAGAAAATTGAAAGAGGTAGCAGGAGACAGTTCAAAATTTGCAAATATCAAAGGAAACATGATATACAGAGCTTTCCTAGAAGCCATGAGCAATGATTTTTTCATCCAGTATGAAGTAAATCATATTTTTGTGGTAAGATCAACATTTGCCAAGTATACCGAGGTTGATGAAATTTACCGGAATGTAGCTAAGTTAACCATTCCAGATGAAGATAGATGGGATAAACTCTGTGAATTACTTGACTGATTAGTAAGTCAGATGAAGTAAGAAGATAGGCCAACACATTAGACAATACATTAGCCAGCATAGCACATAAACAAGCCAATTGAACAACTGATTCCTCCAAAGCAAAGCTGCCCCTCCATGCAGTTGTGCACCTTGCCTATTACTATGCAGAGATCAATTTTATTGTTTAGAATAGTGCTAATTATACACTGTCAGTTGAGACATCGATTTTGTAATGATTTTTGTGACGTATTGTATAAATAATTCAAATTTTGAAGTACTTGTGGTTAATTGTTGAATATAATTTTATTCAAGTTATTGTAATTTTCTGGTTGCTCGACGCATCAATAATGCAAGTACATTCTTCACAAGATTCATGTGGTGTACAAATTGGTGATGTTTTTCTTCTGTTCATGTGTTTATTCATTGTTTTCTTTCACTTTCATTTCTTAAAAGCTTAACTACATAACATAAACAGTGACGAATAGGATTTGTTATAAATAACACCCTATTTTCGCTGTATGTAATTTATATGTTTTCTACTAAAGTCAAATTAATGAATTCTTCATTGCTCGTTAGTTTCTACTGAACCTTTCATTTCTTCTGTTTCATATTCATTTAAAATTCTGAAAGATCCAATTTATGCAACCTATCTTGCCTTGTGAAACTCCTTCAAATTTTTATGTAGATCCAGTTAATTTTTAGACTCCATAGCCCAATGGAATTATAATATTTCAATCAACCAAGCACTCTAATCAAATCATAAACAAACAAACAATTTTCACA
This sequence comes from Pinus albicaulis, assembly GCA_034641835.2. NCBI lineage: Eukaryota > Viridiplantae > Streptophyta > Pinopsida > Pinales > Pinaceae > Pinus > Pinus albicaulis. Next base: position 625,538,373 of record CM076580.1, on the reverse strand, counting down.
GTAATAACTAGCCTAAAACTCAAATAAAAAGTAGATAAATTTTATAGAGAGATCCCTCTCTAAAGCTGGCAGGGCTAGATCATAGCTTCCAAAGTGGTTTTGATGTTGTCCTCTGTGTTTACTCTCACAATATCATAAATTACAGAACAATAACATAGTGGCGACCATATTGGGGACAAATTGAAAATATTTTAATTTTCTTCGAATTCATTACCCCGGTTAAGAAAAGTGTATGATAGGAATATTTAGAGAGATCGTTTCCTTTTCATTTTTGTAAATAATAAGTGTGTGTGTGCCTTAGATTTTAATTCTGGCTCCCAAAAGAGCTTTCACTAGATCTCATCCTGATCCAAAACCTGCAGCTATTTTTGATGATCTTTAAAAATTCTTGAGAAGAAAAATTATAGCTAAGAGCCAAGGAAGTAGTAGTCCTCCCCTTAGGGAAGATTCTCTTCCAAAGGATTTTTTTAATTTACAAGATATTGAATTTGATTTGCCTTTTAAACATAGTTTATTTAGAACTAAGCCAGCCAACTCGGTAGACCAAGTTGTGGTAGATCGATCTACCTTAAGACATCATTATATTGAAGTAAAATATGCCCAACCTAATCTTGAACTTCAAATCCTTAAATATTTTTATAAATTGCAAGGTTTAGTTTCAGGCCTTGACCTTTCTGTCCATGAGGCATACATCCAACAATCTGGTTAACTCTTTGCCTTACCTTCTTTGGCAGTTTCATCTACTTCATCACAATTTGTTAATACAAGATCTTCGAGTCCCGCCCCTTCTATAGTTTCCACTTCCACCCCTATAATTTATCATCAAGCAACTCAAACTCCATTTTATCTCCAATCTTCACCTACACTCCAACCTACATATTCACCACAACCTCAAACTTCAATTCAACCGCCACCTTTGATTCAACTTCCACCATTCATCCAAAAACCACCTTTAATCCATCCACATATTGTACATCCTGATATACCCATAATGGCAGCCAAATATGCTCCACTTGTTCTTCAAGGTCCTTTAGCAAACATGCCACAGGACTATCAAACTAGGATTCCCAGTTTGATGGAATTGGACCTATTACTACTCAACAACATGTAGATAGGATGAATGATAGTTTTGATCTTTAGGAAGTAGATGAAGAAAATGTCAAAATGAGGTTGTTTTCTCAAATTCTTACTGGAGAAGTCAAGAAATGGTTTGAAGCCTTACACCTTGTAGCATAAATGATCTCCTTGCATTCCATCAGTCATTCCTTAATAGATGGGAAGTAAAAAATAACCATCTTCAGATTCTATCAGAATATGAAAGTATTAGGAGGGCACTTGGGGAAAGTGTCCATGATTATTGATTCAATACCGTTTACAATACAATTCCTGCAAACATTAAACTACCACAAGGTTTAGCCGTAATAAAATTCCCTGATGGCTTTAACGCAGACATGTCTTATCGGATGAGAGAAAGAAACTCTGCAACATTAGAAGAAATGAAAAGAGATGCAATGAGTGTAGAAGCCAATTTGTTAGAAAAAAGAGTTAGGATAAGAACTGAAAGGAGAGTAACCATGAAACAATAACCCAAATCAAACAGAGGGAACAAAGGGGACCAAATCAGCAAATTAGACCTCCTTTTCAAGAGAATTATGTTGATGATGAAGGGGAAATTGTAGAAGAGGTAGAAGATAACCAAATAAATTTGATGGGTATTAATGATGATGAAACCATTTTCTTACTCAAGAAGAACAAGAGCTTTTTCAAATTTCTCAAATTGAGCTTGATTCAGAGGAATCAAATGATTACAAACAGGCATTTGAGAATGTTATTATGGAAGGCCATAGATAATATAACCTTAGGAGTAAGAAGACTTCAGACACCCCCAAGAAAAAGAATTCTGATATTCCTGCTAAGAAAATCTCTGATATTGCTGTTAAGAAAATCATAGACAATCCTACAAAGAAAACTGCAGAAAATTTAGGCAAAAGGACAATTGAAACTCCTTCCAAAAATATAGTTGATAGTGCTTCTAAAAATACTCAAACTAATATCCCAACCACTAGTCAGCAAAAAGAACCTATCTCAAAAGAATTGCTGACAAATCTGATTTCCTAAACCTGAGTAAGGTTCAAACATCATTCAACATTGAGAATGAGTTAGAAAAACTCAAAATTCCTTTTCCTCTAATAGAGTTAATAAACAAAAATTTGTACAGACCTAGAGTAATGAAATCTCTAAATATAGGGGAAACACACATAAACCATTAATTTCAATGATGACCAAACTGAACCCTTATTCAGAACAAAAGTTGATGGAAAACCTTAGGAAGGAGGTGTTCCTCTGTTCTATGTTAGGTTGTTTTTTCATGATAATATTCTCCATAATGCCATGTTAGATTTTGGTGCTTCACACAATTTAATGCGTAAAGATATTATGGAAAAACTAGGACTTGGCATTAGTAGACCATATAAAGATTTATATTCATTTGATTCCAACAGAGTAATATACCTAGGTCTTATCAAAGATATGTGTGTTAGTTTAGCTCAAATCCCAACAAAAAGTTTGGTGTTGGATATAGTGGTTGCAGATATACCCCTTAAGTATGGCATGTTGTTGTTACACTCATGGGGAGAAAAGTTACAAGGAACCCTAAAATGGATATGAAATTTGCTACCAGACCAGTGTTTAGTCAACAAAGAAGATTGTACAGGGAAAGCTTGATGAAATTCATGGTGATTAGTTAGGATACACCACACAAATATCCTCTTTATTATGTTCATTCAGATTTAGACTCTTTCATTCTTTATAATGATGGAGATATCAACAATCACATTACCAATGCATAAATTGATATTTGTGAAATTATTGAAAACCAAACACAAAAAGTGGAACAAAACACTCATCTTGAACCTCTTTGGAACGTGGACTTTGATGGATCTTCTAGCAAAGAGGGTTCTATGGCAGGAGTGTGGGTTTCAAAGACAGGAAATAATCATGCTGAAGGAAATTCATACAAGCGCAATTTTCAATGTACTAATAATATAGCTGAGTATGAAGCACTTATACTAGGATTACAGTTATTAAAAAAATTGGGTGCTAAAATAATTTCCATTCATGGGGATTCTCAGCTAATCATAAAACAAATTAAATGAGAATACTGTGCAAAACACCCTAGATTAAGAGCATACAAAAATGTTGTTCTGGATTTTCTAGAGATTTTTGTGTAATATGACCTTTGTGCAATTCATAGAAATCAAAATATCCTTGCAAATAGTATGTATTTTTCAGCTACAACCTGTAAAATGCCACATCCCAATCAACAATATACAGTGGAAGTGAAACATCGACCAACTGTACCAGACAATGTGAGATATTGGCAAGTGATTGAAAATGATAAAAATATTGAATTTTTTTTGCAATCTAAGGATGAGTTTGAAGAAGATAATATAGATTTAGAGTGTGTGTTAGAAGATAAAATAGTTATACATCCTGATCTAGGTAAAAATTAGACAACACAAATGTAAATATACATGTAAATAAAGTAGAATTGCTTGCAATAGATCAAGAGAAAGAATAATTGCAAATACTTTAGTTAAAGGATAATGTTTTACCTAGATGTTTGGTTCCATTAGAAGAATTGTTTGATTTCAATGATGTAGCTAAGAAACCTAAGATTGAGTCCACAGGGGCAGATGTAGAAGAATTCAACATAGTTATTGAAAATACCCTAAAATGATAAAACTGTCAAATTCACTGCCGCCTGCTGAAAAGCAGAAATACATAGCTCTGTTTAAAGAATTCACTGATGTCTTTGCCTAGAGCTATGAAGACATTAAATCTTATGATACTAGTATTATACAACATAAAATTCCAATTAAATAGGATAAAAAACCTTTTAAGAAAAAACTTCGAAGAATAAATCCAGTATTGATGCCTTTAATTGAGAAAGAAATTAAGAAGATGTGTCATGCTAAAATCATAGTTCCTCTTAGGTACTCTAAATGGGTTTCCAATATAGTACCAACAAGGAAGAAAACTACCCTTTGCCAAAAATGGATGGCATTTTACAAAAGGTAGTTGGATCTAGTAGGATTTCTTTGTTAGATGGTTTCTCAGGCTACAACCAGGTTTTAGTTCACCCTGATGATCAGGACAAAACAACTTTTACTACTCCATGGGGTACCTTCATGTATGTGAAGATGCCCTTTGGGTTAATAAATGTTGGAGCCAGATTTCAAAGAGAAATGGATATTGCCTTTGTTGATGAAATTGGCAGATTTATTGTGATCTATCTAGATCACATCACTGTTTATTCCAAAACTGATGAAGAAAAATTGTTACATCTGAGAAGAGTTTTTGAGAAATGCAGGAGGTTTGGAATTTCCTTAAATCCTAAGAAAACTCATTTTGGCCTTGAATAAGGAAAGCTTCTAGGTCATATCATTTCTAAAGAAGGTATTAGGATTGATCCCAGAAGAATTGAAGCTATCTTAAAAATTAGTCATCCTAGAAACATTAACGAAATCAATAATTTATTGGCAAGATAAATTTCCTAAGAAGATTCATTCCCAACCTTGCAGAACTTCTCAGAAACATAACACACATGCTGAAAAGAGATTCAGAAATAAGATGGGAAATTGAATCTAGGCAATCATTTGATCAAGTAAAACAAGAATTGACAAAAACAACACTCCTGATCAGTCCAGATTTCACCAAATATTTTATAATCTTTTCATTTTCATTTAAACACACTGTTGCAACTATTATTTTATAGAAAAAATAGCGAGGGATATGAAAAACCCATTGCATTCTTTAGCAAGGCCTTAAGGGATGCTACATTGAAATATAACATAATGGAAAAACAAGCCTTTTCCCTAATAAAAGAAATCAAATATTTCAGAGTATATATTCTCCATTCTCACACAATTGTGTATGTACCAAATTCCGTGGTTAAGGATATTTTAACTCAAAATGGACCCGATGGTAAAAGAGGCAAATGGATTGCCATCATTCTTGAATATGACATAGAAATCAAGCCGACTAAGCTTATCAAAGGACAGGGACTAGCCAAATTAATGGATGAGTCTAATTTCCATGCGTTGGATATCAACTTTCTAGCTGCACTAGATGATCAAGAGGAGCAGACGACTCCACAAATTGATGAGGCTTTTATGACCTCACCTTGGTATGCAAACCTCATTTCTGTTTTATTCAATTTAAATGCTCCTCCTGGTCTAACTAAGACAAATACTAGATTTCTAAAGTTAAAAGCATTGAAATTTTGCATCATAGATAATGTTTTATATTGGAAAGATGTTGGTGGTATTTTACTAAAATGTTTATTGAAGGATGATGCAAAAAGAACCATGCAAAAATTTCATGAAGGTGACTGCGGTGGACATTTGTATTGGAAAACCACTGCTAACAAGATCCTTAGAGCTAGTTTTTGCTGGCCTACCCTTGATTGGAAAGGACTGTATTAGTTTTCTTTGCTAAGTGTCTTTTCAGTTATAAAACATGTACATATTTGTCTCCATTTGTTTGCTTAATGATTGAGGAATTTAACCATGAAACATAGATGAAATTGTGAGTTTTAAGCATGTAAATAAGCCTAAATAACACTGAAGAACAATGTATAACAAAGAAATAACATCACACATAACATTTACACAACATTCATGATGAAGCAGTTCAGCCCTCTTGGGCTACATCTGTTGGTCTAGCTCCCAATGGCCTGTCCATCTTTTCATTATGATCAAAATTGAAAATACATATGTTTACAAGCCTCCAATGGCTGTTTTCTCTGAACCAATGGCTCCTTAATGCTCAAATTAGTCTAGGTAGACTGTTTTTTCCCCCAAATTGGTCGAAAATTGACTTGGCTAAGCTTTTGCCCAATATCCCCTAGAAATCCTCTACTAAATCTGGAGAATTGCAGTTTAACTGCAGTTAAATTTGGCAAATCCTCCGAATTTGGAAGCGCGCAAAACCTCCCATTGAATCTTCGCCGCGACAATAATTATAAAGGTTAAGGGAGGGGTTGGCCACATGCCGACCCCCTTTAACCCCGCGGTCATTAAAACTGGAGCAGAATCTAGAGTGATAGTGGAGTTCCACTAACCATAAGCGCAAACCGTAAACAATTGCATGTGATATCTTTTGGAGTTATACCCACCGCGGGACCGTCAGACATTTATCCGTTGAGGTTTAAAAAATATGTTATGGTTTAAATATATGTCATGTGACCAATACAATAGGACCGCCAGCGATCCCAACCCCCCCACCCCAAATTACGTTGCAATACACGTTAAATTTATTCGCTGCACTCATACGGTAAGCAACAACGAATAGCGGAGTTGGTCAAGCCATTTGTGGGTGCGCCTGGAGGTCACGGGGTCGAATCCCCCGGATCCCAATAATAATTTTGGTAAATCGTATAGGGGACACGTGGCAGCGTCCGAGCTGGCCACATGTCACCCATCCATAGGTCCCTCAAATAAAACATACAACCAAATCTGACGATCCTAAATGCACCATTTGGCGAAACACCATTAGTTTAGAAAAGGGAATATTATCATTTTTGATGATTGTACCTGCATGATGAATGGGCATCCCAATCAACCTTGTCACAAATTTTAGCTGCTTGGGAAATCAATCAGAACCCGATATCTCCCTCATATGACATCAGTTTTTAGAACCGTTCATGGCGCCAGAATCAAAACGACAAGATATACCCACTCGCTCAGGTTTGGTACAATTTCGAGCACTTTAAATTTTGAGAAAAATTCATGAACTCCTGATCACACCTCTCCATTGGGAAGATTTTGGACCTCAAAATACTTTGATTACCTGTTCAGTAGATGAGGGTACAACGCCCTCACCTTTCCAACTTCCATCCACTCTGCCTTGCTTGGCTTATTGCCTTTGAGCCCAACTCGAAGGTAGTTAACACTTCCCCTCCTGGATGTTCTTGTCCTCCTGTCAAGGATGGTATCCTCCTTGAGCTCATCTGGAAATTCTGGCGAAACACCTTCAATAGAAGGCAGCTGAACATTACTTCCTTGATCATCGATCAAAGGTGGCTCATACAAATGTAAGTTTTCAACATTAACAATTAAATACATTTGCATATATGAAGGCATGTCAAGTTGAAATGCATTGTTACCAACTTGTTTTATGATCTTGAATGGACCATAGCGAATGAGCTTGAGCTTTTTACCTTCTCATTGCATTCTTTCTTTGCTTATGTGCAACCATACCTCATCTCCTTCTTGAAACTTGTGATCAACTCTATGTTTGTCATCCCTCTCCTTGTATTTTCTTTGACTCTTCTCAAGCTGTTCTTGAACTTTTCGATGAATAATATGAATTTTCTCAATGAACTTTCGAGCCTTGTCAATATCCCTATGCCCATCAATTGCAACATCCTTCTCAAAGATGAAGTCTAATGGCGATTTCGGCAAACACCCAAGTTATGCTTCAAAAGGCTAAGTATTTGTAGAAGAGTGCTTTGCTCGGTTGTAAGCATGCTGAATGTGATGCAATTTTTCATCCCAAAACTTGGGATGTTTGCTGCAATATCCTCTCAATTGATGCACAACGGTTCTGTTCACAACCTTGGTTTGGGCATCAGTTTGCGGATGAAAATAAGTACTCTTTTTCAACTTTGTGTCCATCATCTTCCAAATATTGGACCAAAAATTCTCAATGAACCTGGAATCCCTGTCACTAACAAAGAAGTTGGTAATCCATAATGAACCCACACATATTGAAAATAAAGTTCAACAGTTTGTTCAGAAGTAATGATTTTCTTACATGGCATAAGTATACACATTTTACTAAATCTATCCACAACTACATAAAGATAATCATGCTGTTTTCTTGACATAGGTAGACCTCCAACAAATTCCATGGAGACACTTTCCCATGGCCTTGAAGGTACCGATACTGGAGTGTACAACCCAAGTTTCCTATTGCTAGGCTTGCTTGTTGCACACATAAAACAACCTCTTATAAAATGTGACACATTGTTTATCATGCGAGGCCAATAGCAATACCTTTTTAGATGCACCACTGTTTTTCTTACCCCAAAGTGTCCAACAATAAGAGACGAATGAGCCTCTCTCATGACACTTAGCCTCTCTCCTTGTGGTATACACAAATTTCCCAAATGCAACATCAAATTATTATGCATGTGCTAATCATTTTCCTCAACTTGATTCCCTTCACTCAAACTAGCATACACATCTTGAAAATCAACATCATGTGCATATTGTCCTATGTAAATCTCATGTAAAATAGAATCATTTTTAAGTAAAGTAGAAGCACTTATGATTGGCCTTGAAACCATATCAACAACTTTATTGAAAATACCTTTCTTGTACCTTATAACCAAGTGAAACTGTTGAAGAAATCCCATCCACCTGAAATGTCGTGATTGCTGTAATTTTGTTTGTGACTGCAAGTACTGTAATGGTTGGTGATTAGTATGTACAATCGTCTCTTTACCCATAAATTAGTGTTATCACTTCTTGATGCTTTGTACCAACGCATACAACTCTTTTTCATATGTAGGATAATTAGTTACAACACCATTGAATGTTTCAGAATGAAAAGTGATAGGCTTACCATGCTGCAAAAGTACTGCGCCCATAGCATAATCATTAGCATCGGTTTGTATCTCGAATGGATGTCTCAAATTAGGCAATGCAAGAACTGGAGCTAAACTGATCTTGTCTTTTAAAGCTTCAAAATATTGCTGTTGTTTTCCTCCCCATTGGAAGCCTTTCTTCACACTTGTCACTGCATGCATAGGAGCTGCTATGGCAAAGAAGTTAGCAATAAACTTTCTCCAATATTGAGTTGCACCTAAGAAACTTCTTACCTCGGTTACTGTTCTGGGAGTGGGTCAATTCACAATGGCTTCCACTTTAGAGGGATAAATTCTCAACTCGCCTCTTCCTACGATGTATCCCAAATAAACCAAAGAAGTCTTTCTGAACTCACACTTTGACATCTTAAGAAATAATTTCTCTTTCTTCAAAACATCAAGCACCCTTTTCACATGCAAGACATGTTCTTCTCTTGTTTTATTGAAAATCAGTATATCATCTAAATACAAAATCACAAATTCATCAAGAAATGGACGCAAAACATTATCCATAACATGCATGAAAGTTGCCGGTGCATTACAGAAACCAAATGGCATAACCAACCACTCAAAGAGTCCTTGTTTGGTTTTGAATGCAGTCTTCCATATATCACTTTCTGCAATTCCTACTTGATGATATCCACTTCGTAAATCTAAAGCAGTGAAATTTTTTTATTCTTTTAGCTGATCAAGCAAATCATCTATCCTTCGGAGTGGGTATCGATTTTTTACCGTAATCTTGTTCAAAGCTCTGAAGTCTACACACATGCGCCAAGTCCCATCTTTCTTCGGAATCAAGACTATGGGTGAACCGCATGGAAAATTTCTTGGCCTTATGAGTCCCTTGTCCAACATGTCCTTGATTTGCCTCTTTATTTTAGCATTCTCCATTATCGACATGCAATACATGCCGATTTTTGGAAGAGGACAATCTTGCTGCAACTGAATCTCAAGTTGAATCTCCCTTTTTGGAGGCAATCTTGTTGGCTCCTGAAAAATTGCATGATGTGCATCAACTACATCATATAAATCTGATTTCAACTTAGGATTACAATCCTAAAATGATTCATGATTAACATTATCTTTAGGCTTAATCATTAGAAGAACAAAATTCTTACTTGAATTCACCAACCTTTTTACTTGTCCAGCATTACCATAGCAATATTTGTCTTCTTGCGATGTGCTCTAACAATGTACTCCTTGCCATCTTTGAATAAATGGTATTTTTTCTCATGGCGATGGAAGATCTCTTTCCTGTCATACAAGTCAGGATTGCCCAACACAATACCTATAATATCAAGCGAAACCACATCTAATTCAACTATGTCAACAAAATGTGCAGTTATTGCAAACCGCAATATGCACTTCTTTGAAACCTGTAAATTGGCATCCTTACAAATCCATCCAAGTGGATATGGTTTTGGATGTGGAATGGTCTTAAGAATAAGTTCTTGACCAAGTCTTCAGAGATTAATTTTTCTTGTGACCCACTGTCAAATAATGTGTCAATATTGGTATGTTTGGATATGACCCTCACATGAAACAATTAAATTCTCTCTTCTTCATTTGGAGCTTGTATGTGATAGTTTGATGTACTAGTATTGGGTTTAGCTTCAATTTATTTCCCCTTAATGTTATTCAATCAAATGGTTGTAATTTTAGATTCATCACCTGAATCCTCTCCTAAATCATGTTGAGTTGTAGCTGCAGTTTTTTGTTTCCCTTTGTTTTGCTGATGTTTGGGCCTCTTTTCAGGATGTAACTTCCAACAATGATTCTCATCATGGCCTTCTCTTGAAAAATTTTTACTGACCACTTTTTCTCCCTCTTTCTTGACATATGCAATTTTTTCCCTTAAAAGGTTTCTTCCTACCCTCATAAATAATGTTTTTCGCTCTAGCTTCTAGATGTGTGGCCTGAACACAAAATTCATCTAGACTTGTAGGGTTAAACATGATGATAGTATGTTTTAGGTAGCTATGTAAGCCTCCTATGTACTTGAGCAAAGTATCTTGGCTTTGCAAATATACCCTTAATAAGAGAGCTCTTCTCCTAAATTGTTGGGCGTATTCTTGCACATTCCGTCCTTTCAATTGTCTAAAATTTTGCTAGTTCATTATGGCTTTCTGCATATGAGCTAATGGATAAAAATGTTATTCTATTGCAGCAATTAAATCAATCCATGATAGGATAATCTTACCATGCTTCTTGATCTCCTCCTTTGTCTTGGCTTCCCACCAAACAAGTGATGCACCTTCCATTCTTAATGAAGCTAGTTGGATTTTGGTATCATCATCATGAAGGTTCTGAATTCTCAAATAAACCTCCAATTGCCTAATCCAATTATCAAGCTTTTCTACATTGACTTCACCATTAAACATTGGCAATTCAAACTTAACATCAAGTTTTAGAAAAGGAATTTTACCAGTGTTCTTTGACTTGTGTGGCTGATGTACTGAAGATGAAGTAGATGATGATGATGATGAGTGTGAGGATGGTGACTTTCCATTGCCTCCATTTCCTCCATTGCCCTTCTTTGATTTATCTTCATTATTTTGACTTCTTGATGATCCCTGTCATTCCTTGTGAATTTTGGATCCTTCTCCTTCTAATCTCTCATTCCTTTCTTGATAAATGATTCTGACCATCTCAGTCATGTCAAGGAATGCTTTCCTGAACACTCTTTCTTCTTTTATGGGATCCACCTATTCATGAATTTCTTCTTCTCATGGAGGCATGCTTAATGTTGCTTCTGCTTCTTTTGGAGGTGAACTAGGTGGTGGAGAATGTGGCAATCTTTCCCTCCTTTGTTGTGGCTCACTTTGAGACCCACTTTCTTCCACCAATTTTCCTTCTCCTCTCTTAAGCTTGAGCCTAGTAAGCATGTGAACACTTGAAAACAGTTAAAAAAATATTTGCACACAACAACACCAGAGAATAAACTCTAGCCCCGATACCAACCTGATTTGAAAGGACTGTATTAGTTTGCTGTGCTAAGTGTCTTTTCAGTTGTAAAGCATGTACATATTTGTCTCCATTTGTTTGCTTAATGATTGAGGAATTTAACCATGAAATATAGATGAAATCGTGAGTTTTAAGCAGTAATTAATCCCAAATAACCCTGAAAAATAGTGTATAACAGAGAAATAACATCACACATAAGATTTACACAGTAGGCATGATGAAGCAGTTCACCCCTCCTGGGCTACATCTGCTGGTCCAACTCCCAATGGTATGTCCATCTTTTCATTATGCTAAAAATTGAAAATACATGTGTTTACAAGCCTCCAATGGCTGTTTTCTCTACACCAATGGCTCAAGAATGCTCAAATTAGTTTAGGTAGACTCTTGTTTCACCCAAATTGGTCGAAAATTGATCTGGCTAAGCTTTTACCCAATATCCCCTAGAAATCCTCCATTAAATGTGGAGAACTGCAGTTAAATTCGACAAATCCTCCGAATTTGGAGGCACGCTAAACCTCCCGCAAAAATCTTAGCCGTGAAAATAATTGTAAAGGTTAAGGGCAGGTGTGGCCACATTTTGACCCCCTTAAACCCCGTGGTCATTAAAACTGGAGCGAAATCCAGTGTGATAGTGAAGTTCCAGTAACCGTCGGCTCAAACCGTAAACAATTTCATGTGATATCTTTTGGAGTTATACCCGCCGCGGAACCGTCGAACAGTTATCCATCGAGGTTTACAAAAGATGTTACGGTTTAAATAAATGTCATGTGACCAATACAACAGGGCTGCCGAAGGTCCTCCCCCCCCCCCCCCAACTTACATTGCTATACATGTTAAATTTATCCGCTACACTCATATGGTAAGCAAAAATGAATAGCGGAGTTGGTTGAGACATTTGAGGGTGTGCTTAGAGGTCATGGGGTTGAATCCCCCAGACCCCAAAAATAATTTTGGTAAACTGTATAGGGGACACGTGGCAACCTCCAGGCTAGCCACGTGTCACCCATCCATAGGTCCCTCAAATAAAACATACAACCAAATCTGATGATCCTGAATGTGCCACATGGTGAAACACCATTGATTTAGAAAAGGGAATATTCTTAGGAATATTCTCATTTTTTCTGACTGTACTTGCATGCTGATTAGGCATCCAAGTCAACCCTGTCACAAATTTTAGCTGTTTGGGAAATCGAACAGAACACGATATCTCCCTCATACGACATTGGTTTTTTGAACCGTTCACGACGTCGGAATCATAATGACGAGATCTACCCGTTAGGTCAGGTTCGATACAGTTTCGAGCACTTTCAATTTTGAGCAAAATTCATAAACTCCTGATCAATCCTTTTCCTTGATGTCCATAAGAAAGTAACCTATTACCACAAATTCCAAATATTTGAGGGAAAAATAAAACTATTGCCTTTGCCTTTAAAACCCATATCTGTTGAAATCCATTTCTAACGATGGGGTTTGGATTTTATTGGAGAAATACATCCACCATATTCTGCCCCACACAAATGGATCCTCACAACCATTGACTACTTCACCAAATGGATTGAAGCCACACCTTCCATATTAGAAATTGATGCTGTAATTATCAAATTTCTTGAAACCAAAATCCTGTCAAGATTTGGATGTCCAAATAAGCTCATTACAGATAATGATGCAGCCTTTAAATCCAAGAAAATGATAGATTTATGTAGTAGATATGATATTAATTTTGGACATTCAACTGCTTATTACCCTTAGGGAATGAGTGAGCTGAATCCAATTTTTTTTTTTTTGGTCAACGTTAACAAAAAGCTACTAGAAGATAACAAAAAGTTGATAAGTGCACTTGTGGTTGATAGGCCTACTACAACGAAATCAATTGGCATTTCACCATACTAATTGGTTTATGGGATGGATGTTGTTTTCCTATCTTCCTCAGGAGTTCTAGTTATGAAGATAATTCAAGAATTGTAGGTTGAGACAAATGACACTCAGAGGAGGATTAATCAGACCATTCAATTGCAACAATCCAAGGAAGAAGTCTACGATAAAACAGAGGCTATCCAGGAGAATGTCAAAAATATTTTTGACAAAAGAACTAAAACATGGGAAATTTGACAATATGTGGAAAGGACCATATATAATTTATGCTTTAAGAGGTCACAATGTATTATTTCTCAAAGACTTAGATGGAATAGAAATTCTCAGTGGACCTGTGAATGGAAAAATGCTGAAGCATTACGTCTCATAGCAATAGAGGTTTTTCTTACATAAAATAATCGTAAATATCATTGTCTTGAATATTTTGATTGGGTAACCTATTGAAAAAAGTTGAAGCCTGCAAAGAAGGCCCTAAGATTTTGATTGATATGCTACCACAATTACTACAAACAACAAAAAGAAATCAGGTGCAGACATTGCTGAAATAGAAAATTCAAGGCTACTAACCAAAGGTTCTTGGCACCTCACATGGAGAGTGCCATCCCGAGCTGGAGTCACTGTTAGGGTTCTATAATTTATAGGATCTCAAGGGGGCTGAGTATTTCATTTCAGATATTTGACATTGTAAATAATTTTTCAATCTGCAAATGATTTGAAAAAAAAAACATATAAAAGAAAATGAAAAGAGGGTATTTTAAAAAATGAATAAAGAGAAAAAAGAAAAAGAAAGAAAATGTTGAAAAAAAGAATAAAAATGAAATCATAACCCCACAAAAGAAAACACAAGAAAATAACACTGAAAGTGCTATAAATAAATGTTGCTACTGATAGATAGTTTCTTTATGTCAAATAAAGTAAGGTTGTGTGCAACTTGTTTAAAATGCCACAATGACTAGTTATTTGTTTAATCATACGGGTTAATCATGGTTAAACAAGTTTAATTTTATGTTTATTAGAGTAGAGAATAAAGATTTCCAAACAATTTAATCTTGGCTAATCAATAGTTAGGTAGAAAATGACATTGGTTCAATGGTTTAATGTGAATCAATAGGAGAAATAAGGGATAGGATTGAATAGATTTTAATTTTTCACAAAAAAGGGAAATATGGGTTTGCTAGTCTAAATCCACCCCTTGAGAAGAAATGAAAATGTTAGTTTAGAAAAATAATTAAAGTTAAAAGGGTAGGTAGAGATAGTTTTGTTTGAAAAATGTCCATTTTTGCACTTATCCTAAGTTTCAAGAACATTATGAAAACAAGTACAAAATGGATTATATATGTTTCACACACACACACACACACACACACACACATATAATTTAAAGTTTGCAATCAAAGTCAAAGGTTGTTACACGACAAAGTGTTTTGTCGGGCAGCGGTTAAAATATGCACACTTTACAACCGCAAGATTATCTCGCTCTTCACATCGACGACGCATAATGAATTTCGAGTCCCCCTCTCTATCTTATATTTACTTGTGGGGGGGGGGGTCCGAAAAGGTGGTATTCCCCCGTCGGGTCCCACACTACATGGCTTCCTCTCCACGTTTCACACCCACCCTTATTAAAACTGTTAACCGCTCCCTACCCCATCCGAAAACCACTTCCCCCTCACTTCATTCCTGTTGTCCCTACCCCACTCCTTCCGCCACTATCCTTTCGCCACATCTCCTAACCATTTCCCAGTAAAGACTTTTCCTGGTAATTACTGTTTGAACATTTAATTCTCCTGGGTAACTATTTAATTGAACAGACCCGCGCCAACCTACAATGAAAACCATGTTATTCCTTTAAAATCATGAACCTAATCCATTTTTCACCTTTCTATCACAAATTCTCTGTGAATTACTTTTGGTTTACAGGTTTTCCAATACGCCATCAGTTTTACCAGCTAATCAACGTGTGATTGAGTGTCAGTGTCTTGTCTCACTCTCTTAATCAATTACAAACTTGCAATATACTCCGAGTAAACCTTTCATGCCAATTCTGATTGAATTTTCATTAATAAACATGCCTCCAAAGAAGAATAACCAAGAGGACCATGTCAATACTTTAGTACATCCTCAAATCTATTTAGACCATATCCCCTTAGCTGATAGGGACTACAAAATTGTAGAGACACAAGGCGAGTCCAATATCCCGCACTCTATTCTCCAATATCCCGCACTCTATTCTCCCTCAGAACTTCCATGCTCCATAGTTCACCAGAAGATGTCAAGCATGTTATGTTCCCAGTCAACGAGCAATTATATCCCCTAGTGGTGAAATCCTCTTCATCATTACTGCTCTATCCATAGACTAGATGATGCAGGATCCCTTTGGGGAAAATAGCACACCATTATCACTAGAAACCCTAATAGAACTTTACCAAAAGCTTGATTTTTCCAAGAGAGCCAGGATTTTTGACCTTTTCCTACCATAAAATACTCAATTTCCAAGAAAAAATCCACCATACCCTTCCTCAATCTTCCTTGATCAAGAAAAAAAAATTATAACTGTAATTTCATATATTCTTGGTTATTATTCTGGTTAGTGGGTAGATGAACCCATTTTAGGTTTCCTTTCCATATTTTCCACAGATAGAAAAACTTCCATTTTCTTTTAATTTCAGTCAATTTCTAGCTCATAACATCCATGAACAATTTCTAAAGTTTCAAATGGAGGAAGTCTTCAAAGACACTTCAATTTTGGTCCATATGTTTTTTTATTATCAAGAATATAGGTTTAAATTTTCCATGCAGAATTTAGCTGAAGAGGTAAACCAAAAATCAGTTATGTTTTGGACTTCTTTAGTGATGAAGGAGCATCAAGAATTTACTTATAATTAATTCATTGAACAATTTGTCCACCCAACCATGAGTGTGCTAAACAGTTCAGTAAAGCCTAGAATCAGTGAGGATATCCAGAGAATTTTGCATTTAACAGATCAGGCAAATACTAGAGACTGGTACTTGTACGAGAACTACAGAAAGATCAGAGTGTATGGATGTGAGTTGGAACCATACAACCTCCCATAATACCTCCCCATGAGGATTTTTTCACTTGAATACATCACACAAATGCTAAATTATGATGAAACACATTTTGTGTCAGCTAAAAATAAATGACAGTTGAGGATCAAGACAAAAATTGGATTCTTCATATGTAACAACAGGTCAGCAAGAGAAGAGGCATATAAGCTTCTCAAGGAGATGAAATTAAGCCTAATTTTTAAATGGCCTTATGACCCTCTGGGTATTGTTTCCAGATTGAGAGTAGAAAATAAAACTACTCCATACATTCATACTCATAGAACTGAAATTGAGAGGTATGTGAACCAGCAAGCTTGGGTAGAGAATACTTTACAGGAAGATGAGGAGCAGCTTGTTTCTACATCCACATCACAGACTCATGTTCCACAGGAGAAAGCAACTGAAAGACAAAGGGAAGAAGAGTGACCTTTAATGAATGACAATGCATGGAAGGAATTCAAAATCATGTACATGAAGAGAACAAAGTTGACTCGAAAGGTAGATACATAGAAGAATTCAGAGCAAGAAGTGGCCATGGTAATGAAGGAAACACCATCTTCCTGTCAGGCAGGTGGCTAGTTTCCTGCATCTCCTACAATATCTTAAGTATCCCAGGGGAAACAATATACTGTCCAAAATACCAAAGTTTTCCAAGGAGAGAAAGAGAAAACTATTTTTTATAGATTCAGAGAAATAAAGAGAGAAGGAAAGTCAACATAAAGGGGGAAATAAATTAAAAGAAAAAAAAAAATTTAAAAGAAAATAGTTCCAAAAGAAAAAAAAAGAAAAAGTAAAAAGAGATATATATATAAAGAAGTACATATACGTACATGTGAAGACAAAGTAAAAAGGAATAAGGAAGAGTAATTGCTCGTGGTTTACATGCTCATGGTTTTGGAGCCCATGGTAATTTCCCATGGTATTAAAACCCATTCACCCCTTTCAAAACAACGTGACTTTTAAAAACAACGTGACTTTTCAAAGTTAACAAAATTTTTTCCCCATATATATATATATATATATATATAAAATTCAAATAATAAAATAATAATAATAATAATAATTATTATTATTACTATATACAAATCAATAATAATTCCGAAGAATTCGGAAAAAGATTAGTTGATCTTGAAGGTACAGTTGCAGGACACTCCAACGACATCAAAAAGGTTCATGATACGACAAATCGAATAGAAAGAAAAATGTGGCTAAATCATCACGAGGCCATAGAAAAGCATAGCGAAGCAATGAACAAGATGACAGAGCATAGCGAAGCAATGAACACGATGACAAAACTCTTCAATAAGCTAAATGATAAGATAGATAAGTTAAGTCAGACACAACCTCCAATATTCCCAAATGTGGAAGATAATCAACTGAACAATGTAGCTAATTCAAATCATAATCATGAATATGACATGTTTGAAAAAGAGCAATTGAATGAGGTTGAATTGGAAATCAGCTCACATGAAAGCTATATTGCTGAAATACCTAAAAGCAGAGACTCTGAAATCAACCATGAAAGTTATAGAGCTGAGAAGCCAATAGAAGAAAATGCAACTCAATCCACTAATAAAGCCAGAAATGCAACAACAAAAGTTATTGAGAACTTTTATATAAATGAAAATCCAATGTCAGAAAAAGAAACAATGTTGGTGAAGGAGCCACATAAAGAATTCAACGTGATTGCTATCACAGATGCAACTATAGACATAGTCATTGAAAATGAAAGAGACCATGAAAATATAGATGCTTATAAACAGCAAAATGTTTCATCACTAGAATTGAAAGAAAAATGTGAAGATACAAACACATCTGAAGCCACTGATACAGTGCCAGAAGCTGTTAAGGCCTTCGGTGATGAAGCAGATATAGTTGTTAGGAAGGAAGCATTTGATGATGAGGAGAAGTTACATCAGACAATAATTGTTGGTAACTTACCTCTAAATCTAAAAAGGAACAAAGAAGAATCACCAGCAGTACCAGGAATAGGATCTGACCCTGTCAATATCAGATCTTGTCACTATCCACATCACCAAAATATTGAACTCGAGGAGATGCTCAACGATATTTTTAAAATGTGGGAAGCAAGAGCCCGCCGCTCAAGAAACCTAGGCGTTCGTCAGAATTGTCCATCATTACGTATGCTTTGGGGACAAAGCATCTTTAAGAGAGGGGCAATGTTATGTATATTTTATTAATTATTAGTTAGATATAGTTATCTTAGGTTTTATTAAGTGAAAGGGCATGATCAAAGATCATGCCTCTTCGCCAAGGGACACCATAAGGCTATATTTAAAGCCTCGATGATTCCCCATTGTAATCATATCTCAACTTTTATCAACAATAATATATACTTATAAAGTTTACCAGAGTTTTTACACTCCATTGGTATCAGAGCCATCGCTCTTCGGGATCTGTGTGATCACCCAGAATTAAGGAATTACAAGAAAATTCCAAAATTGCAGATTTTTTTAAAAACCAAGTGCTGGTGGGTAGCAACATTTGTTTTTTAAAAAAAGAAGAGGGAAGAAATAATTATTACTCTTAATAATTATTAAGAGGGAAGAAATTATTACTACAGGGTTCATTGTCTAATACTCAGTCACAGTTGATGATGGAGAAGATTTCTTCTCTTGCAAAGGACACCAGAATTAAATCCTTAGAGGATTTAGTGATAAAGATGGGTTATGATCCTGTAAACATGAAAGTTGTAGAGGAATTAATCAAGAAAAAAATGCTGACATTGTAGCATTGAGGAAGCAATTGAAATTACCAGCCACTTAATGTCCCCTCACGAAGGATATTGAAGAAACAGAGACTCAAAAAACTGACATGATGAAGCTGATCATGGAACAAAACACTCAGATAAGACAAATGGAAACTGAGTTGGGGAAAATGATAAAGGAATAGGAGCAGAATGCTAAACTATCCATGATTCCTTTCGATGTTGTACCTCTTATGGCCATTCCCACAACAACAACTGCAACCTCCGCTGCACCTACTACAAAGTCTGCTGATGCTGCTGAACAACTAGCAAAAGTTGTGGAAATTTTTTCAATTCAGACAAAAGAAATTAAGAAGTTGCAAGACCAAGTCAAGACATTACAAGACCAAAAGACCAGGAGTGAAGCTTCACACTCTACTGAAGGTCAGAGGGCTCAAAAGATGATTGAGAGGCTGCGTAAATCTGAAAGGGAATAAGCTATTGGACAAACCTTGGCTCAACCCAAGCAAATCATTTGGAGTGATATTATGAATTCTATAGCTGAAATTTGGCCTTGTATTCAGATTATCTTTGAGCAGAAAGATTTGATTAAGAAGGAAACAAAGGCCATTACATATATTAAAGAAAAGTTGGGAGAAATGCCTACCACAACTACAAACATCATTAAGTTCCAAAATTCCAAGAACAATTATGAATTAGATTATTTAGGAATTGATGATAGAACAGAAACAATTTTGGAGGTAAAGAAGATTATGACCAAAAATAATTTTTTTGCTCAGTTGGAGGAAAAATGTAAGAGTTTGGAGATAGCAGTAAATAGATTTTTTACCAGGATAGAAGCTCTAACTCAGAAGGGGCCACCTAGTTTATTTTTAATTAACGAAAAATTGATTACTCATCAAGATTACATTGAAAAATTGGAAGAGGTAGGCAGAGACAGTTCAAAATTTTCAAATATCAAAGGCAAGATGATAGGAAAAGCTTTCCTAGAAGCCCTGGGTAATGATTTCTTCATCAAGTATCAAGTAAATCATATTTTTGTGGTAAGAACAACATTTTCCAAGTATATTGAGGTTGATGAAATTTACTGGAAGGTAACTAAGTTAACTATTCCAGATGAAGACATATAGGATAAACTCTGTGAATTACTAGAATGATTAGTAACTCAGGTGTAGTGAGAAGATAGGCCATCACATTAGACAACACATAAGCCAACGCAACAAAAAAACATGCCAATTTAGGAACTGATTCCTCCAAAGCAATGCCATCCTTCCACGCAGTTGTCCACCTTACCTATTACTATGCAAAGATCAATTTTTTTGTTTAGAATAGTGCTAATAATACACTATTGGTTGAGACAACAATTTTGTAATGATTTTGTAACTTGTTGTATAAATAATTCACATATTGAAGTATTCGTGGTTGATTGTTGAATATAATTTTCTTCAAGTTATTGTAATTTTCTGGTTACTTGATGCATCAATAATACAAGGAAATTCTTCACAGGATTCATGTGGTGTACGAATTGGTGATGTTTTTCTTCTATTCATGTGTTTATTCATTTTTTTCTTTCACTGTCATTTCCTAAAAGCTTAATTAAATAACATAAACCGTTAGGAATATGATTTGTTAGAAATAACACCCTATTCTGGATATATGTAATTTATATGTTTTTTGCTGAAGTCAAATTAAGGAATTCTTCATCGCTCCTTAGTTTCAATTGAAACTTTCATTTCTTCTGTTTCATATTCATTTAAAATTCTGAAAGATCCAATTTATGAAACCTAGCCTGCCCTATGAAACTCCTTCAAAGTTTTATGAAGATCCGGTTAATTTTTAGACTCCATAGCCCATTATAATCAACGAAACAATCCAATCAAATCATAAACAAACAAACAATTTGCACAGTAATAAATAACCTAAAAATCACATAAAACATAGCTAAATTTTACAGAGAGATCCCTCTATGAAGCTGGAAGGGCTAGATCCCAGCTTCCAAAGTGGTTTTGATGTTGTCCTCTGTGTTTAATCTCACAATATCATAAATTACAGAACGATAACATAGTGGAAACCATACTGGGGAGAAATTGAAAATATTGTAATTTTCTTCGAATTCATTACCTCGGTTAAGAAAAGTGTATGATAGGAATATTTCCAGAGATTTTTTCCTTTTAATTTTTGTAAATAATAAGTGTGTGTGTGCATTAGATTTTAATTCTAGCTCCCAAAAGAGCTTACACTAGATCTCGTCCTGATCCAAAACCTGGAGCTATTGTTGATGATTGTGAAAAATTGTTGAGAAGAAAAAGTATAGTTGAGAGCCAAGGAAGTAGTAGTCCTCCCCTTAGGGCAGATTCCCTTCCAAAGGATTTTGTTACTTTACAATATATTGAATTTGATTTTACTTTTGAACATAGTTTATTTAGAACTAACTTAGCCAACTCGGTAGGCCAAATTGTGGTAGATCGATCTATCTTAAGACGCCATTCTATTGAAGTACAATCTTCCCAACTTGATATTGACCTTTAAATCCTTAAATATTTTGATAAATTGCAAGGTTTAGTTTTAGGCCTTGACCTTTCTGTCCACGAGTCATATATCCAACAATCTATTGAACGCTCTGCCTTAACTTCTTTTGGAGTTCCATCTACTTCATCACAATCTGTTCATCCAAGATCATCTAGTCCCACCCCTTCTGTAGTTTCCACTACCACCCCTATAATTTCTCATCAAACAACTCAAACTCCATCTTCTCCCCAATCTTCACCTACAATCCAACCTACATCTTCCCCACAACCTCAAACTTCAATTCAACCTCCACCTTTCATCCAACAACCACCTTTAATGAATCCACATATTGTACATCCTCATATACCCATAATGGCAGCCATATATGCTCCACTTTTTCTCCAAGGTCCTTTGGAAAACATGCCACAGGACTATCAAATTAAGATTCCATAGTTTGATGGAACTTGACCTATTACTGCTCAATAACATGTAGATAGGATGAATGATAGTTTTGATCTTTAGGAAGTAGATGAATAAAATTCCAAAATGAGGTTGTTTGCTCAAAGTCTTACTCGAGAAGTTAGGAAATGTTTAAATCATTTCCATATGCTAGGATAAATGATCTCACTAATTTCCATCAATCATTCCTTAATAGATGGAAAGTAAAAAAGAAACCTCTTCATATTCTATCAGAATATGAAAGTATTAGGAGGGCACCTGGGGAAACTATCCATTATTATTGCACTATATTCAATAGTGTTTACAATGCAACTCCTGCAAAACATTAAACCACCACAAGTTTTAACCTTAATAAAATTCCTTAATGGATTTGAGGCAGAGATGTCTTATCATTTTAGAGAAAGAAACTTTGCAACACTAGAAGAAATGAAAAGATATGCAGTGAATGTAGAAGCCAATTTGTCAGCAAAAAGAGCTAGGATAAGAACTGAAAGGAGAGTAACCATGAAAGAAGAACCCTTAACATCTTCTGCTCATGCCAAAATAGATTCTTTATTCAGAATAGTAGAAATAATTATGGAAAGAATTAATTTAACAAATAGAGTTTCCTCAAGAGAAAACCAGTTTGGCCCTAAAAAACGTAATCAAAATGTTAGGAGAAATCCTCCCCAAATCAAACAGAGGGAACAAAGGTTACTGGATGCAACAAAAACCATGTTATTCCTTTAAAACCCTGAACTTGGTCCCCTTTTCACCTTTCTGTCACAAATTCTCTGTGAATTACTTTTGGTTTACAGGTTTTCCAATACGCCATCAGTTTTACCAGCTAATCAACGTGTGATTGAGTGTCAGTGTCTTGTCTCACTCTCTTAATCAGTTACAGATTTGCAATATACTCCCAGTAAACCTTTCATGGAAATTCTGATTGAATGTTAATTAATAAACATGCCTCCAAAGAAGAAGAACCAATAGGACCATGTTAATCCTTTAGTATATCCTCCTATCGATTTAGACCATATCCCCTTAGCTGATAGGGACTACAAAATCATAGAGACACAAGGTGAGTTTGAACTATTCAAACTCTACTGTTGACGCGAAGATAAATATGTAGATAAAACTAATGAAATTGGACTCTGGAGTCCAATATCGTGCACTCTATTCTCCCTCAGACCTTCCTTGCCCCATAATTCACCAGAAGGTGTCAAGCATGTTATGTTCTGAGTGAACGAGCAATTATATCCCATAGTGGTGAAATCCGCTTCACCATTACTACTCGATCCAAAGAACAAATGATGCAGGACCCCTTTGAGGAAAATAGCACACCATTATCACTAGAAGCCCCGAAAAAACTTTACCAAAAGCTTGATTTTTCCAAGAGAGCCAGGATTTTTGACCTTTTCCTACCAGAAAATACTCAATTGCCAAGAAAAAATCCACCATACCCTTCCTTAATCTTCCTTGATCAAGAAAAACAAGTTATAACTGTAATTTCATATATTCTTGGTTATTATTCTGGTCAGTGGGTAGATGAAACCATTTTAGGTTTCCTTTCCATATTTTTCACAGATAACAAAACTTCCATTATTTTTAATTTCAGTCAATTTCTAGCTCATAACATCCATGAAAAATATCCGAAGTTTCAAATTGAGGAAGTGTTCAAATACACTTCAATTTTGGTCTATATGTTTTTTTGTTATCAATAAGATAGGTTTAAATTTCCCATGCAAAAGTTAGCTGAAGAGGCAAACCAATAGTCAGTTATATTTTGGACTTCTTTAGTGATGAAGGAGCATCAAGAATTTACTTATAAGTAATTCATTGAACAATTTTTCCACCCAGCCATGAGTGTGCTATATAGTTCAATAAAGCGTAGAATTAGTGAGGATATCAAGATAATTTTGCATGTAACAGATCAGGCAAAGACTGGAGACTGGTACTTGTACCAGAACTACATAAATATTAGAGTGTATGGATGCGAGTTAGTACCATACAAGCTCCCAAAATACCTCCCCATGAGGATTTTTGCACTTGAATACATCACACAAATGCTAAATTCCGATGAAACACATTTTGCGTCGACTAAAATGAAATGAAAGTTGAGGATCAAGACAAAAATTGGATCCTTCATATGTAACAACAGGTCAACAGGAGAAGAGGCATATAAGCTTCTCAAGGAGATGAAATTAAGCCTAATTTTTAAATGGCCTTATGACCCTATGGGTATTGTTTCTAGATTGAGAGTAGAAAATAAAACTACTCCATACATTCATACTCACAGACCTGAGATTGAGATGTATGTGAACCAGCAAGCTTGGGCAGAGAATACTTTACAGGAAGCTGAGGAGCAGCTTGTTTCTACATCTACATCACAGACTCATGTTCCACAAGAGAAAGCAACCAAAAGACAAAGGGAAGAAGAGTTACCTTCAATTAATTACAATGTATGAAAGGAATTCAAAATCATGTACAGGAAGAGAACAAAGTTGAATCGAAAGGTAGATATATAGAAGAATTCGGAGCAAGAAGTGGCCATGGTAATGAAGGAAACACCATCTTCCTCTCAGGCAGGTGGCCAGTTTCCTGCATCCCGTATAGTATCTTCAGTATCCCAAGGGTAGCAAGATACTGTCCAAACTACCAAAGGTTATCCAAGGAGAGAAAGAGAAAATTGTTTTTTACAGATTCAGAGAAATAAAGCTTAAGAATGAGATTCTTAAGAATAACACATATGCTCAGTTTTGGAAGCAAAATTCCAGCTCCCAAAGTCGACTACTATCAGTTTTTTATTCAGAGAAGGGAAATATTCAGATGGATTTCCTTGAGGCCCAAATTCCACAACCTAAATCAACATCAGATTACAAGAAAACATCATTTGAGTTTGATACAAAAGATATTCATCCCATTGAACAAATGGAGATGAATAAAAAACAGGTGAAATGATTTTCTCCACATTAACCAACACTATTATGACTGTTTCTAGACTGCAGGTTTCATTGTCTAATACTCAGTCATAGTCGATGATGGAGAAGATTTCTTCTCTTGCAAAGGACACCGGAATTAAATCCTTAAAGGATTTAGTGGTAAAGATGGGTTATGATCCTGCAAACATGAAAGTTGTAGAGGAATTGATCAGGAAAAATAATGTTGACATTGTAGCATTAAGGAAGCAATTGAAATTAACAACCATTGAAGATCCCCTCACGAAGGATATTGAAGAAACAAAGAGTAAAAAAAGTGACACGATGAAGCTGACCATGGAACAAAACACTCAGATAAGAAAAATGGAAACTGAGTTGGAGAAAATGATAAAGGAATAGGAGAATAATGCTAAACTATCCATGATTCCTTTCGATGTTGTACCTCTTACAACCATTCCCACAACAATAACCGCAACCTTTGCTGCACCTACTACACAGTCTGCTAATGGTGCTGAACAACTAGCAAAATTTGTGGAAAATCTATCAATTTAGACAGAAGAAATTAAGAAGTTGCAGGACCAAGTCAAGACATTGCAAGACCAAAAGACCAGGAGTGAAGATTCACACTCTACTGAAGGTCAGAGGGCTCAAAATATGATTGAGAGGCTGCATAAATCTGAAAGGGAATCAACTATTGGACAAACCTTGGCTCAACCCAAGGAAATCATTTGGAGTGATATTATGAATTCTATAGCTGAAATTTGGCCTTGTATTTAGATTATCTTTGAGCAAAAATATTTGATTAAGAAGGAAACAAAGGCCATTACATAGATTAAAGAACAATTGGGAGAAATTCCTGCCACAACCACAAACATCATTAAGTTCCAAAATTTCAAGAAAAATTATGAATTAGATTATTTAGGAATTGATGATAGAATAGAAACAATTTTGGAGGTAAAGAAGATTATGAGCAAAAAGAGTCTTTTTGCTTAGTTGGAGGAAAAATGTCAGAGTTTGGAGATAGTAGTAAATATATTTTTCACCAAGATAGAAGCTCTAACTCAGAAGGGGCTACCTAGTTTATTTTTAATTAACGAAAAATTGATTACTCATGAAGATTACATTGAAAAATTGGAAGAGGTAGGCAGAGACAGTTCAAAATTTTCAAATAGCAAAGGCAACATGATAGGCAGAGTTTTCCTAGAAGCCATGGGTAATGATTTCTTCATCAAGTATGAAGTAAATCATATTTTTGTGGTAAGAACAAAATTTTCCAAGTATACTGAGGTTGATGAAATTTACCAGAAGGTAACTAAGTTAACCATTCCAGATGAATACATATAGGATAAACTCTGTGAATTACTAGATTGATTAGTAACTCAGATGTAGTAAGAAGATAGGCCATCACATTAGACAACACATAAGCCAACACAACACAAAAACATGCCAATTTAGCAATTGATTCCTCCAAAGCAGAGCCACCCCTCCACGCAGTTGTCCAACTTGCATATTACTATGCAGAGATCAATTTTTTTTGTTTAGAATAGTGCTAATTATACACTATTGGTTGAGACAACGATTTTGTAACTTATTGTATAAATGCTTCACATTTTGAAGTATTCGTGGTTGATTGTTGAATATAATTTTCTTCAAGTTATTGTATTTTTCTGGTTACTGGATGCATCAATAATTTTCTAGTTACCAGATGATGCAGACCCCCTCTGTGGAAAATAACATACCATTCTCACTAGAAGCCCTCACACAACTTTACGAAAAGCTTGATTTTTCCAAGAGAGCCAGGATTTTCAACCTTTTCCTACCAGAAAATACCCAATTTCCAAGAAAAAATCCACCATATCCTTTCTCAATATTCCTTGATCAAGAAAAACAAATTATAACTGTAATTTCATATATTCTTGGTTATTATTCCGATGAGTGGGTAGATGAACCCATTTTGTGTCTCCTTTCCATATTTTCCAAAGATATAAAACCTTCCATTATTTTTAATTTCAGTCAATTTCTGGCTGATAACATCCATGAACAATTTATGAATTTTAAAACTAAGGAAGTGTTCAAATACACTTCAATTTTGGTCTATATGTTTTTGTATTATCAAGTAGACAGGTTTAAATTTTCCATGCAGAAGTTAGATGAAGAGGGACACCAACATTCAGTTATTTTTTATACTTTTTAGTGATGAAGGAGCAACAAGAATTTACTTATAAGAAGTTCATTGAACAACTTTTCCACCGAACCATGAGTGTGCTAAACAATTAAACATAGCCTAGAATCAGTGAGGACATCAAGAGAATTTTTCATTTAACAGATCAGGCAAAT
Source organism: Pinus albicaulis (assembly GCA_034641835.2). Lineage (NCBI taxonomy): Eukaryota > Viridiplantae > Streptophyta > Pinopsida > Pinales > Pinaceae > Pinus > Pinus albicaulis. Next base: position 625,510,865 of record CM076580.1, on the reverse strand, counting down.
ATTGGAGACTAGTACTTGTAACAGAACTACACAGAGATCAGAGTGAATGGATGCGAGTTGGCACCATACAATCTCCAAAAATACCTCCCCATTAGGATTTTTTCACTTGAATACACTAGACAAATGCTAAATTATGATGAGATACATTTTGTGTTAGCTAAAAATAAATCAAAGTTGAGGATCAAGACACAAATTGGATCCTTCATATGTAACATTGGGTTAACAGGAGAAGAGGCGGATAAGATCCTTAAGGAGATGAAAGTAAGCCTAAGTTTTACATGGTCTTATGATCCTCTGGGTATTATTTCTAGATTGAGAGTAGAAAATAAAAATACTCCATACATTCATACTCAGAGCCCTGAAATTGAGAGGTATGTGAACGAGAAACCTTGGGCAGAGAATACTGTACAGGAAGTTGAGGAGTAGCTTGTTTCTACATCCATATCACAGACTCCTGTTCCACAAGAGAAAGTAGCCAAAAGACAAAGAGAAGAAGAGTCACCTTTAGTGAATGATAGTGCAGGGAAGGAATTCAAAATCATGTATAGGAAGAGAACAAAGTTGAATCCAAAGGTAGATACAGAGAAGAATTCAGAGCAAGAAGTGGCCATGGTAATAAAGGAAACACCATCTTCCTCTCAGGTAGGTGGCTAGTGTGTTGCATCTCCTACAGTATCTTCATTATCCCAGGGGAAACAAGATACTGTCCTAACTACCAAAGTTTTCCAAGGAGAGAAAGCAAAGATTTCTTTTGACAGATTCACAAAAATAAAGCTTAAGAATGAGATTGTTAAGAATAGCACATATGCTTAGTTTTGGAAGCAAATTTCCAATTCCCATGGTCGACTACTATCCGTTTTTGATTCAGAGAAGGGAAAGATGCAGATGGATTTCCTTGAGGCCAGCCAAAATCAACATCAGATTACAAGAAAAAAACATTTGAGTTTCATACAAATATTCATCCCATTGACTAAATGGAGATGCATAAACAAACAGGTGAAATGATTTTCTCCACTTTAACCAACACTACTATGACTGTTTCTAAATTGGAGGTTTCATTGTATAATACTCAGTCACAGTTGAAGATGGATAATATTTCTTCTCTTTTAAAGGACACCATAATTAAATCCTTAGAGGATTTAATGGTGAAGATGGGTTGTGATCCTGCAAACATGAAAGCTGTAGAGGAATTGATCAAGAAAAAGAATGCTGACATTGTAGCATTGAGGAAGCAATTGAATTACCAGCCACTATAGATCCCCTCACGAAGGATATTGAAGAAATGGAGACTCAGAAAAGTGACATGATGAAGTTGATCGTGGAACATAACACTTAGATAAGACATATAGAAACTAAGCTGGAGAAAATGATAAAGGAAAAGGAAGATAATGCTAAAATATCCATGATTCCTTTGGATGTTGTACCTCTTACAACCATTCCCATAACAAAAGCTCCAACCTGTGCTGCACCTACTACACATTCTACTGATGGTGCTGAACAACTAACAAAAGCTATGGAATTTTTTTCAATTTAGACAGAAGAAATTAAAAAGTTGCAGGACCAAGTCAAGACATTGTAGGACTAAAAGACCAAGAGTGAAGCTTCAAATTCTGCTGAATCTTAGAGGGCTCAAAAGCTGATTGATAGGTTGCATAAATTTGAAAGGGAGTCAACTATTGGATAGCCCTTGGCTCAAGCCAAAGAAATAATTTGGATTGATATTATGAATTCTATAGCTAAAATTTGGTCCTTTATTCAGATTATATTTGAGCAGAAATATTTGATTAAGAAGGCAACATAGTCCATTATAGAGATTAAAGAACATTTGGGAGAAATGCCTGCCACAACTACAAACATCATGAAGTTCCTAAATTATAAGAACAACTATGAATGAGATGATTTAGGAATTTATGATAGAACATAAAAAAATTTGGAGGTAAAGAACATTCTGACCAAAAGAAATCTTGTTGCCGAGTTAGAGGAAAAATGTCAGAGTTTGGAGATAGCAGTAAATAGATTTTTTACTAGGATAGAAGCTCTAGCTCAGAAGGGGCTACCTAGTTTATTTGTAATTAATGAAAAATTTATTACTCATGAATATTACATTAGAAAATTTAAAGAGGTAGTGAGAGACAGTTCAAAATTTGAAAATATCAAAGGAAGCATGACGGGAAGAGCTTTCCTAGAAGCCATGGGTAATGATTTCTTCGTCCAATATGAAGTAAAACATACTTTTGTGGTAAGACCAACATTTTCCAAGTATACTGAGGTTGATGAAAATTTTCGGAAGGTAACTAAGTTAACCATTCCATATGAAGACAGATGGGATAAACTCTGTGAATTACTAGACTGATTAGTAACTTAGATGTAGTATGAAGATAGGCCAACAAATTATACAACACGTCAGCTAGCGCAGCACAGAAACATGCCAATTTAGTAATTGATTCCTCCAAAGCAGAGCCACCCCTCTGCACAATTGTCCACCTTACCTATTACTTTGCAGAGATCAATTTTATTGTTTAGAATAGTGTTAATGATACACTGTCGGTTGAGACAACGATTTTGTAATGATTTTGTAACTTATTGTATAAATACTTCACATTTTGAAGTATTCGTGGTTGATTGTTGAATATACTTTTCTTCAAGTTATTGTAATTTTTTTGTTGCTGGACGCATCAATAATACAAGGACATTCTTCATAGGATTAATATGGTGTACGAAATGTGGATGTTTTTCTTCTGTTCATGTGTTTATTCATTATTTTCTTTCACTGTCATTTCTTAAAATCTTAATTACATAAAAAAAACTATGACGAATAGGATTTGTTATAAAGAGTACCCTATTCTGGCTATATGTAATTTATATGTTTTCTTTTGAAGTCAAATTAAGGAATTCTTCATTGCTCCTTAGTTTCTACTGAACCTTTCATTTCTTCTATTTCATATTCATCTAAAATTATGAAAGATCCTATTTATGCAACCTAGATTTCCCTGTGAAACTTCTTCAAAGTTTGATGCATATCGTATTAATTTTTAGACTCCATAGCCCAATGGAATTATAATATTTCAATCAACAAAAAAATCCAATCAAAATATCTGAAACAAACAAACAATTTTCATAGTAATAACTAGCCTAAAACTCACATAAAACATAACTAACTTTTACAGAGAGATCCCTCTCTAAAGCTGGCAGGGCTAGAACCTAGCTTCCAAAGTGGTTTTGATGTTTTGCTTTGTGTTTACTCTCACAATATCATAAAATACAAAACAATAACATAGTGGCGACCATACTGGAGACAAATTGAAAATATTACAATTTTCTTCGAATTCATTATTGTGGTTAAGAAAAGTGTATGATAGGAATATTTCAAGAGATTGTTTCCTTTTCATTTTTGTAAATAATAAGTGTGTGTGTGTGTGTTACACAAAATTTTTCATTGTCCCTGAAATCCCCATCCCGCATATTGGAGGATCATTTCTGTGACCAAAACAAAGTGTCATGCCTTGCAAAGACCATTATTGCATCCCTTGCCATGAGGACAACACTCCTTTTGTTGAAAATTTCCTAAACAGACCATCAGAAACACCTGTTTTTTCCTTGGCGCTAGTAGACCGTTATGCCCTCGCGCCAATGAGGAAAATTAACACTGGGCCTCGCACCCATTGGCACTCTGTCCTAGCTAGCTACCCGTGCCAACCTGTTTATGGAATGTTTTTTAAAAATATAGGCGAAGTTTCCATCATAAAAATTTGATGGGCGAGTCATCTGGAGTGGTTCGACTAAATAACCACGGCCTCCCTCCTTTGGCCTCTTGTTTCCACCTTTTGGGGAAACCTCCCAAGGGATAAGGCCTCCCTTCCACTATTTTAGGGATCCCAACTTCCTCCTCTCCTCTATAAATATAGCCATCTTCCATTGATGAGATAGTTGAACAGATAACCGAACATATCATAGCTGAAACGCTGAAGAGATTCCTGTGCATCTTGCTAGAAAGATAGAACGAAGACACCCCTTGTTGAGAGAGCTTAGGCTTGTGTCCTCATCCCGTCCAAATTCCTGACGATCCATCGAGATGCGCTCCGACTGAACCCCGCTGAAGGAGGCTGCAACGTCAAGGCTCTGGTTGTAACTCTTTCTTCTATTAATACATATACATTACTATTGTCTGGTTCCCATCTTGCATTATGTGTTTTATTTAATGCAATATGCTTAACCCTCCTTGAATGGTTAGTTGATTATGAATGAAATCATTGTTTTGTATGCTACTCTTGTTTGCTTATCTTCGTGCAAGTATCCGAGCACTGTAGCAGAATGATTGTGACTCGTTGAAGCAGAGGTCAAGAGGCCATCACCACCACAACCATGAAAACATTTGAATCTAGGTAGGTCTATCTACCCTATCCTGTTCATTCATTAATTAAGGATCCTACACTTTAGCTTGTCCCTTTGTTGCTAGACCCACTCTAGGGCTAGAGGGATCGTGTCTGTCCGCAGAGAGGATTTACCTTGCCAACAAATTGGCGAATCCACTAGGGACTCAGTGTGAGTTTGTCGTTTAATTTCCTTTTAGGAGTTTGTCTCGTCAAGTCAACTTCTGTCGTTTGCTTGCTTGTCTATCTTTCTTGGATTGTTTGAGTGTCTGGAATCATCTTTTTCAGCTCCAGAGTGTCAAGATTGACCTCTTCTCACTGGTTCTTCCCTCCTCCCATAGTTATCCAGCTTAGCGCGCTTTTTGTTTGAACAATTGCACCAATTAGCGCAGGTTTCTTTTTTTGCAGTAGTGCCAACCCTTGTTTGGCGCAGATTACCGCCTCACAATCACACCGAATCCTATAGGATTTGGTTTGACACTTTTTTTTTTTTTTTTTTTTTTTTTTTTTTTTTTTTTTTTTTCAGTTGTGCTTGACTCTAGCTTGTTCCTTCATTTGCAATTGGTCTTTTTGGAGTTTTTTTGACTGCTTTAGACTTGTTCTTCTTAGCTATTCATCTATTTTATTATCGGTGCAATTCATAGACCTAGGGTTCTAGGTGGATTTCACTCACTGAGCCTTCTGTTTGAAGCAAGTTTTTGGCTTTGGTCAGTTCGGTTCGCTGATAAGTTGTTTGAGTCTTTCTTGATCCTTTGAGTTTTTGATTTGTTGAACGATTACTTTGGTGTTTGTTTGACTCTCCATCTCTTCGTTTTAAAGCATAGATTACATTACTCATTTGGGGTCACTTTGAAAGCCTCTCTTTGATTGAAAGTGTGCATCATTAGTTTCAGTGCATTTGTGTTTGTATTGCTTTGAATAATTAGTTTTGAGATCTCTACATTCATGGTGCTCTTAACTAGTGTTTGATTTTATTTTTGATGTAATTAGTGCATTGTGTGCTTCAGTCATTCAAAAAACAAAAAATTGCATCCTTTCGTTTGCATTGGAAATGAAAAAGTATTTTGCATAACTTGCGCTTGCATCTAGGAAAGAGTTTTTCGTTTCTTATTGCGATTGTATTAGATGCATTATGGGACTTCTTCGTATGTTTTCAATGTTTGTTGCTTTCTGAAATATATCTATCCTTTTCGTAGTTAACATTCATCGAATGGAAAATGGTGTTCTATTTCATATAGCTTGCATTTAGGAAATTTGAGATAAAATTCAGTAGGGCCTTGAAATTAAAACATTAATTCAAGATCAACTGTAAAATTTTTTCAATTAACCTGAGGAAGCATTGGAACCTAACACAAATGTTTTTAGTGGTCTAGGCTAGCGATGTGTTTCGACGTCATTAAACCTAGTAGCCATCGTTCGCCGCTTGGCTGTAGACAACACTAGTACGGACTTGTGCTCTCTGTACCGTCGCGTATATAAAGGGAGACCCTCATAGGTTCATATCCTTTTATCCATAGGAAGCCAAGTCTGCCGCCCTATAACCATGATACACCAAACACAACATTCAGGGAGACTACCTGCACGTACGTTAAGTCCTTGGTCATTTCTCTTTCATTTGATCACCAAGGTGTAAATGACAGTTGACGGAAACTTGGTACACCCTCTTGCTTAGATTACCTTAGTAGTCATTTCAATCTTTTCGTGACTCCTTAAAAAGAGAAGAGATCATCGAGAACTTGTACTTTCACACTCTTTCAAAATTGAAAGTGACTAGAGTCACCTTTTGTCTGTTTCTCAACTCTTAAAATATGAAATGGCAGAGTTTTGTTCAAGTGTCGTAAAATTAATTACCCACGATCACATGCCCGTTAAAATTTCTTTGCATGGATTTGTCATTCCTTAGAGTTTGGTCTTGAAGCCTTGATTTGGTTTTTCTTGATTTTTCCTTCTTGTGTTGAAATATTGTCATAGTGGCGGAACCACTAGTTTCATCGTCTTCTTCACTACCTCCTAGTGGTAGTTCTTTTCCTGACATTTCTTTTGAAACCCCTCAGTCCACTAGGTGTATCGAGCTTGCGCAACTTATTATCTTGAGTGTTCAACCTCTCGCTACTCGATCTCCTCTTGAAGAGTGAGTTGAGCTCAATTCGCCTCCTCAGGATGCTTGGTCCAGTTTTGAGAGTGAGGAAGAATTCCCTCCTCTTACTTCGGGATCACCTTTTATAGCTACTGTTATACCTCCTAGTCCTCGTCGTCTTTTCAAAGACCTTATAGCTTCGTCAAACATGGATTCTTTGAGTCCTGTCAGTAGTGGAGGAATGCCTGTGTCCACAGTAGAATACAAGCTTTTCCCTGAAGATCTCCCGCGTGTCTCTAATCAATATTCCCCTCCATCGGTGTCATTTCCACCCAGTTATTGGACTTTGAGTCAGTTTATTTCTGGTGTTGCTTCCTGGCATCCTCCAGTACTTTGACTCCCTTAAGGAGTTCGGTCCTTCCTTCATAGGAATTTCGCCATCGACACCTAGTTCGTTGGTCGTTGTCACATCTGTCCCAGTCCAACCTACCGTTTGTGTGGCTTCGTCTGCACCAGTTGTTACACATTAGTTGTCAGGATATTTTCACACTCACAGGTCCATTTTTCTTAATCCCACGTGGCCTATTAATCCTGGCCCGGGTAGATCACAACCCCGCGCTGCGAAGACTACGCCTGCTTCTAGTGTGGATGTGACTTCTTCTGCCCCTATGATTCCTGGTGGCCTTTATTTTGAAGAGTATCTGTTGGCTGTTCAACGGCCACAAGCTCTTGTCAATCCTCCACATCACTATGATGTCTACGGTAACCCCGTTTATTTGCCTCCTATTGATCCAAATTAGGCTGTTTATTTGCCTCCAGCTGATCCTTATTGGACCGTCCCACATCAAGGACCAGTGATACAAGGACAACCCTTTGGTCTACAAGGACAACCCTCATAGGGACAACCTTTGATCCAGCAGGGACAACCTTATGGCCCACAAGGACAACCCTTATAGGGTTAACCTTCAGTCCAGCAACCCTACGGTCCTTCCATTCAACCTCAATATCAGTATCAACCAGGACTGTCTTATGTTTTTTGGGGGAAAATGTATCCACCACAGGGACAACCTTTTGTGCAACATCAACAGCCTTACGTCCAGCAAGGCCAAAAATTTTTGCAAGAAGGATAACCCTACGGTCCTGCTCCTGGTCAACTTGGTCATCAGGCACAACCTAGTCCATCGCAACCATCGGGCTAACATATTCCACAAGGGAAACTCGGTGGCTCTCAGTATCCAGGCCAACCTGCTCAGGGACAGCCTACCCAATCTCAGCAACCGATTCAACCTGCTCAACAGGCTTAGTAGTCGGTTCAACTTGTTCAACCACCCCAACAGCCAGTTCAACCTGTTCAACCATCTCAGCAACCCGTTCAACCTGCTCAGCAGGGTCCACCTGCTCAACCTCAAGGCACTACTTACCCTCCTCAAGGTCAATATCAGGTGGTATATAGTGTGCCCCAAGGTTTCACTTATTACCCTCAAAATCAATCCTAGATGGTGTATAATCCACCTCATGGAAATTATTACATTCCGCAATAGACCATACTTTGCTAAGAAAGGACCTGGTATGCTCAGAATAAGTATCCTGGTCCTCAACCCCAGTATGGGCAGAACTATCAGGCTTATAACCCCTGTGGTTAGAATCCTTCGGGACAAAACATATGGGGACTGAATTTCTCCTAGACAGGGTGGAATGTTAACACGGGTCCTTATCAAAGGTCCCTGATGCCTTTCAATCCTCAATTACCATTTCTCGCTATGTTGGAACTACCAAATGTGTCAAAGCTTACGAATGACCTGATTCTTCATAACCTATATTGGCCTCTAGTTCCAACTAAGATTCTTGGTGATTGTACTAAATTTGAGGGTAAGTTCGGAGAAGAATCCCAAGCACATGTTATGACCTACCACTTGTGGTGTTCCTCTAACTCTTGGGTCGACGATTCCATCCGACTTCGTCTTTTCCAACGAGCTCTTACTGTTGCCGGTGAAAAGTGGTACATCGAATTATCTCATGGCATTTTTCAAGATTTCAACTCTTTAGCCATGGCATTTCTTACCTATTTTCAGTTATCGGTTAGCTATGAAACTGGGACACACCTCCTCACATCCTTGAAATAGGACCGAGCTACTCATATCTCATATCATATTCATGAATGGAGGTGCCGTCATTGCTTGATCAAGTTTGATATTCCTGATCAGCTTCTAACTGATTGGTTCACTGCCTCATTTTTCAATTAGATCGCTAAAGACATAGCCATGGGGGCATGTGTAACTGAAGAATAGGCCATTGCTCGTGCCCAGTACCTTGATCTTGTGTACTCTCAATCTGTCACGTTTTATGATATCTTGCCTGATGCTCCTCTACCTGGAACTTCCAAAGCACCAGCGACGCCATCAGTCGACGGTATCATTGGTTGCGTGTCTCAGACTTCTCAGAAGTCTTCTCCTCCGAATCTTGGGAAGTAAAAATCTTATCCTTCCAATGATACTGCTTCTCAATCTACCTCAAATCATAGTAAAACCATGGAAGTCGACGCCGTTCAGGCAAATACAGTGGATAAAACTTCCAAGGGAAAAAGAAGGGCAAAGGTAAATCCAAAGCTGATACCCCGAAACCAAATTCACCTAAATCTCGTGCTGATGATGGTTCACATTGTAAGTTGAAGTACCCTTGTTTGATTTGTGAAAAATAGCACTACACCAAGGATTGTCCTCAATGGGCTGAAGTAAGTAGATTTCTCAAGGGCACCCAGGGAACTACAACTATTCTTAAAGAACCTTTTCCATCACAACAGACCCAGATGGTAGAGCAACCTCAACCCTCTGCCCCATTTGGGTCTCAGGTTTTCATGATGAACGGTTCTGCATCCGTTTCTATTGCTAGTCGGTTGAAAGATTATATCGGATTGCATCAGGCAGCGAGGAAGGATATTGATGATGGTACGCCTTCTCCACCTGCTTCTGGCCCTATTCAGATTGAAAGGCCCAGTACTGAGCCTGTTGTATGACCATCTTCCAAAGGTGTACTCCACAAGTATTCTTACAATCCCAACGCCCGTACTGCTCAAAATTACAATATTTTTGAGGATTTGGCACAACCGCCATCTGCAATTTTTGCATTAGAATTACTTCAGAGTTGTCCATCTCAATGGAAGGCTTTGTTATCTGGGATCGGCGGGGTTGATCCTGCTGATACTAGCCTTCTCGCTTTCGACTTAGAGAACTTTGTCCCACGACTCCTGCACCAAATTGCGCTCATTATACAAGGTGGTATTAATGGTCTGAATATCCATCGGGTGGTTGTGGACAATGGTGCGTCTACATGCATCATGTCATCTACGTGCTGGAAAGCCATTGGTTCTACAACTTTGAATTCATCACCAAATTCCCTTGAAGCATTTGATGGAAGAGAATTAAAACCTCTTGGTGTTATTTCTAGTTTTCCGATTACATTAGAAGGGAAGACTGTCAATGTCGAGGTTGAAGTAGTTGATGACAAGCTTAATTACAATCTTCTCCTCGGTCGCAGTTGGACTCACGCCATGCTATGCATTCTGTCCACTCTCTTTCATGTTCTGAAATTCCCAAACGAAGGAAACATTGTTACTGTTGATCAATTTTCATTTTTCACTTCTTCTTCTGAGAACAAAATTCCGTACGTGGATCATATTCCTACTCCCTACGAGAGCGTAGGGTCGGGTATCTTCAAAGATCCTGCCCTCATGGGTATTTTTCCTCTTCCTCCACCTCATACTATTTAGATCAATATGATCTCTCGGTCTGACGACCTATGGATCATCCCTTCGCTTGAACAGATCGATTCTTTCAGAGAATCGATGCCGTTGAGTCCAATTGAGATTGACTATTGTTAACTCATTTCGGCTTCATAGCCTCCGCCTTATGATCATGCTCCTTTGAGCATGTCTCTTAACACTTATTCTCAATCCCCTTGGCTCGGCGATTCGGATTTTCCCAATCCCTTGAAAGAGATATTTCCCTCTGATGAAGCCATTATGGAAGTTATGTCTCTCAAGGAGCCTGAGAAATCCTTGAATGATTGTCATAGTGGCACTTGTGGCGGTCACATGTCTGGTTATGCCACTGCACAAAAGATTCTTCGTGCTGGGTATTTCTGGCCCTCCCTCTTCAAGGACTGCATTGTTTTTGTTCGAAAATGTCATGAATTCCAGTTCTATCAGTGCAAGATGTGCACGTTGCCTTCACATCTCCACCCTGTCATTACCGTCGGTCCCATTGACTACTTCACCAAATGGGTCGAAGAAATGCCTACACTTGCTGCCGATGGTAAGACATCAGCTCAATTCATATTCAATCACATCATTTCTAGGTTTGGTGTCCCTCAAGCCATCGTTACCGATCATGGTTCCCATTTTTGGCATTATATGGTGGCAGAGTTGACTTCCAGGTTGGGCTAGCATCACGACTACTCAATGCCGTACTACCCTCAGGCCAATGTCCAGGTTGAAGCTGTGAACAAATTTCTTGTCACCATGCTTCAACGTATGATTGGGATACGCAAATCAAACTAGCATCTCATGTTATTTTTGGCTCTTTGGGCGTAATGAACCTCAGTTAAGGATGCGACTAGATTCAATCCATTCCAACTTGTTTACGGTTTGGAAGTTACCCTTTCGATTGAGTGTGAAATACCTTTGCTCAAATTAGCTATTGAATTGCTGCTAAACACTTCGCTAGAAGAAGAGCATCTTATTTACTTAGAAAGGCTAGATGAAACTCGCTGCTGGGCTGCTTTGGTCATCAAGGCACAAAAAAAGCGGGTCAAAGCTCATTTTGACCAGTCGGTTTCCCCTCGCTCCTTTGTAGAAGGATACCTCGTCCTCCTGTATGACCAAGCTCAGGATAAGATGGGGGCAAGAAAATTTCAACCATGTGGCATGGGCCCTACATTGTTAAAAGTGTCTTGCGGAATGGGGCCTATGAACTAATTGATTACGAAGGTCATCCTCTGGATCAGCCCAGAAATGGGTTGTATCTCAAAAATATTATGCATGAGTCATTCATGCGTGTTTTGTGTACATAGGTTTTTTTTTCCATTTTTGTACATTTTTGGCTTGGTGTGCTTTGCAAGCATTTTCCTGCTTATTGTGTCGTTGCTTATTGTGCAGATGTCTATTACCCCTTGTGTCGGTTTCGCAAATGGTGCTTCTCGCAGTATTCAGAATTTGTCTTTGGCAGCCTGGGTGATTTATGATCCTACTGGTGAGTTGATAGATCTGCAAGGTATTTGTCTAGGATGAACTACAAACAATGTCGCTGAGTATAGTGCTATCATTGAACTATTAATCGAGGTGATTACCCTCGGCATTCGTGCATTGGTTGTAAATATGGACTCACAAACTTGTTGTTCTTCAACTTAATGGACATTATTCAGTTAGAGATGGCGTGATGATCATGATAGCATGTCATTGCCCGTACAAGCCGCCTTAGCAAGCGGTGAACTCAGTTTGACACTTCTACAGTGTGTCTCTGATAGGCACGTGGAACATCGTCGAATCACGCATATTCCGGGACCCCGTGTGAGATTCCCTCCAGGTTGCGCATGATTTCCTCCTCCTCGTCTCCCTCACCATGAGGGGCAATATCGAAGTCGCGAGGGAGTCACCTCGCTATTGGAGACATGCCTGCAGGTCTTTCTGGTCCAACATCCGTATAACACATGGATTTAATGTCAGAACATACATAAAAAAAATCATAATAATCATAAAAATAAAAAGTGAGTCTTACCAAGTGCTTCAACCCAATCCTCTCCTTCTGGGAGTGGGAGGTTCGAATCACCAGTGAAATTTGGCTAGAGTAGGGCCAGTCCTCCACGACAATCAGCTGTCGGCGGAGCCAATCAAAGAACTCTGGTCTCCAGGACATATGTTGGCTGCCCCCTGACCTTGGCATCAGTGCTGCCCAACGGGCCATCCGTGGCTCCTGTGCTGGTGGTGTTGGGACTATCACTTCCTGTCGCTGGAAAATTGGTAGTCGTTCCAGGAAGAATAATACCAGTATGGATCCATATCTGAACTGCTTTAGTTTTTCCTTCTTGCATTTCATCAGTTGATGTTTCATATTGATCATCACTGCCTTTTCCCAGTTGTAAAGGGTCGGTGTTAGAAATTATGCTGCAAGAAGGAGTTGTGCTTTTGTTACTTTGTGCGGTGCTTGCGATCCCACAACTCGCGTGATGGTGTGTAGCACTACTTTTAGTGCCAAGTCCGGGATAATTTGGATATCCACTTTCCTGCTACCTGATCCTTTTCGTGCCCCTCGACATACCTTGTCGATCACCATAGTCATGTTCTCCATGGTGGGTTGGGTGCCGGTTAGGACTGGTTTTTCCCCCCTCCGTGACAGTCCTGTTATGAAGTAAACGTCTGAAACATCAATTTCGAGTTCCTGATCTCGAAGAATGAATTTTTCCTAATCCTCATCCCAGATACTGATTAAGTATTACAACAGCTCCAGTTGAGCTTTGAGGCATGATGTCATGAAGAATTTTTTCAGTCCACAGTCTCTGAGAGCTTCCATGCATCTCTCATTGTCCATGGAAAGCTCGTCTTCTTCACTGTGTTCCCGTTCTTTCCATTTGATAGCCATTTTCCGTTTTACACCTACAAATATGTTCATATGAACTTCATTAGCTAGATTGAAAGCTTATAATTTGTGGAAATTAGGCTTGCTTACTTTCATTGTGAGCTTTAAAAGGTTTGCGCAGTTGGCGCGACTGTTTGGGAAACATTCGCGCCAATGGGCGTGCCCCAGTTTAGAAAATTGGGCGATTGGCGCGAGTCCATGCCTGATACTTGCACCAACCGCCATGCACTACTTTTCAAAGTCCCCCATATAATTCCAAATTTGGTGTTGCAGGTAATGAAAGAGGAATTAAAATGCAGGGAAGGATGTCTAGTCTTACCTGGAGCTGACGGATTCAAAATTGATATGATGAATCACCCGCAATCGTCGTCGCAAATTCTAAAATGGGTAACTATTTCTCCACAAGAGGTAAAAGTGAAAAGTAATTATTTTTTACCATTTTTTGCATTTTATAACTTTTCAGAACCCTAATTAGGTTTTAAGACATGTTTTTCAATTATTGCATTATGTTATTTCAAGAAATGGGTTTTACGTTTGTCTCTTGTGCAACGACAGGTATTTAATGAGATATTGGTGAAGTAACGAGTTATATTTTATACTTTTTCAGACTCAGTGAAAACACGAAAAAGCCACTACTGGAGGCATATTTAAGCTCTTTTCTAACTCTTCTTAACTAAAAATATTGCCGAGACTGTTGTCATTTTGAACTCGTTAAATGGTTGCGAAACGATATCTACCCAGTATACGTTTACCCCTTGTTCGGGCTGGGATAAATTATTTACGAAAAAGAAATACCTTAGCCTATCATGACTAAGAGGTTCTCCCAGATATTGTTTTCTACCTTTTCGGATCTGAGAGACTATTTATGAAAAGGGACATGCTGGAGTTTTCTTTTCTGCTTCTTTTCAAACTCTCTAAATATGAAAAGATGCCGAGTTTTTCCTTTGTCAGACTCGTTAAACCTCGATGACATCGGACATCATCACCATGACGTTCACCAAGTTCCTCCTTCCTAGATCTCGTAAAATGTACTAGGATAAATTTTTCCGAAGGACAAACTTACATTACAAGCATATGCTATCCCCTTCAAGCTTGTTTTTCAAAAATAATTGGGGTCCTCGCCAAAAATGGTGGGGGAAAATTGAACCAGTTTTTAGTTGTGTCGGTAGTACGTTGCTTTTGAACATGACACTTCTCTGCATTCGTGTCAGGTTGGGGACATCTCATTTCGTTATTTTTTCCTCTATAGGTTTGGGTAATCAGTTTTGACCTCTCATCTTCTCTTTGCCACATCATCATGACCTCAGATTCCTTGATGTCAAATACTTCCAAATCCAGAGTTGTGTCGCTGATATGTTCAAGAGAAGTTTGCCTCTGCAGTTTTCAGCCTTCCTCTGATTCTCTGTTGGTCCTGATTCATTATCATCATGTTCCTCTGTCTCGTGTCGATGATGTGGGAAACATTATGGCCCTCCTTCGACCAGATCGCTTCCTGTCGAATTCAACTCATTATCTAGGAAACCGATCTAGAGACTCCCTTCTGGTACCTTATAGCTTGCATGCCTCAATGGCAAGTTCTTCGCATTCATCAACAGGTCCACATAATTGGCCTTTGATCGAGTGATTCTGCGGGTGTTTGATGCTAGATCACTATTCACATTCCGTGGATTGTACCTATTGTACCTTGAGAGCCATTGTCATTATTGGTGGTTTCTCTCATGCATGTTAACAACTTTCATCATTGGCTGGTAATCAGGTGACTTTCTTACATGTTTGACTTCAGCTGACATATTTGCATGCTTGATTTTGCACTTGTTTGGGTCGAGATGGAGCGCAAGATCCTTGGTTTTGTCTGATAAAATCCAGGCTGCGGGATATTATGGTTTATCATGACTTTATTACATGGCTCATTTGATTGGATGGCTGCGACCATACTCGAGTCTATTTGTTGATCCTTATTGTTGGATGGCTGCGTCCATACCTCAGATATCAGTTCATATATATACTCTATTATGGATGGCTACTCCCATTCCACATGTTCATGTATCAGATATATCATTTGTATTTGTAATTTCAGGTCTTACGACAACAGTGTTTGGTTCGAATGCGTTCTCATAATTCATTTCACCCCTCCCTCTCTCTCTCGGACCTCATGCTTTAGGGGGAATTTGTTACACAACATTTTGTCACTGTCCCTGAAATCCCCATCCTGCATATTTGAGGATCGTTTCTATGAACAAAACAAAGTGTCATGCCTTGCAAATACCATCATTGCATCCCTTGCCATGAGGAAAACACTCCTTCTGTTGACAATTTCCTGAACAGACGATCAGAAACACCTGTTTTTACCTTGGCGCTAGTAGACCGTTATGCCCTCGCGCCAATGAGGAAGATTAACATTGGGCCATGTGCCCATTGGCACTTTTTCCCAGTTAGTTACCCGTGCCAACCTGTTTATGGAATGATTTTTAAAAATAGAGGAAAAGTTTCCATTATAACAACTTCGTGGGCGAGTCATCCGGAGTGGTTCGACTAAATAACCACGGCCTCCCTCCTTTGGCCTCTTGTTTCCACCTTTTGGGGAAACCTCCCAAGGGATAAGGCCTCCCTTACACTATTGTAGGGATCCCAAACTCCTCCTATCCTCTATAAATATAGCCATATTCCATTGATGAGCTAGTTGAACAGATAACTGAACATATCATAGCTGAAACGCTGAAGAGATTCCTATACACCTTGCTAGAAAGATAGAATGAAAGAGACCCCTTGTTGAGAGAGCTTAGGCTTGTGTCCTCATCCCGTCTGAATTCCCCGACAATCAATTGAGATGCGCTTCAACTGAACCTCGCTGAAGGAGGCTACGACGTCAAGGCTCCGATTGTAACTCTTTCTTCTATTAATACATATACATGACTATTGTCTGGTTCCCATCTTGCGTTATGTGTTTTATTTGATGCAATATGCATAACCCTCCTTTACTGATTAGTTGATTATGAATGAAATCATTGTTTTATATGCTGCTCTTGTTTGCTGATCTTCGTGCAGGTATCCAAGCACTGTAGCAGAAGGATTATGACCCGTCGAAGCAAAGGTCAAGAGGCCATCACCATCACAACCACGACAATGTTGGACTCCAGGTAGGTCTATCTACCCTGCCTCATTCATTGATTAATTAAGGAACCTACACTTTAGCTTGTCTCTTTGTTGCTAGACCCACTCTAGGGCTAGAAGGATCGTTTCTGTCTGCAGAGAGGATTTACCTTGCTGACAGTGTTTGCCTTAGATTTTAATTTTGGCTCCCAAAAGAGATTACACTAGATCTCATCCTGATCCAAAACCTGCAGCTATTGTTGATGATCTTGAAAAATTGTTGAGACGAAAAAGTATAACTGAGAACCAAGGAAGTAGTAGTCCTCCCCTTAGGGAAGGTTCTCTTCCAACTCAAATCCCAGCCAAAAATTTGGTAATGGATATAGTGTTTGCAGATATACCCCTTAAGTATGGCATGTTGTTGTCACGCTTATGGGGAGAAAATTTGCAAGGGACCCTACAAATGGATATGAATTTTGATACCATACCAATGTTTGGTTAGCAAAGAAGATTATACAGGGAAACCTTGATGAAATTCATGGTGAGTAGTGAGGATAAACCACACAATTATCCTCTTTATTTTGTCAATTCACATTTAGACTCTTTCATTATTTATAATGATGGAGATATCAACACTCACGTTACCAATGCAGAAATTGATATTTGTGAAATTAATGAAAATAAAACACAAATAGTGGAACAAAACACTCAGCTCGAACCTCTTTGGAACATGGAATTTGATGGATCTTCTAGCAAAGAGGTTTCTGGGTCAGGAGTGTGGGTTTCAAACACATGAAATAATCATGCTGAAGGACATTCATACAAGCTCAATTTTCAATGTCTAATAATATAGCTGAGTATGAAGCACTTATACTAGGATTAGAGTTACTGAAAAAATTGGGTGCTAAATGAATTTCCATTCATGTGGATTCTAAGCTAATAATAAAACAAATTATTGGATAATACTCTGCAAAACACCCTAGATTAAGAGCATACAAAAATGCTGCGCTGGATTTTCTAGAGAATTTTGTGGAATATGACCTTTCTGCAATTCCTAGAAATCAAAATATCCTTGCAAATAGTCTGGCTGTTTCAGCCAGCACCTATAAAATGCCTCATCCCAATTGACAATATGCATTGGAAGTGAAATATCAACCAACCGTACGAGACAATGTGATATATTGGCAAGTGTTTGGCAATGATAAAAAAAATTGAAAACTTTTTGCAATCTAAGGATGAGTTTGAAGAAGATAATACAGATTTAGAGTGTGCGTTAGAAGATAAAATAGTTGTAAATTCTGATCTATGTAAGAAATTAGACAACACATATGTAAATATACATGTAGATAAAGTTGTAAATAAAGTAGAATTGCTTGAAATGGATCAAGAGAAAGAAGAATTTGAAATAATTCAGTTAAAGGATAATGTTTTACCTAGAGGTTTGGTTCCATTAGAAGAATTGTTTCATTTCAATGATGTAGCTAAGAAACCTAATCTTGAGCCCACATGGGTAAATGTAGAATAATGCAACATAGGTAGTGAAAAAGACCCTAAAATGATAAAACTGTCCAAGTCACTGCCACCTGTTGAAAAGCAGAAATACATTGCTTTGTTTAAAGAATTCATTGATGTCTTTTCATGGAGCTATGAAGACCTCAAAGCTTATGATACTATTATTATACAACATAAAATTCCAATTAAAGAGGATCAAAAACCTTTTAAGCAAATACTTCGAAGAATAAATCCAGTACTGATGCCTTTAATTGAGAAAGAAATTAAGAATATGTATGATGCTAAAATCATAGTTCCTCTTAGGTACTCTAAATGGGTTTCAATATAGCACCAACAAGGAAGAAAATAGGATAAATCATATTATTCATATATTTTAGAAACCTTAATAAAGTTTTACTAAAAGACAACTACCCTTTTCCAAAGATGGATCACATTTTACAAAAGGTAGTTGGATCTAGTAGGATTTCTTTTTAGATGGTTTCTCAGGCTAAAACCATGTTTTAGTTCACCCTGATGATCAAGATAAAACAAATTTTACTACTCCATGGGGCACCTTCATGTATGTGAAGATGCCCTTTGGGTTAATGAATGTTGGAGCCACATTTCAAAGAGAAATGGATATTGCCTTTGCTGATAAAATTGATAGATTTATTGTGATCTATCTAGATGATGTCAATGTTTATTCCAAAACTAATGAAGAATTTTTTTTATATATGAGAAGATTTTTTGAGAAATGCAGGAGGTTTGGAATTTGATTAAATCCTAAGAAAACTCTTTTTGGCTTTGAAGAAGGAAATCTTCTAGGTCGTATCATTTCTAAAGAAGGTACTAATATTGATCCCAATAGAATTGACACTATCTTAAAAATCAGTTATCCTAGAAACATTAAGGAACTTCAATCATTTATTGGAAATATAAATTTCCTAAGAAGGTTCATTTCCAACCTTGTAGAACTTCTCAAAAACATAACAAACATGCTGAAAATAGATTCAAATATAAGATGGAACATTAAAGGTAGACAATCATTTGGTCAAGTAAAACAAGCAATTGCAAAAGCGCTGGTCCCTATCAGTCCAAATTTCACCAAAGATTTTATAATACTTTAATTTGCATCTAAACACACTGTTGCAGTTGTTCTTTTACAGAAAAATAGCGAGGGATATGAACAACCCATTGCATCTTTAGCAGGGCTTTAAGGGATGCTGCATTTAAATATAACATAATGGAAAAACAAGCCTTTGCCCTAATAAAAGCAATCAAATATTTCATAGTTTATATTATCAATTCTCACACAATTGCCTATGTACCAAATTATGTGGTTAAGGATATTTTAACTCAAAATGGACCCGATGGTAAAAGAGGCAAATAGTTTGTCATAATTATTGAATATGACATAGAAATCAAACCCACTAAGCTTATCAAAAGATAGGGACTGGCCAAGTTAATGGATGAGTCAAATTTCCATGCGTTGGATATCAACTTTGTAGCTGCACTAGATGATCAAGAGGAGCAGGCGACTCCACAAATTGATGAGGCTTTTATGACCTCACATTGGTATGCAGACCTCATTTTTGTTTTATTCAATTTAAATGATCCTCCTGGTCTAACTAAGACAAAAGCTAGATTTCTAAAGTTAAAAGCAATGAAATTTTGCATCATAGATAATGTTTTATATTGGACAAATGATGGTGGTATTTTACTTAAATTTCTGTTCAAGGATGATGCAAAAAGAACCATGCAAGAATTTCATGAAGGTGATTGCGGTGGACATTTGTACTGGAAATTCCAACAATTTTCAACCATGGAATTAAAGATAAATATCACGACTCTGAAAAATGTAAAATTTTTGCATTTTTCAAGCATGGGTCTAAAGACAAAATAACATGACCCCGAAAAAATTTAAAATTTCAACATTTTTCAGCCATGGAATTAAAAAAAAAATATCATGACCATAAAAAAACCTTAACATTTCAACATATTTCAAAACCAAATTTGATGAACTAAAAAAAACTTTAAAATGAATACCTACTTCAAAGAGTCATTATAGTAAGAGATTTTTTTTTGAATGCTAGAAGTATAACTCTTTTAAAATGTTACCCTAAGAGAACTTGACACAATGCAACAAAAACCTAAAAATCAACCATCAAATTGACATGTAGTGGGTTCGAACTTGACTATTATAATGAAAACTTAAAAGTCCGCCATTAAATTAAGACACAATTTGGACAAACTTGATCCTTTGTAACAAAAACTTAAAAATAGCTATCAAATTAACACATAATAAAGTCAAGTTATTAAATGAACATCAACAGAACAAAAACATAAAATAAATAAATAAATAAAAACAAAACAAAACAAAAATTTCAACAATATTTAAAAGAAAACAAAATAAAAAAAAATTTAAAAAAAGATAATAAAAAAATTCAAACATAATTTTTTTTTTTTTAAATAACAAAAATATAACTCATAAAAAAAACTAAAACATAATTAAAAAAAATTAAAACATAATTTTTTTTAAATGCGAAAAAAACGAATTTGCAAAAAAAAAGAAAAAGAAAAAAAAAGAAAACCAACCTAACAATATTTAATAATTAATAATATTATTAAATAGAAAATCTTTACTATTATCAATTTGATTAACTCATTATTATTATTATTATTTTTTAATTCAATTTTAATTTCAAATTTAGCCATAATAATAATAATATTCTAATCATTAGCTTAATTCATCAATTCTATTTTATTTTATATTTTAATATATATAACTTGTTATTTCCAATTCTTAACCAACTAATTTAAAATAATAATATTTTTTACTATTATCATTTAAGTTCTTAATATTATTTTAAGCAATTTGATTTAAGTATTCAATTTCAAATCTTTTTTAATATTTATATTTTGTGAATTATCTTATTATTCTCGCTTTCCCTAACAGTTATATTCTTAAGTCTTTCTCTATTAAATCGGTGTAATACTCTTCACAATTATCAGGAAAGCTTAAGTCTTTCTCTATTTAACTCGGTATAATACTGTTCACAATCATCAGGAAAGCTTAATGTCCTTGAGGATGGGTGAAGTATTCACGCAAAACGTCTTGCACATCCACAATAACACACAGTTTACAAATGTCTTCTTCTACATCAAATGATTGAATATGGAAATATTCATACTAAACACATAATATGAAACAATTTTAAAATAATTAAAAAAATCTAAAGAATAACAAAAATGTTAAAAAAATCAATTTTATATACCCTTGAAAAATAAATTAAAAAAAAACAACTAAAAAACAATTTTTTTTTTTAATATTAAAAACATTAAATTTAAAAAACATGAAAAAGACAATTAAAAAAAAAAATCAATAAAAATGTTGGCTCGGTTGAAGCCCATGCCTGTCCGCACCACCAACAATGTGAGAATAATATAGAATAATGTAGAAATAGGAGTGGTTATGGTTTGTTGAATGAGAGTTTTATAATTAGAGTTTAGTTCCACCAGTTCAGGATTGTTGCCTCAAACTTAGGAAGACTAAGTGAGTGCCTATGCTATAAATGTGTAATGTTATCATGGAGCTAATGACAAGTTGAGTGAGCTCTGTCTCACGTTGTGTGTGTTTCATTTGTTTTATTTTAATTTGGTATCAGAGCTCACACTACTTATACTTAGCTAATGGACAATTGAGACAGATTCATGATGTGATGTATGTTCCTGGTATTAAAAATAATTTGATATCTGTTTCAACTATAACTGATAATAATTTAAAAGTGGATTTTGGTAAATTGGGGTGTATTGTGAAAGATGTTCAGGATCGCTACAGGGTTGTTTTCACAAGTACCAGGGTTGGTGGATTGTATAAATTGGATGTGACGATGAAGCGTCATGTTGCATTGACATCCACAACAACGTCAACAATAGAGTTATGGCATCACAGGTATGGGCACCTAAATTACAATGATTTATTGTTGTTGCAAAGAAAAACAATGGTTGAAGGTCTTCCTGTTATGAAGCGTGAACATTTACCATGTGAAGCTTGTGCACATGGTAAGCATCACAGAGAGGAGTTTCCCGTTCATACAGAGAAAAGACAATATGATATACTTGAATTAATTCACACTGATGTATGTGGACCTATGCAAACTAGGTCGCTTGGTGTTGCTTCCTACTTTCTTATTTTTGTTGATGATAGATCTAGATATACATGGGTATATTTCATACGAAGAAAAAGTGATCTCTTTGAGTATTTTAAAGAATTCAAAACTTTGATTGAAAATCAAACATGCAAATACATTAAAATTCTCAGATCAGATCAGGGTGGTGAATATAAATCAAGAGCGTTTAACAAGTATTGTAAATTTCATGGGATCCAACAACAGTTCACAGTACCTCATAATCCTCAGAAAAATGGTGTTGTTGGGAGATGGAATAGAACACTGGTGGAGTGTGTTCGCATTATGCTTCAAGGTAAAAACATTTCTAATGGTTTTTGGGCAGAAGCCATTAATACTTCTGTTTATTTGAAGAATCGAAGTCCCACTAAGAAATTAGCTTTTCAAACTCCTTTTGAGATTCTTTATGGTCATAAACCTGATGTCAGTCATTTAAGAGTATTTGGATGTACTTCCTTTGCACATATTCCTAAGGATAACAGAAGAAAGCTTGATGCAAAGTCAATCAAGTGCGTTTTTATTGGGTATTGTACAAATCAGAAAGCATATAAACTGTTTGATCCTAGTTCACATAAACTGTTTGCAAGTCGAGATGTGGTGTTTCATGAGAATGCTGATAAAAATGATACAATGAATGATGCTTGGCATATATCTAATGATGATCATGTCAAAATTGATACTTTGATTAAACGGGAAGAAGAACAGGTACATGTACAGGTTCAAGATCAGAATGAAAGAAGCATGAGCACATCAAGCAGTAGTGATTCATCATGAGAGGAAGATTCAACTCAAAGCAGGAAAATCAAGGATGGAACTCCAATAGGTATTGTAGAACCAAGAAGGTCAACCCGACAAACCTAGCTTCCTGCAAGGTATAGAGATTATGCCTTGATGTCTAATATCATGAATGTTGTAGAACCAATTGATTATGAACAAGCTAAAGAGCATGAACAATGGAAAAATGCTATGAATGATGAATATGACTCTCTTATGAAAAATCAAACATGGGAATTAGTTGAACTCCCTGAAAACAAAGTTCTAATTGGAAGCCAATGGTTTTATAAATCTAAATTTAAAGCAAATGGTAGCATTGATAAATTTAAGGCGAGATTAGTTGCAAAAGGATATGCTCAATAGGAGGGAATTGATTATGAAGATAATTTTTCACCAGTAGCTAAATTGAATATAATTAGAGTATTGATTTCCTTAGCTACAAAACATAATTGGAATATACATCAATTGGATGTCAAATCTGCTTTTCTGAATGGTGATTTAAAGGAAGAAGTTTATCTGGTTCAACCTGAAGGGTTTGTCAAACAGGGACAAGAGCATCTAGTCTGCAGGTTAAGAAAAGCCTTATATGGCTTGAAACAGGCGCCGAGATCATGGTATGTAAATATTGATACCTTCTTTCATCAGAATGGGTTTGTGAAAATAAAAAATGATCCTAACCTGTATGTTAAGAAATATGAAGAAGGAAATGTTGCTTTAATATCTTTATATGTGGATGATATCATTATCATAGGCAGTGCTTACAAGTTAATTGAAGCAATTAAAATTTAGTTGTCTCAGGAATTTGAAATGAAAGATCTGGGTGAATTGCATTAATGTTTAGGAATTGAGGTATGGAGAGATCTTGGTAAAACATTGATCACTCAAAGTAAATACACAAAGGAAATTCTTAAAAATTTCAATATGAGTGATTGCAAAGCTATGTCAAATCCCTTAGAACAAAATGCAAAGCTGTACAAAGAAGATGGAACTAAAGAGGCAAATGGAACTTTATATCGTCAGTTGGTGGGAAGTCTGAACTATCTCACCACTACCAGACCAGACATTGCACACTCAGTCAGTATCCTTAGTCATTTTATGGTTAAGCCTTCAATAAATCACTGGAACGCCGCAAAGAAAGTTCTCCGATACTTGAAAGGAACAATCAATTTAGGTATTATGTATACTGATGAATCTGATGTTGCACTGACAGGTTTTTCTGACTCATATTGGGCAGGAAGTCCTGATGACAGACGATCTACCTCTTGCTATGAATTTCATATAGGATTAGGGGTTGTGTCATGGAGTATTAAGAAACAACCAACTGTTTCTTTATTATCAACAGAATCTGAGTACAAAGCTTTGAACAATGCCACCTGTGAAGCTGTTTGGTTGCTTAGAATTCTTGCAGATCTCAAAGAGAAGCAAAGTGGTTCAACATGCATAAATTGTGATAATAAAAGTGCTATAAAATTAGCATACAATCCAATATATCATGCCAGATAAAAACACATTGAGCTGCAATACCACTTTTTACGAGAGAATATTGAATCAAATGAAATTGATTTAGTATTATGTAATACCAAGGATAATATTGCTGATATCTTTACCAAGCCACTTGGTAAACTCAAGTTTGAAGTTGTTAGAAGTAAATTAGGTGTCGTAGAAAATCCATTTCTCCATTAAGGGAGGATGTGAGAATAATGTAGAAATAGGAGTGGTTATTGTTTGTTGAACGAGAGTTTTATAACTAGAGTTTAGTTCCACCAGTTTAGGATTGTTGCCTCAAAATTAGGAAGATTAGGTGAGTGCCTATGCTATAAATGTGTAATTTTATCGTGAAGGTAATGACAAGTTGAGTGAGCTCTGTCTCACGTTGTGTGTGTTGCATTTGTTTTTATTTTTACGGAAACACAACCAATATTTTTTTGCATTAGTTTTATTTCACATATTTTCTATGCAAATCGATACTTTCAT
Source organism: Pinus albicaulis (assembly GCA_034641835.2). Taxonomy (NCBI): domain Eukaryota; kingdom Viridiplantae; phylum Streptophyta; class Pinopsida; order Pinales; family Pinaceae; genus Pinus; species Pinus albicaulis. Next base: position 625,486,273 of record CM076580.1, on the reverse strand, counting down.
ATCAAAAGAAACAAGAAGCAAACAAAGCATTGGTTGTGTTTCTCCTCAGTGCACTAAAAGACACCCTAGGAATGAATGTCCTTTGAATGCTATAATTTTTTATATTTTTTATATTTTTTATATTTTTATATTTTTTTTTTCTGTATGTGAAGAAAATCATTCTATTTATAAGTGCACATATTTTCCAGGTTTGAAGGTTTTTTACCAAGTAACTACTACTAGTAATGCATGTATCAGTTGTAGGGATGGAAGCATGACAATTATTAATGGGTACTCCTAAAAGCAACTTGTACTATACTCCCCAAATAAAGCTCTTATAGAAGATGATTTTCCTACATGGGTGGAAAAAGAAGAAGAGGATTCTAACCTCTCATCATTGCGTCCTGTGTGCATAATAAAAACTACCCTCAGTAACAAGAAGGCTAATGAAGATGAATTAATTGACAAGTTTATTCAAAATCAATATCCTGCTGCTATGAACACTGATGGGATGAAAGAGGAGTTATCCCTAGCGTAGCCTAGACGTTCCAAGGATATTCCATGTGTAGAATTATTGGCCATTGGTTCTTATCAAAACAACATAAAAACAGTAGAAATAAGCTCCTCACTTTCAGTTGGTTTTTTAAGGGAGAATTTAGCTTTTAGTAATAATCTACTTTAAATATAACAAGCCTACCTAAGCCCTACCAAAATGGAGGGTGTTGAAATCAAAGCACAAGACAATTCAAGCAGATCCCAATGCATGCATATTTAGACAAGAAATCATAGAGAGAGAAAATGGATTATACCTTTCTATCTTGAGAAAAGTATCTAGTTGATGAAACCAACTTGAGGGAAATCATTCAAATATATGCACTCCTATCCCTGCTCCTGAATATTTGCACACAATAGAAAATCACCAAGACTCTATAACCTGTAAAAAATATTAACACATTCATATACAAACATATCCATAATCAACATGCACATACAAACAAAGAACATGAGAAAATGGGGGAAAAGATCTAGAGTTTGTATTATACCAATAATCTATTACACATAGTTCTGCACTCTTGAGGTCCTTTCTTGTAGTCTCCTCCTAACCAACACTCACTATCCATTGGACCTATAATTTTATCTTATCTCAAAGAGAATCTATAGGTTGATACTCCAACATTACTTTGGCATATGTTCCTTTTTCCTCCTTTGAGATCTATGTAGAGCTTGCTGTTATGGATTTTCTTAGGAAGTGATCACGTCAATTGTAGACATATTTTTTACTTGCCTTGTCCTTTGATCTGTATCTTCTAAAAGTGATCAATTTTTACCTAATCCAAACTTATCCATGTAATTTTGTGATATTTTTCTCCATCACGATGTTATTGGGGTGTTTTTGGCTCTATGTTTCTTGAAGCCAATGTTCACAAAGAATTTTTAGGCCTAGTGTTGCTTGGATACAATTGTAGGGGAGAGTTGAAGGCACCAATTTAGGTTTTTTGGAGGTTTTCACAAATCAATTTTTGAATCCAAAGTTTATATATGATGTTATATTCTAGTATACCCAAGGGGGTGCCTTTTTGAGCTATAATAGATGACCCCTAATGTATGAGGTCAAAAGAGAAGTCTATGACAAGAATACATTTTAACAAGAAGATTAGTGAGTGAGATGGAGATAGAGACCATGTATAGAATACCTGTAGAGGCTATGGAAATCATATTCAGATATATATAAATTACATCCTTGAGGTAGGCATACCCATACTCAATACTGATAGAATAGGGCATGGTTGCTTACACAACATACTACAAACTCATGTCATCAAGAACTACTCATGATACAAGGTAGATATCTAGCATAATAGTTATCAATATGGTTGGAAATTGAATTAAGTGCCCCCAATGATGGCCCCCAAAGTACATAATACATTCTCTAATGAAACTTGTGGGAGGAAATGGTCATGAGTGAGGTATACCCATGCCCCAAGGTCTTTGACTTGTCATGATGGTATGACTATACTATATGCGAATGAATGAGTTAATTTCGAGTATGTAGGGAGACCGTTTGATTACCAGGAATTGAGGTATCATGTTAATAGATGTGAGGGAGACCACCAATAAGGAAAATGGTTCCCAAAACACCTAGCACAATATACATAGTGTGAATAAATGAGCTAATGTAAATCGCTCCACAAAATTGGTCGACATGAAAAAATGAGGAAAACTTATTATCAGTCGTGAGGAAACCTGCCATTGAGGACTGAAAGCTCCAAGGTAATATATTGTTTCTATATATACATCATAGGGAAGGCTTTGAAATTTATGGGACGAGATACATTGAACGAGGGACTTGATGTATCCCCAATTATTCGACATGAAACTAACACCAAGATAAGGTCTCTGATAATATCAACTAAATAACTGATGCACACAAATGGATGATCAACAAAAAAGGTATAATGAGACATGCGAATACTTGATGCTAACTAGGAATTCCCTTGAACATATAATGGCACGCCACAAATGTCAACTTGGTAGCATAGATTGAAGAATACCAAACATACACAGTGGAAACATATGAGGCATCACCAAATCCCATCGACTAGAAGGGTAACCTATTAGGTGAATTACTGACTCAATAATAGAGTAACTTAACTCAAGTTGATGGTGTGGCTACAAAGCCTAACAAATACCAAATACAAGATTATGACTCAAGTAAGTGCAGTGTTCTAAGGTTACATACAATTTTCATGATACAATAAAGAACAAAACAAGTTCCCCCCCTTCCCTTTTTGTATAGTGGATCCCCTTCATAATTTAGCGAGTACGAAAGAGAAGGCAAGTGAGCTTAGTAGGTTCCTTTTTTCATTTAGTTTTAACGATATTAAAAAAGAGATAAAAGAATAATTAGAAAGGTTCCTTTTTCATAAGTTTTATAACAATTCCAAAAAATATATAAAGGTACACTCGTGTCCTTCTCATGGTTTAACGAGCTTGAAAATGGACAAGATTTTACTTGCTAACTTTTATTTTGACTAACGAGTAGAAAAGAATGGAAATAATTCAAAATTTCTAGGTAAATTTAATGAGCACGACAAGATAAAAAAAAAAATCTCAAGATTTTCATTCTTTAATGAGCATGAAAGGAATACCAAAAGGAAGCTCATTTCAAAGAGACATGAGTGATATAACAATATGCATATAGTTCCAAGGCTGATGGAATTTACCTAAGAAAACTAGGAGGAAATGGAAAAGTGTTTGGCAATTGAAATCCACTAATCACAATAGTATCTCTGGATGGGTGATATTGGTTACAGGATGGAGGCAAGGTTGATATTGCAAAGGCAAGAGGTCAAGCATGGCTACAAGGTTGGTGAGAAGAATAAAGGCAAGCCTCATTATGATAGAATCTAGAAAGACATTGAGGACCATGAGCATAGGCGACCAAAAATCAACAAGTGAAAGAGTGCATACCCCCATATAGGGCAATAATGGTCAACAATAAGAGACAAATATAGACACGAGGCTCAATGCGATGGCATGGCGAGTACTAAGGAGGGTCTCCAAACCTATGAATAATAACTACATGGGCATCAAAATGATAACTAGGTGCTATTCTAGGGCACCCATGAAGTGTAGGCTCTATTGCACAAGTTAAGATGTGGAAAAATGCATGGTTAATGTTGCAACTTGGTGGGGGTGGGCCCTAAGGCATTGTGAAAAAATGATGGAAAAGGGAAATAATTTAATGACAAGATTGATGAATCTTAATCCTATATGCATATTACAACTTTATACATCAAGGAAACAACAAATATTTCTGCCATTTTCACCATTTTTGTTTTGTATTTTCATGATGTATTTTATGCATATATATAAATCATGAAACTTTCTTGATAGGTTATGCAATGAAGTGCCCATTGTCGGGCATAGGTAAAGGATTCCAATTGATGGGTATTAACTCATGTGCAATTGTTGGCAACATATGGCACACCATTATGGGACCATGCCATATCCAATAAAATTTCCACATTCATAAAGGTTGATGATTCCAAGAAGAGCTTAGAACCATAACATTATCAGGAATGACTTGAGGACCTAAGAATGGTCTCATGAGATAAGGATGATCCTTGATGATGATGATTAAGTTCATCAATGGGTTAGTTTAGAGTAGATAATCCGGTGGCAAGTCCAGTGTTGGAAATCCTAGACTTGATTCGGTCCGAGGGTGGTTCTTTGTTGGACGACTCGAGACATGTCCTCTAACCTGATTCAAGATTTTATTTATCAAGCTCCATTGGTTCTAATTGTAGGAGAATATAGGCATCATGATTCATAATCTCCCTTAGCTTATTATGTGAAACCATGACCTCCAAAACTCCCTTTCTGAAGGCAACATAATATCAAGGGAGTCATGTGGAATTGATGGAGTGGTGACCCATGTGGGTATAATATTTTGATCATATTCCATATTGGGATGGATTTTCTAACTAGTGTCACTAGGTGGTGGTGGGACTAATAAAGAGGTGATTACTTCCATAAAATTTGACATTGTGACCCCATGAGGTTCATCTTATGTGGGAATCAACTGAGGAATAGAAGGTCCAAGGGATTCACTAGTGATAAAAAAGATCATGTTAAAGGTGGAAGTAGTTGGACATGATTCCACTGGAGAAAGGGGGAAGGTTCCCATTAAAAAAGAGTCATTGAACATCATTTCCTAGTTTCTTGTAGCAACAATAGAGAGATTTCCTACAAAGGGAACCAAATGAATATTGTGAAATTGTAATTTAGGCTTGAATAAGGTTAGCTGGTCAATGGTGGCAATTTACCTATTGTCGCTGCTACAACACCCTCCAAATTTTTCTTACCTTCAAATTTTGGAGCCTCCTTATGATCATGCCATCTTTAATTTTAAGTAATTAAGGTCATTCCTGGTCATGTTGTCTAAGTTTTCAAGTCTTCATTTAGGGACCCTAAGTGTCAATCTACTTGCTTTCAGATGCCCATCTCTTGATGTCTTCACAAGCACACATCCCAAGATAATCTAAGCATGATTCACAATGACAATGTTGCACACTCTTTGTTAGTAGCGATGGCACAACTCTTGGTTCCAATGACTATGAATTTCATAGTGATAATGAATACATATCTCTTAGTCACAGTGATTGTGTTATTCTCAGAGGTAGTGACTATGTAGTTGCCCAAGGAAATCACTGCCCACTCCTTGTGAACAACAGAATGCGTAGTTCCAACTGATAGTGTAAGGACATCCTCTATATATAGTGATTTAACACTCCTTGTTGACAGTGAGAATGTAATTCTTCAATTCAATATTGTCACCTCTTAGTGGCAGTCATTTCACTCTTGAATCCTATTTTCCTGACATGCACTAAGCACCCTCACAAATCCTAACCGTAATTGCATGTCCTCTCTCCCTAGATAAAGGGTCCACTCTGAAGCCCATTTTCACATTAATATTTCGCTGGTGAGCTCTACGCACTTTTGGAGTAAAAGGATAATTCTGTCACTCATGGTTACAAATGCTCCATCTTTTGGGTGAGTTTCACAACTTTTTCTTTTTCTTTTGCAAGTGTCGCTTTTTCTTTCTTTCTCTATGACACATGTTTCTTTTTGTTGTTCTCATTATTTCTTTTCACTTATCCTACGAGCACCATTGCACACCTTCCAGAGGAATCTCCAGCACACTACCTTCCACTAGTTGATGTTATTTATCATTAGAACATCTTATGGACACCTTCTTATGGCATAACACACCTTTCGGTTGCAGTTGGAAGTTGTGTCATAAAGGTACATCTTAAGTGTCGCACTTGGAGATAAATGTAATTTTATTTTCACTTCAATGTATGCATGTTTGTATTGGGTAACATGCATATCCTTGACATATTATTGATTGTGTATGTGTGTGTGATCATGTTTTAGAATTGTTATAAGTTCTTACTGTTTTGTTTCACTGATCTCAAACTTAGTCAATTTTGGAGTTTTCTTTTTCCTCACAACTTGCACAATCGATGATCAACCTTCAACCTTTGGCAAAGTGTATTTCACACTACACATTCCTAAGCTTCAATGATGAGATACTTACCTCTTGGAACTACACACTGCACCCATCTTGCGGACAAAATTCTCTACTACACATTGAGAAACCTCATACTATAATTACTCCTTCCTGCTAGTAACACTTGTTCAATTACACAATCCTGATAAACCCTACCATGATTTGCGCACTATGCATTATCAGTGGCTAGATGGGCCATATTTGGACCCTTGTAGTTTTAGACTATGCAGTCCCTTGAGCCTCTTCCTCAGCCACTATGCACTGCACAGTTATAGTTCCCAAGCTTGTCACCCTTGTCTCTTGTAGTGCTCAACTACACAATTACTTGACCAAATATTTCCTCCACTATTCACTATGAATTTTCAGTGAGTAGTAGGGCCACCCTTCATCCTTGTAGTGCTCAATTTTACAACATATAAGTCCTCTCCCTCAAGCATTGTGCACTACACAGTTACAATGCCTAAGATTTCCATGCTTGTCTCCTGAAATCACCCACTGCACAATGCCTTGACCAAAATTGACTTCAATATGCATTTCCAATGAGAAGTAGATTAATTTCTTAGTACTTTCATTGCTCAAATGTGTAACCCCTTGTAATGTTCCTTTTTCAGGAAATGTCACAAGTCTATTCCAGAGATAGACTGTGGGGGAATTTATTGGATTTGTCATCTTTAAACAAAGGATGAGCTCCAGAGGCTACCTGGCCCTTCACAGACTCTGTCTATAGATATGTGAAACTCCTTCCTCAGGAATTTCCCAAAGAATGGGACTGCAACAAATGTATGAACATACAATCGATCAACAACGTTATTTTATGAGCTGTGAGACAAGAAGATGAACATATATCCAAGAATGATGTTATAGCAGTAAAATATTACAAGTTCTTGAGCAAACATCCACTCAAGAAAGGCAATGTAAGCCTCAACAATACATGTACATGAAATGACAGAACACTGCTATTTCTGCATAAAACTAGGCTATGAGGACGCAGTCTATGATAGAATGCTACTACAAAATGATGTTAATACATGTATTTGACAATGTATGGCTCAAATATGATAGGGGTGGAAAGCTCTAGCCCTTAGATACAATAATACATCAATCCTTCGAGGGATTGGCTGAAATATACAAAATGGAAAAAATGCTGGAGTAGTTGGGCAGCTACTGCAACTCAAATCTGGAACTCAATAGAGAAGGTTGAAGATGATGAAAAATCTGAAGTAAACCCTCTCCAATGGATCTTCTAAGTGGAAGGCTGGTCCTTACACTTGAGATCTCACCCTCCAATCAATCTGCAAAAACCCCACAAAAATGGCACTATGAAAATAACACAGTTACTGTAGCAAACTACGCAGTAGGGGAAAGAATATGAGTTGGCCTAATGCCAATATCTGCAAATAAGCTCCAAGGCTTCCAAACCGATCCTCCAAAGGCAAGAGAGAATCTCCCTCTGAAAAACAAGCAATGGAAGAGGTGTTGTAGAGTCTCCACTTCAACACCCTACAACACAGTATTATGCTGCTGCAGAAATAACGCTGTCCTGGAGGAGGATACTTTGGCCTTCAGCCAAGAGATGTGGAGAATGAAGAAACAACCTTCAAGAGGCCTCTCAAGAAGGTGAGGAAATCATAAACAGGATTTTCCCAGCAATTCTTGCTAAACAACAAATAATGCTCAATGTCTGAATAGACATGAAATCATAAACATATGCATGAATAACAATGGCAATCCTCCTCTCCATATATAGAAAATGAAGGCTCTCCATGGGCCTTACTTCTAATTAGGGTTTCCCTTCATCTAGAAGCTTCCCTCCTACGTTTCCACCTTTAGTGCTTTCCACCTCATATCTTGCACTGGTTGACTTGGTCAAACCTCTTTGCAAATATCTCCTTTCACACATGAGGGTGTGAAATCCGGTTCCATGGCTGATCCCTTTTCCCACTAGAGGGATTTTATTTATGTTTTTATTATCAATGGGCCTACTCACCTAATTATTCATCTCCTAAATGAATTTAGGCAAAAATTAATGTTCCAATTTATTGAATAAAAATTTGGAACATTACAGTCCTCCCCTCCCAAATGTTGCTTGTCCCCAAGCAACTGCAAGGATAGAACTAAAGAATCTCCACTCAAGGCATGGAGTCTGAAATATGATGAGGATCATCTCCCTCATGTGGATCCTCCATCCCCAAGCAATAATCCAAACAAAACGAGCCACCTCCCAACAAGGCAACTCTTGAAAATATCCTTCCACCTCAAGCTCCAGAAATGAAGGTGGGCTGAAAATCTGAACTTGGCAAGCATCATAGCTCACCCCATGCTGTCCTTCTCTCCACTCATGACAAGTGTAGAGTGTATGCTGATCTTGGGCTGCAAAATTATTGCCCTCAAATGGAAAAATGAAGAAAAATCCTCCAAAGAGTTCTCCTCCGACAATGAAGAATATGCTGGCCCAAAACAATCCATCCATGATGAATAGGACAAAATCATCATAGAGTGTCCCAATGAGAATTTTGCTGCAATTTATACATGATAATTCATGATACAAACAATATCTCAATAGGATACAACGTAGTTTCATCCACTGCAACTTCAGAAAATTACATGGTAAGCAATGTGTAATATCCATCTCATCTACCAATGGATAGTAAATGGCGGAATGTAATAACAATACATGATCAAGTATTTGCCCATAGCTGTACAATGGATGATTATCAATATCATGGCCCACCTCAAAAGAGAACAAACATGTGGCTGTGGTGGCCATATCTCCTCTCATGCTCCCTTTAGAACATGTAGTGCAGAAATTGTGAGAATTTTTCCCACTCAAAGACACATCCAACTCATGTGCCTCTCTCATAATCATGCTTCTCATACAAATCTGGTATATATCAGAAAATGAAGTCATGATCAGCAATAGAATGAAGAGAATGCTGAAGGTTTCATGTGGTGCAAGAAGGTACCAACAGCTTCCCAAACAATTACAACGCAGTTTTACAAGTTGTTGCTTGAGGAAAGTACAAAGAAAAATGTTTCTTTCTACATGGTTGATCATGCATTTCTTCATATGATACATGTTATAGTGCAGCAACTGAACATACATGTGATGATAAAACATTTTCCCAAGGCCACAAAAGATATGGCTGCCTCCATCATGTAGAGATTGGCCCAATACAACTCATGGAGAAATTTGACAAGCTTGCCCTCTTGTGAAGCAATGCACTGCATAAGAATGGTAAGAGTGTGCAAATCAATGAATGTATAAACAAAATCCTCACCATATGCTGGAAGTAAGATGGTACATGGGTCCATAAATGAGTCCTCCATAGTGTTTTTTCATGCTATGAAAAATAACGAACCATGTGTTGCAAGAAAATAATCCTCCTTATGCTTGGAACCCCAAGTCAAGAAGAATATGCCATAGTGGTAGATGTATCTATCGTCATTACCTCCTCTTTGTTTATCAAGTGCAACAAATATGAAATGATCCTGGGACCTGTGGGTTATGGATCCACCACACTTCTGCTGGGCACATTTCATCCATAAGTCTCTGCTCCTAAGTGACAACGCTGTGAGCTCATGCAAATAAGCTCCTGTCAATACAAAGCTCTATTCTTTGACATGCTCCTTGTCAAAGACTCCTCTAATAATGCTGCAAAAAATATGGAATACCTCCCAAGTTGGAAGTGCTTCCAAGCCATCGTCAAAGATCAAGGAGATAATGCCATTTCCTCCTGTTGCAACATCATACAAAGTGTGAGAGCAAATCTGCTCTTGCTCTCCCATAAACAAGCAAAGCAACAAGACATTTTGCTGCCTCCCAATACCTCCATCATATTGATCATATGATGAAGAAATAATGAATGATATGAGTATCATATCAACACCATGCATCCATACTCTATGCTGCTCAATGATGCAAGTATCCATCCTCTTACTCTTAAGAAGAGTGTTTGCCAAGTGATGGCCAAACTCTTTCAAGAGCAACCAATGCAGCCAAGCCTCCTGCTGCTCGATATCATAAATCTACAAGTAGCCTCCTAACTCCTTGCTCATCAACCACATCCACTCAACCATTTGTGGATGCTTTCTTCTTCTCTTCACCTTGGTACTCCTCCCATGAGGGCTACCATCCTCCCAAATCATACTCTTGTCTTTGCACTTCATGGGATTTTGAAATGCAATTTTCTCAAGGATCAATGAGACCATATCAAGAACCAAATAGGTGGTAGGCAAAAACCTCCCATCATGATGTGTATGGCTTAAGGAATTTCCAAAACAAGCATGAGAGATTTTATCCATCCTAAGATGTCCTCCATCTTCTATCTGTTCTTGTGAGAAAGGAAGAGAAAAATTGCACTCCATGGTGTGTTGAAGTGCACCTCCAATGAGATCTTTCCTTGAGACCTCCCTTTTATCAATAGTCCTCCAAAACCAATGAGGTCTTGGATCTGAAAGTAGAAGTTCCTCTTTGAGCTGAGAGGAGCTCATTGAGAAAATGTCATCTTGAAGGGAGAAATGGTTTCTTACTCCAAGATGTCTACCATCAATCTTCAAGGCTTCAAACCCCAACCTCCAATGTGATGTACAACTCAACAATGGCTCATGAGAATGATTTGATTCCTTCTTGAGTATTTCCATGTTGCACAGCGCAATGCAACCAATCTTCTCTATGATAGTAGTGTCATTTGATCCTTGGTCATGCAAAAGTGAATCTCCACATTGATCAAAAGAAGTGGCTATAACAATGGAATGTGGAAATATTTTCATACCTTGATGTGCATTTGGAACTTCTTGTAGGGCTGCAAGAGTTCCTTCCTCAAAAGTGTTGGCTGCCCCAACTGTTGATTCATGTAGTTGCTCCTCCATGAGTGTGATAACGTTATCACAAGGCTCTTCAAATGGTGGTGTGAGATTCTCTTCTTTTGTTCTTTCTTCATCAAAGTTTTTGATCAAACTTTGAGTGAACTCTGCAAAATTTTTCACCCTTGCATGGCTCAATTGGCTGAACCACCATACATAGGCTTCACCTAAGTGCAGCGCTGAGATTTCAACAACTTCTTTCTCTACTATAGGGTGTAGTAAGAAAAATGCCTCCAAATTTCTCACCCAAGTTCTTGTAGTAGATGACCCATCATAGGTAGACAACATAAATCTATTGCCTTTGATTTCTCTTTTGCTACATGGTATCTTCTCTTCCTTTATCTGGATGAAATGAGGAAAATCTAGAGCTTCCTTGAAGCATCTAGTTTGAGATCTATAATCAACAAGGTAATCACTTAGAATCAGATAATCCAAGTGTCTTCCATGCTCAATGTATTCTTCTTGATGAGAATAGGAAGTGCATGGTACTTCCTCTTCTTCTTCTTTAATCTTCTTGACCTCCTTGGAGAGGTCTCCTCTGGATTTGAAAACAGATGAGAATAAACTCATCTTCTTCAAAATTCTGATATTCTTGGTGAAGAATCACAGGCTGAGCCAAGAAAGTTGCTCTGATACTACTGTAATGTCTCAAATGGGAAAATTTCTACTCCATTGGGAACATCTTAGATGTTCCTATTTTTTTCCACCTCTGGGAGTATTAAAAATCAACACTGAACTATTTCAGAGATTGACTGCAGGGGCACTTATTGGATATTTCAACTTCACAAGGAAGGATGAGATCTAGAGGCTACCTGGCCCTCTAGTAGACTTTGCCAATAGAACTTGTCAAGAGCTAATAATTCCCTTCAAGGAATTTCTGCACCAACTATCCATGAGGACGCTGTATAAGGAAGCCCATGTGAAATAAGGGAATCCAATGCTGGGATGCCCTAAAATACATCTAATACAAACTTCCTATAGAATATAAGCCCAAAGAAATAAACCTAAGGGGGTTATTCAGATCTCCCACCAACATGTGCACTGAAATAATGCTCAATGAGAAATCCTTCAGCAGCATTAAAACTTCAACAAGTAGCAGCAGTGAAATAATGCCTTACATGATACGAGAAGAGTACAAATATGATTTAGAAAGTGTAGCAACAATTTTTATATAAAATCCTTGAGGAAAATACCTCACAAGGTGAGTAAAAATTAGCCTCATAGGAAGATATACATGTAACGAAGGAAATACACTGCTACATGACCCAGCTACTCTATTACTGCGTAGTCTCTAAGGGAAAATGACTGAAATCTAATCTACATATGATGATAAATCATTACAAGCTCAAATTAAGATGGGGGAGCAAGATCTCAACCCCAGGAAACTTTATTATAACAATCCTCCAAGGGATTGGCTAAAATACATAAAACTGGAAAATGCCAGAGTTGCAGTGTAGTTGCTGCAACTAAAATATAATACAACAGAGGAGAAGGGAGATAAATGCTGCAATGACAATGAAACTTCCTCCAATGATCTCCAAAGTGAAGGAGCTGATCTCCTTCCTGAAGATTGCACTCACTAGTGCATAACATGAGCTCCACCTACAAACCCTCTCTGAATATAACGCTGTAAGAAGAAGGGACTGCGCTGGGTATGAGAGAAACATATATGGCCTGATGCAAAATCTGCAATAGAAGCTCTGGGATCTCCTTTGCTGATCTCCTAGAGAGAGAGATGGCCTCTCCTCTACAGAACAACTCCGGAAGTGAGATGATGGAAGTCCCTCATTGCAACACCAGCAACTCCAGCGTTCTCTTGCTGCAAGAATAACGTAGTAGATGTAGATGACTACTTTGGCCTCATGCCATGGTGTGAGGAAGATGAAGAACAATCTCTCCATGGCCTCCCATGGAAGAGAAGGGCATTAATAAACAAGAATCCCTCTTGTGCTAAACAGCAACAAGTTGAAGAGAGCTTCAACTTTGAATTCTATTTTCCAAAACTGATCTCCACAATGCTCTCCTTCATCTTTTATGCAATGTGTGCATGGACCCCACTCACATTAGGGTTTCTCTCATTTCAAATTTCCCTCCACTCAAACTACACAATATTCTTGTGCAAGCTTCCCCTCTTAGGGTACGTTGTTGACTTGGTCAACCATGGTCTAGCTTGCTTGCCTTTGGCCCCTTTTCACACTTGGGCTGCTAACTTAAGCCACTTAAGTAACTTTTTGCACCATAGGAGTGATTATTAATTTGCTACAATGGGTTCCCTCACCCATTTTATTCCTTTTATTAAAATAAGAGCAAGATTAATGTCCCAAATACTTTATTGCAAAATTTGGGACATTACACCCCTGGACCCTTCTCCTCAAGCACCGTTCACTACGCATTCTCGGTGAGAAAGTTTTCCATCTCTTCCTCCAGGACCTGCAGACTGTGCATAAGCTTTCCTCCTCCTTCCTTAAAATTGTGCACTTCTCACTACTCATGCCTAGTACTTCATTCCTTGCCTCCTTATCCTTCTCACTACTCCAAAGAAGGTCTCTCTCGTAGCATCTGTGCACTTTCCCATCATAGTCAAAATTATCCATGAGAAAACAAGGTAGGCTAGGTTATTTTTGGAATAATGTTGTCTTTTCACGAGTAAAATTCATTTGTAGGTACTATCATCATGTTGACAATGTTGGATGCCACAAGCATATAGGGGGTCTCCCCGATGTGAAGTCCCAATTAGACCTCACACCATTTGGAGTAGGAGCCCCATCCAGAGTATCAACTCAACCACCATAAATCTAAGGTTTGCCTTGGTTTCAATGGATAACATAAGGGATTATACACATAACCTTTGAACAAACAAGTAAGTTGACATTGTGAAACACCAACTACAATGTGTAAAATGAGGCCTTCATGAGAGGGGAGACAAGAGTTAGTTTCTAGAAGGAAAGTAATAGTATTATCCTAAGAGAAGCACACAATAGAAAGGAAATATTCATTAGTAATCTAGCGAAGTATTTCACATAGACACAATTATCATTAAATCAAATACAACACACATTAAACAAGATAAGCACCAAATCCAATGAATTAGTTCAATTTATTTAGTACATATGAACATAACGTATATCACAAACATTCAAAGAATAGTCTTACAATATTAATGATACATGCATGAAAATGTGTTGGATCAATGAGCTTCAATTATTAGGTGAAAGATCAAAGTACATAGTTACAAGGGTGAGCAACTAGGTTTAGTAATGGAACATTAATTCACTTCTTTCTTCTCCAAAGAATAGTCTTCTCTCCTATGACAAATTAGAGAAGCCAAGAATAACTCTCCAAATCTGAAGCCTACAAAAGTCCTTTGCTTGAGTTACGAGATTTATTTTATAACAAGATGAATAACATTTCATATACCTATGTATCTTAAACTTCCCTCATGACTCTTGGACCTCTAATGTAAACTTTGGGCTTCTATATGACTCTTTTTTCCACATGTGACTTTACATATTCCACATATGACTCTTGGAATTCCACATATTATATTTTGTCATTTTCCTTTTGATAATTACATCGTTACATTATACATCATGTGGCAAGACACATTGACACATATGACAGTGTGATGAGACTTGTACAATTCATGACAACGAAGCGTCACTTATTTCTAAGTGCGATATTTGAGACGATATATTGCATCACTTAGAATGCAAGTTGTGACAGAAGTGTCGACCGTGACCAAAAAGTGTGCTAAGTTGTAGGAATGTGTCTAACACATATTATAATGATATATAGGACCACATCTTGCAGGAAAGTGCATTAAAGCTTCCTCTAGTTATATGCAAAGGTGTGATATACATAGGAGTGAAAATAGTTACAAGCGACACGACAATAAGAAAACGTGAAAACGACACTTGAAAAGCTAAATAAATTGCAAGAGACACATGACAGAGTGAAGATAACATGAAAACACCACTTCTTAAAGTGAATTCAAGAAAAAATGATAGTCGTGAACCTGAAAGCGACAATTCTAAAATCACAGGTGTGTAAAAGCAAAAATTTGGAAAACATACTGAAATATAAGAACAATTGCAACCGAGTGAGGGAGACTACTAATGGAGAGTGTGAAATTAATATCATAATATATTTAATATTTCACAAGTATTGTCTTGATGGACGGCTCTATGATTTTTTAAGCTTGCATAAAGGAAGCATGCTTATAAATTCATTGTAAAATGACTGCGGCCATGGCATAGTCACTTAAATATGTTTGAATCTCAAAGCGTTGTCTCAAGTCCGGTAATGCTAGTACTGGGGTTGAACTGATGTTCTTCTTCAAAGCATCAAATGATTTTTTCATTGAGCAAGTGATTTTGATAGTTAGAAACCAGGAAGATGACTTAAACACTTAGAAAAACATTAATCGAAAATGAAGTTACCATAGAATAATATATCATAAGATCCTCAGTAGGCTCCAAAGTTAAAGGTAGGCTAAATTTTGGAGGGTTCTGATCGCAACGTCAACGCTTGGTGGCACACTGATAGAACTCTAAATTCTCTGTTCAGATTTTATCTTTTAGTGCAAGGTATTAGTATTTCAGGAAGAATTGATTTTCCATATAGATTGCACTATCCTTGCCACTTATCTCGGTTAAAAATATAGTCTCTTCGTTTCCTTTGTCAACTTCAAACACATTCACAAGACTAGTCATACCTCAAAATTTTTGAAAGGAAAAAAGGTACTAAGTATATCGAGCTTTTGATAATTAGAGTTAAGTACATTACCCCATGTTGTTCCGCTGCCAATGAGCCTATTCAATACCTCAGCAGAGTCACCTCATGGAATCAAAAGCATCTATTCACTACTAGTAGGATTATTCAATACCCTAACGAATTTGCTTGCTTCACCGCTTTGCACATGAAGCCTTTCTCTTCATCACCTCTTTATTTAATTTCTTAAAGATATGCTTGAAGAATTTATTGAATATTTGTAACATGGGCGGAAGATGGATCTTGAATTATTTTCTTTGTAAGGGAGGTTGTTCCTTTATTAAGGGATTTGAAAGATAAATGAAGTTAATATGCTCATTTTTAAAGTTTTTCTCCTTTTCCTTCTCTACTTGGTTGAGATGATAGGTAAAAAAACCATTTAATACAAGGCTAAGTCAGGAATGAAGATCCTAATAGAGACACATGCTTTGTAGTTTGGCCAAAGGCTTTCTACCTAGAACAAATTGTATTTTTTGTCTAGACATCATTGACTTAAAAGATGTGAAAACCCAAATAAAGAAGAGGTAACCTATTAGCCAAGCATTATATGCCGTCACAATTTCGTTTCAAAATTTTGTCACATTGTATCTTAAGTTGAAAAAAATAATATTTAATGCAAATTATTGTTAAAAAAAACATAAAATAAAAGATGACAAAACTAGGAAACATGACCAAAAGGACAAAGCAAATGGAGAATTGAGATAGAAAGAAACATGCAAAACACAAATAATAAAACCAAGGAAAGAATGAAGGAAGGAAAATGCAAGATGAGCATGCAAGGGAAACTAGAATGCAACAAGACCTACTCCTAACCTAACAAACTAGAAGGTTAGGTTTAAGTATAATAAAATTTCCAATTTAACCACTGTAAGTGCTCCCAACCCGTAAACACAAAGATAAGAGCGATTAAAACCGATATATAATAATATGCAAAAAAAAAAAGATAAGTACTTGAATAGCTTGCATAAAATATTGAAGGCATTTCCTATAGGAAGAAAGAGGTGCCATAACAACTAACCTTAACGAACCTTCCACCTTACCTTTTTTATTAGAAGCGCAATCAAGCAAACCTTCGAAACTTCTTGTGAACGTATCTTCATATGTGTCGTCTTGCTTAGAAAACATGAGGGATATCTGTAAGGCCTGGATATCCATATGTCCAAAAGAGTGAGTTGGAGGAGGTTTTGAAGCCTTTTAAGCACTATAACTCATTGTAATCACCATTTTATGAGTATAATGAAAAATGGCAAAGCATTGGAAGCTGGACCAAGAGACGTAGCCAAGGAGGGGTGAAATCTTTCATCACTCGCTGTTTTGTGGTTACTATTATGGATTCTCAGTTATTTTCTACAATTTATGAGTTAAATTCATGTTTAAATGTGTTAAATAATTTAACTTGAGTACCTTAAAAACTCATTCAATTTACTTACAATTTATACAATTCTCAAGCACATACATATACAGATCAATTTTGGGATCAAAGAATTGGTTTTCTTTGCTATTGTGAGGATTTAATTGTTTGCAAGTTTATGTGATGCTTATAAGGTTTAAGCTCAAGAAAGGAGAAGGAAATATTGTGGTTGAAAGTCCTCAAGTTAGGCCAAGTACAAGGAGAGAAATTTTTCCACAATATCCACCAAAAATTCTACCTCAAATTGCAGTTGAAGCTTCTTCAAGTATTTCACATGAAGGGGAGTGTTACAAGTCAATTTGGGCATCATCCCCGAAGACCAGTATGATCATCCCCTAATTCAAAACTAACAGGGTCTATCATCCCATAATTCAATTTCTATATGCCCCAAGAGAAGTAATTCCATTGATGGCTTTAATTGTGATATTTCCAATGTTTTAAGTATAGATTATATGACCCACTGACTCATCAACGCTCCTCTAAATGGGCCTAAGTGCATTGTAAAGAACTTATCTCTATGCAAGGGTGCACTGCAATGCACTTCCTAACACTTAAGGGTGCATTGGTCTCCTAGAAGTGAAATCATCATTGTTCCGAGAATATCCACATGTCTAGTGCCTTCTAGAAGAGCTCATAGGTGTCATACTTAAAATACAAGTGTTCATCCATCACACTAAACTTGGAAACATGTCTCACCTATTATTATAAATCCACTCAATTCCATTTATGGAGAAACTGCCTTCAATTTCCCTATAAATTGAGCACTCATCTAAGTTCTAAGAAGGGATAAATTTGTGTAATGTTATGTTGTTGGATTCTCAATTGATTAGAGTTGGAAGTACTATTATGCTGCCGAGATGATGCTTGGTGTGATGAGGACGGAATGAAATTGGAGAAGGTTGATGATGAATCGATCTATTGGTTGTAATATTATCCTCCTACTTTCTTAATAAAAATATCTGTTCATTTTCTCATACATATGTTTATATCTTGTAAACTGCATTCTCAATCATGTATGTATTCTCAGATCGAATTGGTTCAATTTGGTTAAGATAAGTAGATACTTGTATATTTGTATGTTGTTTGTTCTTATTTGTCTTTGATTGTAGTATCCATCTAGCAGCTTTAGTTGGATTGAGAGCGAAGGAAACTGCGAAAGAAGGAGAAAGAGAGAGAAAGGATTACAAGTAGGTTTATTTCCTTTCTGTCTATCTATTTATTTTAGAGAAAATAATAGTTGTATTTCTTCTGTTGTTCTAAGTGAAGGAACACCACACTCATGGAATCTAGTTTATCCATAGATTAGAATTCCGTATAACAAATTGGTGACCACTCTGGGGAGAAATCCATCATTCTTGGTGTTTTTGTCTCTGTCTACCATCATTAGTAGAATTTAATTAATTTCATCAGTCATTTGAATGAACATTTTTCCTTAGAGGTGTGTTTAAGCTGCGTGTTTTCCAAACTTAGTTGCGCCCAACGCACTATTGGTCAGGGTACAATGCACTGCAAAGCATTGTTTCCCTTTCAGGGGTGCACTAAAACGGACTGTCTGCCCTTACATGGTGCATTGCCCCCTCAACCAACCAAATTCCATCAAAATTTGTCTTTGCATTCAGTTTAAGCCAATTGGCTGTTGTATTCTCAGATGTCTGATTGCTCTTAGAGACTAGTAAAAAATTCTTGTTCTTCCTCCTTTGAAAGTTGTTTTTTCAAATTTTCATTAGCTATTTTCTTTATCATTGGCAAATAAAATTCAAATTTGTACATTTTGCATTAGATCAATTTTGTTTTCAAAAAGGGAATTTTTGTTTCATTCCTCATTTCATAAAGGAAAATTGTCATTTCATTCTTCATTTTCCTAAGAAAAATTGTTGTTTCATTCCTCGTTTCTCAAAAGAAAACATTTGTTTTATTGATTTCTGCATTTAGTTTATTTTTTCTCATTTACATTATAGGAAAATGAAAAGAAAAACATGCATATGCATTTATAGATTGTGTGTGTTGCATAGGAATAGATTAGGGAAATCTGCATTTAGTTTGTGCTCTTTGTTGTATGCTCAAAATATGATTGCTCTATCCCTTAGTAGCTAAGATTTTCATTGAAAAACTGAATTGAGAATTTTGCTTCTCATTTAGTTTTCATTTTAGGAATTTCCCATTACATCATGTGGTGAACCTCAAAGATAAAATTTTAAATAAGATCAACATAAAATATACCCCAATCAACCTAAGAAAGCATTGTAACAATAACGATAACTCTTAGAAGGTCTAGGCTAGAGATGTGTTACGACGTCGTTAAACATAGCAGCTGTCACTAACTTGTATGTGATACATTCCGAGTGTGAAATCCCACTCCATGTACATAATTATATCAGAGCTCATCCACATACCTTCGGGTATATAGGGTGGTGTTCTAGTACGAAAAGTATAACGAGGTTCTATCACTGTGCGGTTTCGCATTAGACAACGCTAATACAGACTTGGGCCTCCATGTACCTTTGGGTATATTTGGGAGGATGAATTTAGGTTTCTTACTATCCATAGCTAACCGAGTCAGCCGCCTTGTAACTTGTGGTACACCAAACACAACATTCGAGGAGATTACCTGACCATACTTGGTTCACCAGGAGCTATTCTGCAGTTCAAAATTACTTGGTAAACCTTTTGCATAGTATCACCCTTTTATTTGTTTATTTGTTTTGTAATAAAAATACATCAATCATCGTGGAAGAAGGACATCCCTTTCCCTGTCGTTCGTGTAGCATAGTGCTTAAACCACCTTTACCATCAGAAGCCATTTCTCTTCAGTGAAGGCGAACCCGTTCTACCGAAACCACTACCATCAATACCTCTGGTGTGTCATATTCATCACATATACTAGAGTTGTCTCGATTCGTTTATAAACATCTTGGTTTATCTACTATCATCGAAACAAAGTCCTCATAGCTACCTGTGGACACTATACATCCAACCAATGAGACCATACCTCCAGAACCTGACATTATTCAACGGGAAGTTGATCTGGATCCCATCGTTCTTTTATCATAAAATCTAGATCCCAAAGTCGAACAATTGGTAGTTGTTCCTGTATCAGTCGCTCCTCAGTTGATCCTATCCATTGAGTCTTCCCTTTCACATAGTCAACTGCCTGAAATATATCTTGGACCTAACAGCGAAATCCTTCCACCTAGTTTGATTTCGATTGAGGAAGAACCTCAACAAGAAACACGCCGCTCAAATCCAACTCATTTTGGGTCGGGGATTTATCTTTACGAGTCTATTCCTCGATTGACTTACACTAATTTTTTAAATCCTGTTTCAATTCAAGTTCCAGTGGATCCTATAGGGTATACATTGGGTTGTTTGACCATGGCTGAGTCAACATCTCTGACTGTACAATCTGTTACATTTGTGACAACATCTCTAGTTGCTACTTCGTCGATGTTTAACACATCACCCAACTCACATATTTATGATGTTCCTTCTATCCCACCGGGTTATCAATAATTATTTGGAACCTACTTTGGTGCATCCTCAAATCCATGGAATTCACCCATGTGATATTCTGGTATTTTATCTGGTACATCTCTAATGAGTACTAAACGACTTGATCCTTTATACACATCTTCAATGCAACATCAAGATGGTCCATCTGGGTACATTCCATCTAGTTTAATCTTGACTGGAATCCCACCATTTTGACAACAATCCATCGTTTTATGGTCACCCAAATGTTGGAATGATTTTTTTCAGTGGAAGCCTATGCTGTCTGTTCAACCACAAACGATTGTGAATTCATATCAACCATTTCAACCTATTGCAGCTACATCTACCCCACCTATTAATACTTAATTACCCCTTTTATAGGCTCAGTTGGTTGTACCTCAACCATCTGAGGTGGGTCACTCAACCCATTACCCTCAAGTTTTGGGCCTCCAGACTCCAACTCCTTCGGTTGGTTTACAACAACCACCTATATCCAGAATATTTCAATCACAGGCTGGATTACCCTTTTATGGGATATCACAGGCTCCTACCAGTATTACCTATTCACAACTAGGTCCAAGCTATTCTAGTTTGGGCTATAATCTTGGTGGAAAATCACCTTGGAAACCACAACCTTAAATGCCACAACATCAATTCCAACAACAAACAACTTACCCAGGTCTTTGTCAACAAATCCCTCAAGCGTTTGGTCATCAAAACAACCCTTATCTGGGTTACCAACAACAAATGCCTTAAGCTAGTGCTCAAAGGACTATTTACCAAGAAATTCCATCATATCTTGGTTATGCTCAACTTGAATTGAATTGGCAGTTTCCTTTTGTCATAACTTTAGAATTACTTGATTTAAACTGGCTTACCAATGATCCCATCAACTATTTTCCTTGGTGATCGGTGATACCACATAAATTACCCTCCGACATTCCTAAATTCAATGGAAACCCTAGAGAAGACCCGTCAACACATGTTATGACTTATCATTTATGGTGTTCTTCAAACTCCTTAAATGACGACTCCGTTCGACTACGGATTTTCCAGCATACGCTTACTGGTCCGACCGCGAAGTGGTATATTGAATTACCGCGAGCTTCATTTGATATTTTCTTTGCCTTAGCCACTACCTTTTTAAACCACTTCCAGTTACCCATACGATATGAAACTGGAACGAAACCACTGACCAGTTTTAAACAGACAACTGCTACTCACATTTTTGATCATATCCATGAGTGGTGTCGTCGTCGTTGTATTGTCAAAACATTTGTTCCTGATTAGCTCCTGGCTGAGTGGTATTAAGTCCTTGCTACCATATATCATTGAGGATGTAGCTAAAGGAGGCTTCATCACTGAAGAGAAATTCATTACTCATGCCCAATACTTAGATTTGATTTAAACTCAATCTGGCACGCTCTATGAGAAATTTCCAAACGCGTCGTGATCAAATTTTACTGTTCCTCCTCCATCTGGTAAGGAATCTCATGCAGACAATGGTATGATCGGTTCTAAAAACACTCAAAAAAATACAACATATGATTCTACACCTTCTTTCGACATTCATGCCGTTTCATCTGACAAAGGAAAAAATGACAAGCAACTCAGAAGCAAGAAAAAGGGGAAAGCGAAGAAAAAGAAAAATTCAACCCCGTAGGAATGATCATCTGATCAACAATCTGGAAATTCTTGGTAACCACATTACCTTTGGTTGATATTTAATGAGGAGCACTTTGTTCGAGACTGTCCTCACCGTGCCGAAGTCTCAAAATTTCTTAAGACCTCAGCTTTGTTAGCCACCTATGAATTTTTTGGCAAGCAAACAGGTGGCTAAATATTGTTTTTAAGCCTTCAAGAGATACATTTCCTATGAAAATATCTCATCCTTGAAGCCTCTGTGTTTCCTTGGCCTTTGAAAATATCTTCACTGCTGTTTCCATCCAAAAAAGCCTCACTGTCTGTAAAAAAATTATGCTCAGAAAGGCCTTTATTTACCCCTCGTATCCCTGCAAAATTTCCCATTTTGACCCTTATTCCCCTTTTCAAAGCTTCCCCTTTAACCCCAAAAATCCCCTTCCAAGCCTACTAAATCATCCCATCTCCCCTTTTAACCTCACAAACACTCTTTGTTTGGCCTAAAAACCCATTTTTCGCTCTACCGAAAACCTCTGTTCAGCCTTAAAAACTCTGTTTTTAGGCTAAAAAACTCATTTTTTACATATAACAGGCTATCCCCCTTCGGCCCAGCCCCTAACCACTTCCTCCCCATGCACTCGAGCGCTATAACCAAGCGCTAAGGCATAAAGCGCTTATCACATCGGAAGGATTGGTCGGAGTGCTTATTCTCCTTGTAAAACGAAAAGTTCCGATGCGATGGTGTATTTGTTCTATGGGCCTTTGGAGCGATATCAGCCGTTGATTTTAATATATCTAATGGCCCGCGCTTGTTCCATCGTGCCAGCCTCATTCCTTTGTAAGCCCTCCGATGATAATCTCTACCGTTGTTTTGCATATAAATCCAACGGTCAAGCGCCATTCACTTCATCACTGATTGAGATTTTTTATTGTGCCACCCTCTATTCCCCCCGATTGCGATCTCCCGATGCAATCCTGGCCATTGAATCCAAAAGAAACAATGGCCAAGATTCACTTTCACTCCGCCCTGTGTTTCTTGATTGGTCACCCTCTGATCCAATCGCAGCTGTTGATCTGTTGCCGATCCAATGCTCCAGATGTAATCGCTTCATCTCCCATCGGAGATTTGGCCTCTGCCTCCTCCGGTTCCGATTAGATCCTGACCGTTCATCCCTTTTGATCCGACGGCTAGGATTTCTCCCGCCCACTAACCATATCCTCCACCTTTTCTCTATCTCTCCATATCTCAGCCGTCCATCGCATGGATCGGATGGTTCACAATGAAACCACCGTCCGCTTGACCCCACCTTAATGACCATGCACTTTCCTCGTATCACGTTCTTCCATCACCGTCGGATCTCACAGCCCCAGATCCAACGGCCCACATCAATATCGCGCATTTTTCGTGCCTGATATTTAACTGTTAGAACTTACGCGATATGGGCAGTTTCTGAAAGCCACGTGTCAGCCGGAGACTTATATCGTGTTCGAAAGGTGAAAACAAACTTCCTCCCTTTTCACCGCGCGAAACCAACTGTTTTTCTTGGAAAAACATTTCCCCACTTCCATGCCCGAAAGTCTATCTTCAGATTTGAACCGTTGATATGTATAGATCAACGGCCCTCATCGCATCTCGCATCACATGTATTTTTTTTCCATCGGGCGACCATTGAACTGCATCGGATCATCTGAGCCGTTGATCTCCTCCTGAGATCTAATGGTCCGTGTTGAATCGCCCTCCACCCATGACCGGGTCCCACCATCTAAAGTCCATTTCATATGTTTTCTATGCATTCCTTTGTATTTCGTTCAAAAGTCCAAACTTTGCGATTTACATTGAAAAATCATTTTCCTCCGCCCACATCAAAATTTTAATGTTTTATATTGAAAGGTTATATCGTTCCGCCTAACATTAGAAATTTAATGTTTTACGTTAAAGTTTATTGCATTTTGCCCAAATTTCTAAAGTCATTTCATTAGTCAATCTCCATCGTCGATCATTGCCTCCAGATCTGATCGAACGGTCCACATCCATTTCTCCACCAAACTTTCACCAGATCATATTTTCACCGTTTCACTACATTTTTCAGCCATTTTCCATTGCATCCATAGCATTTACCTCTGCTGCGCTGCCATTATCACAGCCTTACACTGCATCCGTCCCCCCACCGCATGGATTTCTTAACATTGTTTATGTATTTTTGCAGGGATACAGATGGTGAAAACCGTTCTGTTCTACACAGTCACTGTTAGTGACACAGTAGTGCCGATGAAGTTCTATCAGAGCCAGAATTTGCAGGGAAGACTCCTGAAAGGTTTTAAATGCATATTTTATCCAAATCAGGGGTATTAAATCCGTTAAAATCCTCCAACACCATTAAATCTGCAAATTCACAAACATATATGGTAAATGAAGCGGCAAAGAGTATCAGTGAAAAATTAAGAGGTTTTAAACATGTTTTTGAAGATCTTAAGCCTTAATTCAATGATTTAAGGGCAAATGTACCATATTGAAGACCTTATGATTAATACATAAGGCCTAATGAGGTCTAACGCACAGAAAACAATATTATCAGTGTTTCACATCAGCATAAGTTTCCCTTCCGTGAAAGGACAAAGTACCCATAATATTTTTATTCTATATCATGTTCCTGAGGAGATTTCCACTCTGACAGAAAAGTCCTAATGCCACCAGAGCATTTGTTATGCAGTATGGTAGACCTCAAAGTCATTTATCTGCCTTTTTTCTTATCACCAGAGTACTACAACCTAACTACATCAAAGAACATACCTGGAGTTAATTTCAGCCTGTCGAAGACCACTCTTTCATCCAAAGAGTACTGAAGATTAATGCAAAGATATTAAGACAGAATGGGCCTCGAGCCCTCTTATTTTAATTCTGTTTTAATGTTTCATTTAGTGTTTCATCTACCTCCTCTGCTTCTCTTTCAGCTATAAAAATCATGAAGAAACTCATTATAAAGGTTGTTGATCGAATATTTGTGAATTGTAAGCTGTTTTTCTTGAGATATAGTTCTCTGTGTAAAGTTGTAAGATAGGTTGAGGAAGATGTTTTCAGACTGAATATCAAGCTGTTGGAAATGTTGTACATGAATGGTGTTGCTCTTTAATATGACAAGCACATTTCTTTGGATCCTGATTTAAAGCAGCGGTGATGTTTTTCTGCCTTTGTCTATGTTTTTCATTACATTTCATTTCTCTGGTAAGAATCAGAAATTTGGTTTAGGATATACCGTTGCATGGTACCCTAATGCACCTGCTCTTATTACCTTTGATGTTTTCTACTGATTGTGCTGTCTGAGTATTGATTCAAGATAATTTAACTAGTGTAGTAGCTAATATTTACTGCTAGCTGATGTATGAATTAATGAATCTGTTCTTAGATGTTCTTGTTGGGATTTAATTGAAAGAATTGGGATACTGGGAGTTTAGAATGCTGATTCTGTCTCACTAGGGTCCTTTCATTCAATTGAACCTTTTTGAGTTCCCTTAAGTTGGATGCCGAGGCATTGAAAGTTCAAAGCCTTTCTCTGATCTGAGGTTTTCACCTTTGTGTTTAAATCCTTTATGTTTCTTTGTCTGAAGATTTAAGCTTTTAGGGGTGGACCATAGGTGTCTAATGGCATGTCCTATCCCTAGATCTTCCTTCTAAGTGGTCACCTTTGATGTTTGCTTGTCATTCACCTTCCTTTCTTATCATTTCATACCACACTATCATCTTTAAGATCCTATGCTTTAGATGACTAGCCAAATTGAAAGCCTTGAATACCGAATAGCAAGTAAACCCTTTCTTGACTCCATTGCCCAATGGTCTCGAGTGTTCTATGAATTTTCTCTCCTTTTCCTAAAATCCTCTTTGATCATCCTTGTCTTTTATTGAACCCTTCCTTCTTGATTCCCAACAACCAAACAAACAAACAAACAAAACAAACAAACCTTGTGCCTATAACTAGCCTAATATCTTTAAAACTGAACTTAAAAGACATATACCTTTGCCTTTATAGAGAGATCCCTCTTTGGACCCAGGAGGGCTAGATCCTGAGGTCTAAAAGTGGTTTTGATGTTGTCTTATCTTTTGGTCTTGCCAATCTGGCCAAAACATAGGAACCCCAACAAGCTCCATTTGCTACGTTGACAGATCCTTTTCTGAATCCAAACAAAAACATGGTTGCTACGGATCCCACTTCTAGTTCCCAAGTGCTTATGCTATCTCTCAAAAGCCAAAAAATGATGCTTTGGTGTCTACGCGAAATAAATAATACGGTAGTTAGGCTACTGATCAACCTACTACCTCGACCACAAATCCGTCCACTGAATCAATTCCACCAACTGCTATTACAGAGTTAACAATAAAGCCACCAAAGGGAGTCATCCACAAATCGACGTTCAATCCTCAAGCTCAAGCAGCTCAAAATTATAATATATTTGAAGATTTGGCTTAGTCACCTTCAACTATGTCGGGACTTGAGGTACTTCAAAATTGTCCCTCCCAGAAATAGGCTTTGATGTCAGAAATTGGTGGAATTGACCTGACAGATTCTAATCTTGTAGTCTTTAATCATATGGGCTATGTGCCACAATGAACATCTAAATTAGCATTCTCGATCCAAGTAAATGTTCTCAATCACCTCGTTCATCGCACTATTATTGATGAGGGAGCATCTACTTTTATTGTGTCTCTAAATTGCTGGAAGTCACTTGGCTCGCCTCGCTTATCTCAGTCGCTTACAATGTTGAAAGATTTTTACGGTCATACATATAAGCCTTGAGGTATCATCAATGACCTGCATGTCGAACTAGGGGGAAAAATAGTAACTGTTAAAGTTGATGTCGTTGAAGGACCCCTTGAATACAAAATTTTACTTGGAAGGCCATGTGTTTACGCTATGATTGCAATTGTCTCTACTTACTTTAGAATGATTGCCTTCCCTCATAAAGGCGTTATCACAATAATTAATCAACTCTCCTTCTTTGCCTCTAATTCCCAGGTAACTGGAAGCATTCTGTTACTTCACACACCCTAGCTAGCACTTCAAAACATTGGTGTAGGTCTCTTAAAGGATTCTTCCCTAATGGGCACCTTTTCATTACTGTTGCTTGCCATGTCGAAAAAAATTGCAAGAATAGAGACCTGCTGCATGATATCTTCTACTTCATATGAATTAAGGAAGATTACCAATGATTCTGAAGTTGATACACTAGATGAATTTCTACCGCCAAGCCCAATTGAGCTGGCATAAAAATAAATTTACTTGGCTTGGGTGGTGCATCATGATTCATCGTCGCTGATCGTTTGGGTCGATCGTTCCTTAGATTTTGGTACTCCTTCTGATCCTTTTTGATCCACATTCGTGAATGATGAGAGCATTATGGAATCCATGATGCCAGAAGGAGAACCATGGGAAGATCATCATCATCGTTCCCATATTCAGGATTACAACAAAGATAATATTATTAAACTATATCACCCTACGACCTCTACTTTCTTTTCGAATTATATTCCAATTAATGCCATCGAATCTAAGCATAACTTATCAAATGTTGAAGAAACCATTTCTATCGATATTTCGACGAAACCCAACATTGTAAAAAACATTCATGTCGGCGTGTCTTATTCTCCATCCAAACTCGATATTTATCGCTCTCTTTTTTGTGAATTCTGAGATATATTTTCTTGGTCTTATGAGGAAATTCTAGGCATAGATTCTAGTATCATTGAACACACAATTAAAACGTACCCTGATGTTTGACCGATACATCAATGCCCTTTGTGCTGTTCATCCGAAGAAGGTTGCTGCCATTAAAGCAGAAGTTGAATTTTTTTTACGTGTTGGTTTCATTTACCTTGTTCAGCTTACTGATTGGGTTTCCAACATTGTTCCTATCATGAAGAAACAAGGGAAAATCAGAGTGTGCATCGATTATCGGGATGTCAATCTTGCTTGTCCAAAAGACAACTATCCTACTCCCTTTATCGACCAGATTATTGAAAAATGTGCCGACTGCAAAATATTTTCGTTCATGGATGGATTCTCCGATTACAATCAAATCAATATCTGCCCAGAGAACCAATATAAGACAACACTCATCTATCCCTGGGGCATATTCACTTATCGTAAATTCCCATTTGGTTTAAATAATGCCGGGGCAACATTTCAGAGAGCAGTGGATTATGCTTTCAATGACATTAAGCACATTGTTCAACCTTATGTAGACGATTTACCCACGCATTCACTAAAATGGATTGATCACTCGACGCATTTGAGAGCTATATTTTTACGTTGCCGACACTATAAGATACGCCTCAATCCACACAAATGTGTGTTTTCTATTGATTCTGGTCATTTGCTTGGATTTATCATCTCAAAACATGGTATTCGAATTGACCCACTGAAGGTCCAGGCCATTCTTGATTTTCCTGTGCCATAAAACTTACTTTAGTTACAAAAAATTCAAGGAAAGGCTAACTTCCTAAGGAGGTTCATACCCAAGTATGACGAAATGGTTAAAGGATTTACTCGTCTCTTGAAAAAGGGGATTCCCTTCCAATGGGATAAGGTTGCGCAAGCTTCTTTTGATGCTCTTAAATATACCTTGATCCGAGCGTCACTAGTGTATCACCTTAATTATCAGATTGATTATTTCCTATATATCTCTGTGGTAGATAAGACCAATGCTATGGTTTTGGTCCAAGAAGAAGATGTGATAGAACATCCGATATATTATTTGAGTCATAATCTCAATGATACGGAAGTTAAGTATTCATATGTTGAAAAGCTCGCGTTGGCGGTCGTTCAAGCTATCCAAATATTTCGCCATTATATCCTACTTCGGAAGACCATTGTCATTTCAGATTGCAACCCTATGACATACATATTGTCACGTCAATTACTGGGAGGGAAATATTCAAAATGGATCGTCATTTTGCAGGAATTTGATTTGAAATTCATCAAATCCAAGTCAAAGAAGTATTTAGTTTTGGCTAAGCTTCTCTGCGACCTTCCCTATGATAGTACTGAAAATACATCAGAACCATCAATTCCAGATGAGTCTCTATTTCTGATTGGGTCTTCTGACCCTTGGTATGGGGATTTTATCATTTATATCCAAACCCGAAATTTCTGACCCGATACCTCTCACTCACAACAATGACGTATTCGATACCAAGACAAATATTATCTGATCGTTGGTGATACACTTTATCGTAGTGGCGTCGATACGAATTTAAGGAGGTGTCTCACTCATGAGGAGGCCGCAAAAGTTTTAAATGATTTTCATGTTGGTGCTTGTGGTGGACACTTGTCTAGATACGCTACCGCGCATAAGATTATTCGTGTTGGTTACTTTTGGTCAACCATATTTCACAATTGCATCCTCGCGATCAGAAGCTGTTATGCGTGCCAGATATTTGATCGTAAAATCCGCATGCTGCCAGCACCAATGCATATTGTCATCGCCACGTGACCATTTGCAAAATGGGGCATTGAATTCATGACCTGCAACCCTTGTTCGGTTGGGGGGCATGGTTATATTATTGTCGCAGTCGACTACTTTACCAAGTGGGCCGATGCGATGCCTACATTCAATAACAAAGACAAAACAACTACATTTTTCTTTTTAAATCATGTTGTCTCTCATTTTGGTGTACCAGAATGCTATAGTTACAGATCATGGTAAGAATTTTCACAATAAAATGACGAATGAGTTGACTGCCAAATTAGGACTGTTGCATGATAGTTATACCCCTTATTATCCACAATCCAATGGACGAGTTGAAGCCATTAACAAGTGTTGGGTAGTAAAAAGGTATCTTTTGAACACCTAATTAGCCTACATTAATCATCAATTTGGGAGCGAATTTTTATTTCAAGAGTGTACTCTGTCTAAGGCTACAATTATCTAAGAGAAATGCTGTGAAGATGTAGTACAAAATGTTAAATGCAAAAGTAACAAATGCTTGTAAAGAAATCTAATGAAAGGAAATGCTCTGAAAATTAAACTACATCAATCTTTGCAAAACATCGATCAGGGATACAGTAGCAATAACTCCTTCCCTTAGAAATCGATGCAAGATAACCAGTCTGGGGACTTGGAAGCGATAACCAATGTCCTCTACAGTTGGCGATCTTTAAAGCAATCGAAATAAAAGCAAACTCAATCTGCGCACTAATGAAAATAACTAAAAGGAACAAAATCTGGAAAGGAACAACAACATGTAACTATAACTCATCTATT
Organism: Pinus albicaulis; assembly: GCA_034641835.2. Taxonomy (NCBI): domain Eukaryota; kingdom Viridiplantae; phylum Streptophyta; class Pinopsida; order Pinales; family Pinaceae; genus Pinus; species Pinus albicaulis. The sequence goes on along the minus strand of CM076580.1, from coordinate 625,455,788 downwards.
TGCTAATCGGAAGCTATGAATAAACAATGAACAGAAATGGAACAACAATATGCAATGAACAACAATTAAAATTCTAAGATAATCAAGCAACTAGATTTCCACGATTCAATCTTGTCGACAACCACTTACCACACAACAATCAATTATAACAAATCATAAATTAATGGAACAACAACTCGAATCAGATATAGAACAACAAAGCTTTATAATGATAACACGATAACTGAACAACAAATGTACTTCTTGCAAAGGATGAAATAACAATGATTCTATATTTGATCTAACAACGATAAATCAATTCTGTAATTGAAATAAACATTAAACACATTTCACACAACAGTAAGCAAGGATTAAAAATACGAACAACGAAGTGATTCCACCAGAGCCAGGCCCTTAGCGCCAGTGAAATACTGATAGGCTTAATTCAAAACTTTAGAATATGAACGAAACATGTGTCTTATATTAAACCAACATAAAGTATTACAGAGGAGGTTCTTTCAAAGCCGAGAGTCAATAAAACATTATATTACAGAAGAAATATTTAAATGTAAAGCCTTTCAACCAACTCACTGACTCACTGTCACTAAAGGATATTGATTTTTATATCAAGTCTCGACGGACAATTCAAGGAATAAGATGAGTTTGAACAACGATCCCTCAGGATCAAAGGATCCTAAGGGATTCACTCCTCTTTGTTTAGTTATCATCCTATTTACTCTGACCGAGGCCGAGCTGTCCCCTGCCTTTTCTTGGAAATTCATTTAGATCTCCTTGCCTTTGGCTGGATATGGTTCAACGCTGATGGAGCAACATTTACATTAGTTTCAACCCCACCTTTGGTATAGTTGTTCATCTCGTCGAATTCCTGTTTTGTCAACAAAAAGTAACCTTTAGCCATCTTTTTGTACTAAACATAAACCTTTCCAATTCTATTATAATTATTACAATAAATTACCTTTCCAAGGAAGAAAGGAGTATGTCTATGGTAAAAGAATGAGAAAATACATAGTAATTTCATACCTTTTTCACTGCCCAACATACCCCCTTGCTTAATATTTTTCATGTCCTCATGAAAACTATAGTTCACATGGAGAGCAGTCAAAGAATAAGTCGGATAAGGTTTGTCATTGACAGGCCTAAAACCACGTAGTGCAGCTAATTCCTCAAAAACATGTTCTGTCTGTCCTTCAGGAAGTTCATAAATAGCTTTGTAGTCTGAAGCAGGGTACCATGCAATAGGGCTGCGGAACCTACATCCTAACCAGTATGGTCCTTATTTTAAAACGATATGGCTATAGTAAATCAAGTGGTCTGCAGCTAGCCCAAAGTTTCTATAATTAAATGGTTCCCTATTTTGCACATTCTGATTGGAGGTTCTCCATCGGACCTTGGCTGCTATATAAGCTTGGTTTCTAATGGATAAGAAATAGTATGTTCCATTCAAAATAATTGATTTGTGGATAGGCCCCAGGGCTTGGGTAACGCCTTCCTTAGTCATCAATCTTTTCTGCCTAGCCCAAAATTGAAGTGGGTTATGAGGTTCACTCCTGACCCACAGATATAATTCATTTTCCTACCTTTGAAAGGCGTTATAGGCTTTAAGCCATTTTAATTGATTTACAGCGAAGGAAATGAATGCCTGAAATTGAACATCTCCAACAAAAGGGCTAGGGTTTGATTCACAGTCATTTTCAAGTATTAGATTATGAAAGTAAAATTCACACAAAAGGTGCTGTACTTTGATCCCAGAAAGTTTGCAACATGATACAAAGTCGTCTATAGTTTTTAGCTCTATGGATTTCCCTGCCCTAACTGCCTTGATATTTAGTTGTAAATATATTTCTAGTAAAAACAAAGCATAGTTTTTGGCAGGGCATCTACAGGCTAAGACATCAGTATACAAGGAGCAGAGAGTTTCCATTTGATTGTAGGCTAGTTTTAGTTGGTTCATTACCTTATCAACCTTTTTCTCTGCTTTCTGATATTTTTCATAAGCTTCAGCTTCTGCTTCATGAATAATTCTCATTTTTTGCTGCAATTCCTGATATCTCTTTCTTGGGACAATGTCTTCCTCCAATTTCTGCCTTTTTATTCGGGCTTGTGCCAACTCTTCTTGGAGTCTAGCCAGCACCAGATCACTAAAAGTGTGCTGACTGCTAGATTGCATATTTTCACTTGAAACAGGTTCCTCTGGAACAACTTGCGTTGGAACAGCCGTTTGCTGCTCCACATCCTCATAATTAGGCTCAGGTATGGTTTCTTCTATAACTTGGGGGTTCCTATTAGTGGTCACCTTTCTCTTTTTCGAAATTCTTTTGATAGCAATGCTTCTTCTCTTAGGGGCTCGCTTAGGCATCTGTTTCATTCTCAGAACCCTGATGGTTTGTCTGAGCTATTATACTAGTTTATGAAGCTTTATTCGTTCCCTGCAAAGCTTCTCAATCTCAGTTGTTTTCCTCCTTTTTCTTAATGGAATAACCGCTCCTTTATCTGAACCCGTTTGCTCAACAAGGTTTTGGTCTATATCAGCCGTGCCTTCAGTTAAATTCTCTTCTTGATCTTCTTCTTGGGGTTCTTCTTCCATATTCATATGCCCTTGGCTAAATTCTTCGAGGATCATATTCTTAGTTGACTTTGAAATCTTCTGGGGGCTCCCAAGTTGAGGTATTTCTTCGGTGTTTTCTTTCTCCTGTTCATGCCTCTCAGGAGAAGCAATCAGTTAAATTCTCTTCTTGATCTTCTTCTTGGGCTTCTTCTTCCACATTCATATTCCCTTGGCTAAATTATTAGAGGATCATATTCTTAGTTGAATCTGCAATCTTCTGGGGCTCCCAAGTTGAGGTATTTCTCCGGTGTTCTCTTTCTCCTGTTCATGCCTCTCAGGAGAAGCAGCCTTAGCTTCGCTAGGGTTTGCTGTTTCATTCAACATTTCTCCAGCTATTTCTTTATCGTTAGAAGAGAACTATGGTAGTTGATTAATATCAATATTAAGGTCCAAAGGGCTATGAGGCTGTGCATAATCACTCATATTGGCCAAAATATGGGCCAATTGGTCTTCCTGTAAAGGGCTTATGATAGCATTTTCGGGAGGCTCTGTTCCTTCCTTATCGCTGCTGTGATTGTCTTCATCCTCCTCACAAGTATGATAACTTCCTTCCTCCTCATCCGAATATTGAATTTCTCCTTCAATTTATTCTTCCTCATTATTTCCTTCGGTTTCTTCTTCCTCATTATTTCGTTCCTTTGCACTGGATTGTTTTTCACTACTGGTGTGGTGACTTATTTCTTCTTCGTCCGAGTAGCGAATTTCTCCTTCCAATTCCTATTCTTCATCAGTGCGGGAGCTTGCTCCCTCCAATTGTGGAGGCTGTTCATCCTCTGAGTTGTGCAATTCCAGGGGCTGGCTGCTGCTGCCTGGAAGTCCGTCCACCATCCTCCTACTTCGTTTTGATCGGCGGGACTATCTGTGAGTAGATGGCTCAACTATTGAGCCGGTCGTCCTCTTCTGTTTTGGAGCAGGTAAAGCTAACCCTCCGTCAATGGAGAATATCAAATCTTCCCAGCTGGTCTGTTGCTGGGCGAGGCTACGACTCACTATTAATCGAATTAGACAATGGTGGATGACCACCATATCTGCATGTTGAGCTTTTCTTATACCACGAGCAATATCATGCAACAAAGAATTTAAAAATGCAGGCAAATTAATGGTGCATTTCTGTTTTAATACAACCAGTAGCTTAAGGTGGCGAGGTCTTACCACATATTTTCTTTTGTCGCACGTTATATAAGCCTGCACAATCTTGGCCAACTCTGTCCATGGTTCTCCTAATGATGCTGGTTGAACTCCTTTTCTTTTGATAACTAACGTATGTCCGTCATCTTGAAAAATCTTCATGGCTTCTCGAATCCTAATATTTTTCTGAGTCCAAATAGTCCCTTGCACTGGGATGCCAGACACCTCTGCAATTATTTCGTCGGATACAAATATCTGTCTTCCTCTGACCATGGAGGATCCTTCCTGCAAGTTCAATAAAAATTCGGTGGCCACTGCTTCATGGGGTTGTTTCATCCTCATGAAATATGTAATCCACCCCAGTGTTTCTAAAATTTCTCGTGCAGCATCAGAAACGATCAGCACTTGTGGTTCACTGCGAATTAGCCATCCTCCCATTGTCTCTGTGCTCTGTTAATTTTTCTCAACACATAGTAATCGCAATGGAACAACACAACACGATGAATTGGAATAATGTCGTTGAAAGTTAGTTATTTCCTAAAATGTAGGGATTTGGTTCACATACAGGTAAAGAAATCTCGGGGTTTGATCTGCATGCAGACATCCGCCCCCCCCGAATGGATGATAGGTCGTCCTCGACCGTCAATTGAGATAGGCAAGTGTGGCACAGCAGTAGTGCAGCAGTAAAAAGCAGGCGTAATTATGATACATTCAATCAAAGTATAGCAATTACTAAAATCAATGTGTGTGATGAATCGGTAATGAATATAAAATCGTTTTTTAATGATTCAAATATGAGGAGAAGGGACAGCATAAGATAAACATAAGTACAATTGCATCATTTACCATTTGATACTAATATGATCGATTTGTAATGATTTTCATGTATAATAGGTTCGAAAGTAAAGGTAAAAGATTCATATTTTCATTTGACATTTAAATAGAGATATAGGAAAAGGGTTAAATATAACTATTGATGTGTATAAATGTGACTCCAATACCATCAGCAGAGCTCTGTTGCCCACAGGTGTCCATAACCTTAACAGAGTTGCTTTCTTACCCACTGAGCCATTGTCCTTTATTTATGCTGAGGAAGTGCTTTTTTGTTGAATATCATGACGGAGGCCATTGTGTTGGCTTGGTGACCAGATAAACCACAATGCCATTCACTGGGAAGAAGTGAAAGGTGGGTAAGCTGGCTCGTGATGAGACCTCCTGTTCCAAAGACTTCTTGATTTTTTCAATTGTCTATTGGACCATATCCCTGATTTGGTGGCCATGATGGGAATGCCACTTCACTGACTTCCTTATGATCACGGTAGGCTGGCTCTTGATGAGACCCCCTATCCTCCATCTGCAAAATCATAAGATTATTAATAAAATATGTAAATTTTTTTCTTTTTCGTACATCACTTTTCCTCAGTTATTCATAAAGGATGGCTCAATCACTCCTTAAGAGTAGGGATGGTGGAAGAAGTCTGAACATCTCAATAGAAAAAAAATATGCCCTTATTCCTATTCCATAAATAAAAATCAAAGAAAGTTATAGCATATGGGAAAGAACCAGTCATGATAAAGATAATCGATCAGATTAATTCAATGGTAATAAAGTAGCAAAATTATGTTATTGATCATGCCCCTTTTTCATTTTTCTTATCATTACTAGACAATTTCCTTAAAAAGGACGATTTCTTTTGATTTGCTGATTACAATGAGCTTTAATTTGTATGATTGTATATAAATGATATATTTTCCTTTAGAAAAGTGATCAAAAATTCAAAATGCTGGCTTAAAACAAAAAAAACAATCCACTCAAAAAGGTGCTGTTCCTTTAGAAAGAACAACAAAAACAATCTGCGGAACTGCTGTTCCTTTAGAAAGACACAACAAAAATACTCTGCGGAAGTGTTGTTCCTTTAGAAAGGAACATCAAGAACACTCCGCGGAACTGCTGTTCCTTTCGAAAGGAAAAACAGTAGTGCTGTTCCTTTGGAAAGGAACAACAAAACAAATGAAATAAACAAAAAAAAAATTTCTCTCTCTCTTTTTTTTTAAAGAAGCTGAATTTCATGAAACAAACGATGAAGAAATAAAGAAAGGATATAAACAAAAAATTTAAAAAAAGAATTTCGTAAAACAAAAATCAAGAAAATGAAAAATTCTTTATGTACAAAATTAAAAAAAAGGAATGATTTAACAAACTGGTGCCGAGGAGGAGCTCTCCCCTTCAGCGAGAATTTCCATGGTAGAATCTTCCCGTAACTTTTGGTAAAAGGATTCCCGGGTAAGCGGTTTATGATACAATCGTACTCGATGACCGTTTACCCTAAAGGAATGTCCAGATCTATCAATGGTAACTAATGTAATAGTGCCATTATCATGCACTTTTTGTATTTCATAGGGTCCAAGCCAGCGTGTCTGGAATTTCCCTGGGAAATCCTGAAACCTAGAATCATATAGGAGTGCCCAATCTCCTTCATGGAAGATCTTTTCTTTGATATGGGCGTCATGCCATTTGGCTCTCTGTTGCTGAATTAATGCTGTGTGCTGAAGAGAAGAGAGCCTAATTTCATCTAACTCATTAATTTGCTGCAGTCTTTTAGCCTTGGCTTCATTTAGATTTAAACCCACCTTTTGAGCTGTTCTTAATGTTTGAATTTCAAATTCTATAGGAAAGATGGGTTCTTTTCCAAATACCAATTGGTATGGTGAATATCCTGTAGTAGGTCTCCACGTTGTTCGATATGCCCACAATGCTTCTAGCAATCTGTAGGCCCAATCTCGTCTGTGTGAGGCAACAATTTTTGTTAATATAGATTCAATTACTTTATTCGTGCTCTCTACTTGGCCATTGGATTGTGGGTGGTATGGAGTTGTAATCTTATGCTGAATGTGGTAATTTTGCAGTGTTTCAGCTAATTTATTACCTACAAATTGTGGTCCTCCATCTATGATTATGTCCCTTGGGAAGCCATAGCGCACAAAGATTTGGAAAAGAAACTGTATTACAGAGTCCTATGTAGCTTTTGAAAGAGCCTCTGCTTCAACCCATTTGGTGACATACTCAGTTGCAACTAGGATGTATGTTTTTTGGTTTGATGGGGGGCTAATAGGACCAACAAAGTCAAGGGCCCAATGTTCGAACGGTTCAATCACTAGTTGAGGGTTCAAAGGCATTTCATCAGACTGCCCAGGGCAACTTGCCCTTTGGCAGCTATCACAGGCCTGCACGAATTTTTTGGCATATTTAAAGATAGTAGGCCAATAATAGCCTGTTCGTAAAACTTTATGGGCAGTTCTACGATCTGAAAAATGTTCGCCACACTGTCCATCATGGCATGCTTTCAAGATGTCAAATACCTCATCCTCCCTAACACATCTCCTTATTTTCATATCTGCACCTGTATGAAATAGGTAGCCCCCAATCCAGGAGAATCGGGTACTACGGTGTATTATCTGCTTTCGTTCATTAAGGGATAGATGTTTAGGTAATTTACCTATTGCCAAATAGTTCGCTATATCAGCATACCATGGTGTTCTGACAGTAACAACGAAGAGATGTTCATCTGGAAAGTGGTCTTCACTGCTTCTGTATCTGTTGGCTTTAGCATTCTTGACAGAAAGTCAGCTACAGGGTTCTCTTTCCCAGGTTGATCTTTGATTGTGATATCGAATTCCTACAGTAAAATCAACCATTTTGTCACTCTTCCGTTTGTAATAGGTTTATTTGCTAAAAATTTGATGTCAGAGTGATCAATATATAGTACTACAGGATACCCAGTTATATAATGTCTAAACTTGTTTATAGCATGAACTACAACTAAAAATTATTTCTCAATCACAGTATAATTTAATTCAGAAGGGGATAGATTTTTGCTAATATAATAAATTGCATATGGCTTCTTGTCTTCCTCCTGCCCAAGTACTGCTCCAATTGCTGTGTCTGAGGCATCATATGAAATTTGGAATGGCAAATTACAATTCGGGCCCCTCAACACTGGGGCTGTTGAAACAAGCTTTTTCAAATTATTAAAGGCATTGTCACATTTATCTGTGAAAATGAAATCAACATTTCCAGTCAGTGCATATAAGGGTGCAGCTATTCGAGAATAATGTTCTATAAATCTTCTATAGTAACCAGAAAATCCAAGAAAGCTACGTACGTCTGTTTGTGTGGTGGGTGTGGGAATTAACAAGATTATTTGAATTTTAGCTGGGTCCACTTGAATTCCAGCTGCTGAAATATAATGCCCTAATATAACTCCTTCGGTCATCATCATAAGACACTTTTCATGGCTTAAACAAAGCCTAGTGTCAATACATATTTGCAATACCTTTTCTAGGTTTTCCAATGCAGGCTCAAAATCATCCCCATAAGGTGTGAAATCATCCATATATACTTCGAGGCATTCATTTATTAAGTCTGCAAAGATGCTGAGAATTTCCCTTTGAAATGTAGTAGGGGAATTGCATAGGCCAAAAGGTAAGAATTGGTAGGCAAATGTCCCGCACGGATAGGTAAAAGTAGTTTGGTTCTGGTATTTAGGGGCAATCTGGATTTGATTGTACCCACTGAAGCCATCGAGGAAAGAAAATAATTTCTTTCATTCCAATGTGTCTAATACCTGGTCAATGAAAGGAAGGGGAAAATGGTCCTTCTGTGTTGCCTTTTTAAGTTCACGGTAATCTACACATATCCTCCACTTTCCGTTCTTTTTTGGTACCACCACTAATGGAGAGACCCACTTGCTATTAGATATTGGGTAGATGAAGTTAACATCCAATAGTTTTTGTAATTCAGTTTTCACAATATTTTTAAGGTGAGGATTTAGTCTTCTTTGAGGTTGGCGAATGGATCTTGCATCTTTTTCAATATAATAAATGTGGTGAGTACACAATTGAGGATCAATTCCTTTCATATCGGGGTAATCCCATGCAAAGGCTGCTTTATATTTTCGTAATAATTGGAGCAATTTCGCTTCTTGTTCAGCAGTGAGATTTTTGTTAATGTTTAGAGTTTTTCCCGGCTAAATTTCTACAATCTTGCTATTGTACATAGAAGTAGTAGGTATTGCTTGATCAGGAATATCTTTGAAAGGATCTTCTTCTTCTTTATTATCGAATGCTGCCTTGATCATGTGACATTGTAAATGAGATCTGGTTTGTGGTTTATTAATAAAACTATTAATGATATCATCCTCTATTTGATCTTTAAAATCAAGAGAATTTTCTATAGTTAGAGGTGATCTCATATTTTCCATAAGATATGATGCAGGTGGTTTTCTTGTTTTGATTATTGATAGACTTGGCTGGGATGGGGGAGATAGGGCTAAATTCTTGACACATTTTCCCCTTGTTATTGTCATGTTGCCTTGTCGGCATCCAATATAAGCATCGGCAGTTGCCAACCAAGGTCTACCTAAGATTAACGGATGTCCATCTAGCCGGTTCTTTGGATTGATAACCAGGAAGTCAGCAAGGTATTCCCAGGAATCTACGGATACCATTACATCCTGTAGTGTACCTTCTGGTTTGACTACCGATCTGTCAGCCAATTCCAACAAGGTTGTTGTTGGCTGTAGTGATGTAATGCCAAGTTTTTGACAGGTAGTAGTTGTTAAAATATTGATTGCTGCTCCCAAATCAACTAAGGCATTTGGAAATGATTGCCCATTGATTTGCACTGTCACTATAGGATTTCCTGGGTCTTCATATTTTACAGGTGTTTCCATTCTTGATAATAAGTCAGATAAGGTATCGACTATTTGGACAGTAGGATTGGTTGTTGTTCTCCTCTTTGGCTTCTTTATGCATAATTCCTTAATGGTTTTTGCATATATAGGAATGTCTTGAATAGCTTGGAGGAGAGGGATTTTTATATAATTTTTTTTAAATTCTCCCAGAAGATTAAAATTAGGTTTTTCTAATGGACGTGGTATAATTAATCGTTCTGGGAATGGTGGAGAGGAAGTTGTTACTTGTTGTTGAACTTCCTTCTCATTTTGTAATGTTCGTTCTACGAGTAACGGAACTTCAATATGAGCATCATTGTTTCTCTCTGTTTCCACTATGCGCCCAGACCTTAATTGAAGATCATTGCACTCCTTCAGTTCAGTTTCTAATTCTAGGGGTTCTATTATTTGGATAGACTGAACTGGCCTGTTGTTTGGGTTTGGGTTGGGCTGGGCTGAGAGTTGTGGTCTTAAATTGGTCTAGGGGTTTGTATAGGGAGCTGGTAGTGTAGGTTGAGAGAGAGGAATTGATCCAGATGGCTGATTTGTAGGTTTTTTCCGGTTTGACTGCCAGGCCTGACTCTGAGAAGTAGAGGGGGACCATTTTGTAGGATAGTTATTCTACCAAAATGGTGGGCAGAAAGGAAAGATAGGCCAATTATTTTGGTTTGTTTGATTTGGCCAAAATGTGGGAGGAAATGGCTGTTGTGACCAATTGGGGAAAGGTGGTTGATTTTGCCACATCCCACTATATGGTTGAGTATTATATTGAGGAGGCTGAAAAGAAAATGGATCATTTGGCATACCTGATTGTCGCGGCTGCCATTGTCGGCGCTGATTAAGCAGACATACCACTTCTGATTCTTCTTTCGCATCCTTATAAACTGCTTTTAGGCCAGGAAGCGAAGGGCATCCCTTTGTAGGGTGATATTTCATACAAATGGCGCAGACTTTAATCACATCCAACGCGCATTCTTTGTGGCTGTGTTTCTTCCTACACCTGGGAAAAAATATTGCCAAATTTTGCTCTGCTTCTGCTTGTTTCTGTTTGGCTTGCATAATATCGAATTGCGTTGTTAAAGTCCCCAGTATGTCTGTCTTAAAGTCTTCTAGCAAGTTTCCAATTTCTGCACGAGTCACACCTTCATTAGAGGTCTTATTTTTCCTTGTAATTATATCACGTTCTGCTGATTTTAACCTTGTATTGCCCCTCGAACTCCTGATACACAAATCAATGATGTTAGGATAAATTTCCTAATATATATCACCTTTTCCCATAATATTCAATGTTTCAACCCATTGATCTTTCATTCCTCTAATTAATGTGGTTTTCAAAACATTATCAGGTAAGGGTAAAGATGCATAAGGGGATCTCTAAAGATTGTATTGAAACCATTCCACATATTCTTCCAAGGTTTCATTTGGTTTTGATTTCATTTGGAATATTTCATATTTTAGTTCCCGAGACCTGCAATAATCTTGATACTTCTTTAAAAATTAAGCCTTCATATGATCCCAATCAGTTATGACACCCCCACCTAATCCCATAAACCATCGTAAGGCTGCCCCTTTTAATGTAGAAGGGAATAGTTTTAGTTTTTGGGCGTCGGTGGTGTAATCATATTCCCTGCACAGCACATCAAATTCAAACAAAAATGCATCTGGATCCTCTGATGTTGAGCCATGAAATGTGGGAATATGTTGAAGGGGGATAGCTTTCATAGGTGCGTTGACTGCAGTATCTACTATAGGATATTGCAGCGTAGAGGTCTGCTGGGGTGTCTGTTGGTTCTGAGCCATTTGATCAAAGATATGCCAATATCCCTCTGGGATTTCCAAGGAATTTCTAGGTTGACGAGCAGGGGCAGGGATGGCTTTGACAACACTCCCTTTGTCTGGAATGATAAGTATTCCTTGTTGACCTACTGTTTGAGGTGATTGAGGACCTTGGTTCTGAATAAGTTGAACAACACTTCCATTATCTGGGTTGCTTATTGTTTGGGCGACTTTAATAGGAGATTTTGAGTCTCTGGTTTCTCCCGTTTCCCCTTCTCCTTCTTGGAGATTACTAGAGTTCCCTTCTTGAAGGAAACTTATGCAAGGATTCTCAATTTCTTGGGAATCTTGCTCAATTCCCTATGTTTGAATGTGTATCTCAGCAAAGGCTTTAGATGGTGATTCTGTAACCTGAAGGGAACTAGTTGGCTGTCTAGAAGTAGTTCTTCTAAATCCTATTGATGGCTGAGATTCAGTTCTCTTAAGGATTTCGTCAATAAAATTTGTTCGCCCAAGGGTCACTGGTCCCTTAGGTTTTTCAGTTTTAGGAGGAATTTTGTTTTTCTTAGTTGGTCTATTCATTCAAGAAAACAAATCTTCATTCCTGCCTAAAGAAAAAATCTTACCTGCTTCTGATGTGAAGCGGGCTGCGAGAAAGTGTGTTTCTTGCCCAGTGCGCAGGTTCTGTAGAAATTAGCTGAATAAATCACTTATTCACTGAAGATTAACCTGGTCATATATCAATTTCGAATTGCATACATAACACATAACCTTCTTCTACAATTAATTGTCACATGCGGAAATAACAGAAGCAATCTCACATCAATTCAATCACACATTAACTCAGTATGTATGGGAAAGCCTATAGCTGAAAACCCCGCAGCTATTGTGTATATTATAATGGAGAAATCAAGTAACCAAACAAGTACAATACTCCTCACAAGTACTCAGTACTCTCTCATGAAGTTACTCACAATCTGGCTTGGTTTTGAACAAGTCTCGGGTTCAAAACACACCACTAACTGCCTTGCCTCTATTGCGCAATCATGGCCTGTATATGAAGAGGTTCAAGGTTCGAATCCCCTTGCCTTGATTGCGTAATTGTCATGGACAATTCCTCCAAGTGTAATGCAAATCTCATGCAAAAACAATCTACCAACTGATAGCTTTACTCACCCTTTCATCTACCTCTTCCACTGGTCTCCACTGAACTGATCATGCACTGTAGTGAACTGAAGTGTTCTTGAGTTGACTAATGAGTTAATATTTGGTAAATTAAATATTATTTAATTTACTCCACTCATATCTAGTTGATTAGTTAGTTAACTAATCCCAACTAGTTCAACTAAAACAAACAGAACACAACTCCACTACTTGTCCCGTTAACTCCTCCAAAACTCCTGCCACTGAAGTCTAACTGAAGTCAACCATGCAAGATGCCATCAAACCCTAGGAACCACGTGATTCCTTGTGTCAGTTGCATGAGCCACCTCCATGACTCAAACTGAAGTGCGCCAAGAGAGTAAACTGCTGTTTATAGTCAAAATATTATTAAGGGTAAATAATATTTGACTTCCATATTTTTAGGAGATCAGTCTAAAAATAGCACGGGTCCTAAAAATAAGGGTCTCATCTATTTTTACCGACATGTCGCATACTTTAAGAATCTCCAAGTAGAATTCCCAAATTATGCTCCGTATGTCTAAAAATAGACATAGTCTAAAAAATAGACTTTGCGCCAGAATTTGCCTGCGGGCCCACTTAGTGAAGGCGACTTCATTTCACTAAGCTCCATCATCTTGCTGCATTCTCAACACTCCCTCTCAGCAAGATATGGATTATCTGCAATCCCTATCCTGCCTCTGTGGAATTCGAACTTGCTCCTGGTGAGCGCCTTCGTCAGGATGTCGGCATCCCGATCCTCCGTGGGAACATATGAAAGCATCATGATCCTCCGCTGAACACAATCTCTGATGTGATGGTACCTGATGTCGATATGTTTGGACCTATCATGAAAGACTGGATTAGCCGAGAGCTTGATGCAGCTCTGGTTATCACAGTAGATCACTGTAGGCTCCAAATGCAACCTGAACAAACCTGCGAGGATCTTCCTCATCCAAATAGCCTCACATGCGGCCAAGCTTGCTGCCATGTACTCGGCCTCTGCTGAACTGAGTGCCACGGATCTCTGCTTCCTGCTGTACCAGGAAACTGCTGTCGACCCAATGCTGAAAACTCCTCCAGAAGTGCTCTTCTGGTCTGTTGGGCTCCCTGCCCAATCTACATCAGTGAAACCAGAAAGCTTCACTCCATCCTCCTGTCTGTACCATAGACCATATCCCGATGTGCCTCTGATATAGCACAATACATGCTTGCCCGCCTTCCAAAAGAGCTTGGTAGGCTTAACCATAGCTTGCGAAAGCTGGTTAACTGCATAGCATATATCGGGTCGAGTATTGACCAGATACATCAACGACCCCACCAACTGTCGATAGACAGTGGCGTCCACTACCTCCTCCGAAGTAGCATCTCCCTTCCTCCATCCACCAGGAAGAGGGGTATCAACAGGCTTGCAGCCTTGCATGTTGAACCTCTCCAGAATCTCCCGGGCATACTTGCCCTGAGAAACAAACAGTCCTCCACTGCGCTGCCAAATCTCCAATCCGAGGAAATAATGAAGGATGCCCAAGTCCTTCATCTCAAACTCTCGTGCAAGATCCTCCTTGCATGAAAGTATCAACTGCTCATCGCCAGTCAAAATCAGATCATCTGCATACAGTACGATGATCAACAGCTTCCCCTCCACCACAATCTGGTACAGGTTAGGATCCGCCTCACTCTTGGAGAATCCAAGCCCGGTGAAGTAGCTGTCTATCCGAGTGTACCAAGCACGAGGTGCTTGCTTCGGCCCGTACAGTGCTCTCTTGAGTCGGCACACATGCGACTCACTGCTGAAGATCTCAAAACCTTCAGGCTGCTCTATGTACACCTCCTCCTCAATAACTCCATTGAGGAACGCCGTCTTCACATCCATCTGATGAATGTGCCACCCCATCTGCGCTGAGAGAGCAAGGATCGTCCGTATGGAAGAGTACCTTGCGACAGGTGCAAAAGTCTCCTCATAGTCAATCCCCTCGATCTGTGAGAAGCCACGGGCGACAAATCTCGCCTTGTGCTTCTCCACACTCCCGTCAGCCGCCTGCTTCACTTTGTAGATCCATCGCGAACCTACAACTGATTTCCCAACCGGTCTTGGGACAATCTCCCATGCACTGTTCCTGATGATCGAATCATATTCTTCGATCATGGCATCAACCCATGCGGGTTCCTCCCCAGCTTCCTCAAAAGAGGATGGCTCTGTCACAACACATTGACTCATAAGAGCCATGTATCCAGTGTACCGATCCGGTGACTGTCTCTGTCTGCGCTGTGCTGTAGGTGGTCCTACAACCTTCTCTGCATCCCGAGCCAGTCGCTCAGCTTCTGTAGTGCGCATGCGCCCTCTGATGGTTGGTGCTGCCTAGGTGGTTTCTTCCACCTCCTGAACCTCCTCTTGTGGCTGATCCACATCCGGAAGCTCCTCCTTAGGAACTAACAGCTCCTCATCTGCATGCAAGTGCAGCTCCCTCTCAAGCGAACACTGCATGGCTTTCTCCTCCTGAAATTTTATATCCCGTCGCACAACAGTCTTGCGACTGTCTGGCACATACACTCGATAGTTATGAGGTGTATCAGTGTACCCCACAAATATTCCAACTTCAGCAGTTGGATCCAGCTTCCTTCTTGCATCCTTCGTCACATGCATGTAGACAGGAGATCCGAAAATCCGCAAATGGGAAATATCAGGCCTCTTGCCAGAATAAGCCTCCTCTGGTGTACTCATGCCAAGAACCTTGTGAGGACAACGGTTCTGTACATACACTGCTGTATTGCATGCCTCAGCCCACAAGTGAAGGGGTAGGCCCTGATCATGCAACATCGCCCGTGCAGCACCCACGATCGTTCTGTTCTTCCGCTCAGCCACCCCGTTCTGCTGTGGGTTATGGGGTGCGATGGGCTCTCTCCGAATCCCTTCTGCGCTGCAGAACTCCTTGAATTCAGCCGAGATGAATTCACCACCGTTATCACTCCTTAGAGCAATCACCTTCTTCCCCGACTCCTTCTCGACCAGTGCTTTAAACTCACAGAACTTCGCGAATGTATCGCTCTTCTTCTGCATGAAGAAGATCCAGCACTTTCGAGAGAAATCATCGACAAAGATCACATAATACTTGTGCTTTGCTGTCGAAGCAACTGAGAAAGGACCACACACGTCTGTGTGAACTCTCTCAAGGATCGTCGTGGCGCGACTATCCTTCTCGTGAAAGGTGGCTTTCACATACTTCCCTAAAGTACACCCCTTGCACTGATCTGACTGCGCAAGGGTGCCCTTAGGAAGTCCGGTAGAAATCTGCTGCAGAATCTTCAAAGCTCCATGGTGAAGATGGCCCAATCTCCTGTGCCATAGTTCGCCCTCATCATCCCGGCTCACCACATCTCCAGCCTTGCATGCCATAGCTGCGCAGTCATCTACCTGCAACTGATAAAGGTTCTGAGTTCGAACCCCTATCTTGCGGGTCTCTCCAGTAGTCTTACTGCGCAGGAAAGCTTTTCCTTCGCTGAAGACCACATCATAACCCTTATCCTCCAACATCGCTACTGAAATCAGGTTCTTCTTCAATCCAGGTACATACATGACATCCTTTAAGACAAAGGGTTTACCAGACTCCCTCTGAAAGGATACGGTACCGATACCAGTCGCACTGTATCTACCGTCATCGCCCATCTCGATGTGCATACCCAAATCCTTGTCCTCGAGATCTGAGAACAACTCCCGATCTCCCGTCATATGAAATGACGCACCGCTGTCCAAGAACCACACCGATCCCATCACACTTGAAACCAAGCATGCAATCAGTGAAAATTCAAGCTCGAACTGTGAATCCAAAGCTTCTCCATCTGCAGATCTTCCCACTTGCTTGTTCTTCTTCTTCTTTGGACAATTGGTAGCATAATGTCCGTGATCATGGCAGTGAAAACACTTCACTTTCGCCATATCCTGCTTCTTGCCCTTAGCACCAGAATGAGAGGTTTTCTTACCCTTCCCCTTCTTTTCTTTGGACACCAAAGCGCGGTTTTCTTCATCAGCTCCCTTTGATGAAGATCCATCTCGAGTAGTCCTCCTTATCTCCTCCTGCATGAGATCCGCCCAAAGGCGCTCCCATCCCGGCAGCTTCTCCCGACCATTGACACTATCTTGATATGAGTGCCAAGCCTTCGGAAGACCAAGGAGAGCCAAGTCGACCATATCCTCTTCATCGACAGTAACTCCCACACTTCCCAGTTCATCTCTGCATTGAGTGAACTTCGTGAGGTATTTAGCGATACTGTCGCCCTTCTCCATCTTGATGTTCCTGAGCTTGTCTTTGAGCGCCCGCTTCCTTTGGTCACTCTTACTCTGGAATAGATCCGTCAAAGCTTTCCACATTAAATATGGAGTAGCCTTTCCATGCAGGCTGGATACAATATGATCCTTGACGCCCTCCAACAGGATCCTTCGACATTTTGCGATCTTCTTTTGCCATGCATCGACCAGAGCTGCATCAGTGGGCTTTGGGACATCCGCATCCACGAACTCCTTCAGACCATTATCTTCTAACACTGCTTCCATTCGATCCTTCCATGCAATATAGTTCGAACTGCCTTCGAGAGCATATTCGAGGTCGCAAACCATTGAAAAGACATCTTTCAGCTTAGGCACAAGAAGAACAACCTTCGCAAAACTCGAATTCCAAACTCCAAGCTCTATCGCTTCCGATCTATACTTGAAAACAAATTATTTCCAAATCGGAGATTGACTGCAAGGGCATTCACCAGATCTTTCACCTTACAAAGAAGGATGAATATTCCGGAGGCTACCTGGCCCGCATGCAGACTCTGTCCGAGGAAATAAGTTTGCAATCACCGTAATAGATCTCGACAATTAATCTCGCTCTGATACCATGTAGAAATTAGCTGAATAAATCACTTATTCACTGAAGATTAACCTGGTCATATATCAATTTCGAATTGCATACATAACACATAACCTTCTTCTACAATTAATTGTCACATGCGGAAATAACAGAAGCAATCTCACATCAAATCAATCACACATTAACTCGGTATGTATGGGGAAAGCCTATAGCTGAAAACCCCGCAGCTATTGTGTATATTATAATGGAGAAATCAAGTAACCAAACAAGTACAATACTCCTCACAAGTACTCATTACTCTCTCATGAAGTTACTCACAATCTAGCTTGGTTTTGAACAAGTCTCGGGTTCAAAACACACCACTAACTGCCTTGCCTCTATTGCGCAATCATGGCCTGTATATGAAGAGGTTCAAGGTTCGAATCCCCTTGCCTTGACTGCGGAATTGTCATGGACAATTCCTCCAAGTGTAATGCAAATCTCATGCAAAACAAATCTACCAACTGATAGCTTTACTCACCCTTTCATCTACCTCTTCCACTGGTCTCCACTGAACTGATCATGCACTGTAGTGAACTGTAGTGTTCTTGAGTTGACTAATGAGTTAATATTTAGTAAATTAAATATTATTTAATTTACTCCACTCATATCTAGTTGATTAGTTAGTTAACTAATCCCAACTGGTTCAACTAAAACAAACAGAACACAACTCCACTACTTGTCCCGTTAACTCCTCCAAAACTCCTGCCACTGAAGTCTAACTGAAGCCAACCATGCAAGATGCCATCAAACCCTAGGAACCACGTGATTCCTTGTGTCAGTTGCATGAGCCACCTCCATGACTCAAACTGAAAGTGCGCCAAGAGAGTAAACTGCTGTTTATAGTCAAAATATTATTAAGGGTAAATAATATTTGACTTCCATATTTTTAGGAGATCAGTCTAAAAATAGCCTGGGTCCTAAAAATAAGGGTCTCATCTATTTTTACCGACATGTCGCATACTTTAAGAACCTCCAAGTAGAATTCCCAAATTATGCTCCGTATGTCTAAAAATAGACATAGTCTAAAAATAGACTTTGCGCCAGAATTTGCCTGCGGGCCCACTTAGTGAAGGCGACTTCATTTCACTAAGCTCCATCATCTTGCTGCATTCTCAACAGGTTCTTACCTTCCGTATTTAATACCCAATTCTTCGCAAGTAGAAGAAAATCAGCTGTGCATCACTCTTTTGAAATGGCATACACTCTCCCCGGCAATGGCACCAAAATGTTGGGTTGTAAAAAGGTATCTTTTGAACACCTAATTATCCTACATTAATCACCAATCTGGGAGCATCTTTTTATTTCAAGAGTGTACTTTGTCTGAGGCTGCAATTATCTAAGAGCAATGCTGTGAAGATGTAGTACATAATGTTAAATGAAAAAGTAACAAATGCTTGTAAAGAAATATAATGAAAGGAAATGCTCTGAAAATTAAACTACATCAATCTTTGCAAAACATCGATCAGGGATACAGTAGCAATAACTCCTTCCCTTAGAAATCGATCCAAGATAACCAATCTGGGGACTTGGAAGCGATAACCAGTGTCCTCTACAGTTGGAAATCTTTAAATCAATTGAAATAAAAGCAAAATCAATCTGCGCGCTAATGAAAATAACTAAAAGGAACAAAATCTGGAAAGGAACAACAACATGTAACTATAACTCATCTATTTTCTAATCAGAAGCTATGAATAAACAATGAACAGAAATGGAACAGCAATATGCAATGAACAACAATTACAATTCTAAGATAATCAAGCAACTAGATTTCCATGCTTCAATCCTATCGAAAACCACTTACCACGCAACAATCAATTATAACAAATCATAAATTAATGGAATAGCAACTCGAATCAGATACAGAACAACAAAGCTTTATAATGATAACACGATAACCGAACAACAAATTTGCTTCTTGTAAAGGATGAAATAACAATGACTCTGTATTTGATCTAACAACGATAAAACAATTCTGTAATTGAAATAAACATTAAACACACTTCACACAACAGTAAGCAAGGATTAAAAATACGAACAACGAAATGATTCCACCAGAGCCGGGCCCTTAGCGCCAGTGAAATACTGCTGGGCTTAATTCAAAACTTTAGAAGATGAACGAAACACGTGTCTTATATTAAACCAACATAAAGTATTATAGAGGAGGTTCTCTCAAAGCCGAGAGTCAATAAAACATTATATTACAGAAGAAATATTTAAATGTAAAGCCTTTCAACCAACTCACTGACTCACTGTCACTAAAGGATATTGCTTTTTATATCAAGTCTCGATGGACAATTCAAGGAATAAGATGAGTTTGAACAACGATTCACTCCTCTTTGTTTAGTTATCATCCTGTTTACTCTGACCGAGGCCGAGCTGTCCCCTGCCTTTTCTTGGAAATTCGTTTAGATCTCCTTGCCTTTGGCTGGATATGGTTCAATGCTGATGGAGCAACAATTACATTAGTTTCAACCCCGCCTTTGGTACATCTGTTCACCTCGTTGAATTCCTGTTTTGTCAACAAAAAGTAACCTTTAGCCATCTTTTTGTACTAAACATAAACCTTTCCAATTCTATTATAATTCTTACAATAAATTACCTTTCCAAGGCAAAAAGGAGTATGTCTATGGTAAAAGAATGAGAAAATACATAGTAATTTCATACCTTTTTCACTGCCCAACAACAAGATCCTTAAGAAAATGCTTAAACAAATGATAGGGGTTCACAAACGAAATTGGAATTTAATCCTGTACTCAGCTTTGTGGGTATATTGAACCTTGGTAAGAAATGCAACCGAATTTACTCCCTTTCAATTGGAGTATGGTATGGAATCTATCTTGCCAATCCAATGTGAAATTATGTCATTAAAACTCGCTATTGACATGTTACCTGACACCTCTAATGAAGAAGCGCATCTTTTTAACCTCATCCATCTAGATGAAACGTGTCGTGAAGCTGCATTGACCAACGAAGCACATAAGAGACAAATCAAGGTGCAATATGACCAACATGCACTTTCTCAGAGGGAGACCTGGTCTTGCTCTCTGATTAGGAAGCTGATTTGATAGGGACATGAAAATTTGAGCCACTATGGAATGGACCCTACATTGTCAAAGGATTTTTGGCTAAGGGTGCCTACAATTTAGTTGATTATGATGGAATTCCATTGCCACAACCTCGAAATGGGTTGTATCTTAAACATTACTATGCTTAATTGAGCGTAATAAATTTTTGTATCATATTGTATATATGATTTGATTTGAATTTACTGTCTTAGTTTGTTTTTCAAGAGTTTTCTTGAAGTTAGCAATCCACTTTACATTTCATCGCAGATGACTAAATCTTTGGAATCATTTATTGGGTACGCTGATGGTGCTAGTCGTAGTACGCAAAACCTATCCTCTGCAGCATGTGCCATTTTTTCTCCAGGTGGTGAGTTAGTGAGTTTTCAAGGGATTTGTATTAGTTGATCCACAAACAATATCGCTGAGTATAGCGTGTTGATCGAACTTCTCTCTAATTTCATTTCATTTGGTATTAACTGTATCATCATTAGGTTAGACTTACAACTTGTCATACTGCAACTTACTAGCATATATATTGTCCAAAATCCAACATGTCATCATATGTTCCTTAGAGTTTTAATTTTGGAAAGACATTTTAATTACATTCAATATCAACACATTTCCATAAATTTGAACACATTAGCTGAATCCTTAGCGAATTATGTTTTGAACAGACATTTGCAAAACATGTAAAGACAAATTTTCAATTCACATCACATAATTTAATAGAATTGCGCATTAAACATAGGAAAAAACTGAAACACACACACACACACACACACATAGTTTAGGTTTTTACAAAATTTGTGCCCAAGACACATTGGTCATCTGACCTCAAAATGTATGCAAAAATGTCAAAAGTAAAACTAGTGATGATCCTGATAACAAGCAACTGCCCTAACTATCCTGTGTAATAACCGCATCCATCGGTTAGGAAAAACAATAGTATGGCATTGCAGTCTCATAGGTAACTCCTTTATCTGGTAATTCGGTATCCCAAGATTCAATCCCTCGACGTGCTTCTGCAACTCAACAAGGGTCCCGGTTAAATCTAAATCCCGAAGGACTTCTCTCCCGATAGTCCTCTCTGCTAGCTCATATGTTACCTACTCTGGTCGCCCAAATGGTCGAATGCAACCCACATCTATGTACATAAAAACTTTAGTTTAGTCTTGGGAAACATAAAAAATACAAAAAAATGTAGAAACCTTTAAAAAATCAAAAAATATGGTCAATTTTTTTTACCCATTGCACCCCATTGAGCGCCATCTCGTAGAATCAAGTTTGGATCTCCACAGAAATCTACGCGTGCATATGGATACTCCTCGATGGCGATCATTTGTCATTAGAACCAGGAAAATAATGTTGAAGTTCAACAAGAAATTTCAGCACCTACACTAGTGTGGGACCAAGAGGTCCAAGCAGCACCTACATAAGTGTGGGACCACAGGTCTTAGTAGCACCAACACTGATGTGGGCTAAATTTGGTGCATGTCTATTTTAGTTATCCCTTAATTAAGATGGACAATAAAATTTAATCTAATCCCAAAATAACTTGTAATAGTTAACTGAATGTGATAAACTCAGTTAACTCATGAATTTCAAGTTGAGGGTAGTTGGTGAGGCATGCAGAGTAATTCTAGTTGTAACACATTTCGAAGTGCAGTGGTGAATTATTTAATGCAGGTTGTAATAAGTTTAACTCAGTTAAGTGAGTTAAAATCAGTTGTGCTAGTTGTAACTATTTGATACACTAGTGAGAGATCAAGTGAATTAAATATTATTTAATTCACAATTAGTGATCTCACATGAAACTAAGGATTTAATATTATTAGCTGCATGCATGTCAGTTCCAGTGGAGACCCAGTTGAGATCTAGGTGAAAGGGAAGTTGACAATCAGTTGTAGGATTGTTAGGTTGCACCCATGCAACCAAACACCAATTTGATTTCCCGTGATCCTTGCGCAGTCAAGGAAGGCCAAAATTCCTATGGAATAGGGATTTCATTCCACATGAATTGCGCAAGCAAGATAGGCTGTCAGGAGGCATAAAATTGGCTAAGTATTGGTCAGTTTTATCCAGGACAGTGCGGGACAGGTAGTTGAGTAAAGGAGGGCTCTTGTGAGAAGATTTGTATGTAATTGTTTCATGTATCTATGCTGAATATACAATAGAAGATAGTGGGGTTTTAAGCAACAAGCTTTCCTCAGGAAATTATCTATGTTGTGGTTTGATTGATTCTTCTTTGCTTCATGTGATTGGTGATTGTGTTTTTAATTCCGAAATTGATTTGTAGAAGTGATTCAGTATCTAGCTTTCGCACATTGTTAGATCGGATTGAATCCATGAAATACATGCTTGTTGTATAATTTCTACAAAGAATGCAATAGAGAATATGATGGTCGATTGACCAACATGTATAGCCATCAATTCAACCCATCTCTGCATCCGAGGATATCTAGGAATAGATATGCTCAGTGTAACATGCTGCAGATGCATCAATGGAACTCACTCTACGATTAAGGAAATTAGGTTCAAGCCATAAATGAAATTCTTCTTCCTGCCACCCTTTGCTTTAGTCAACTGCTCTTTCATTTGAAAGAGATCTGCTTTAGCCCAGTTGAACACAATTGGTTCTAGGCACTCATGAGCATACTACATGTATGATCGGTTTGCAACATGTAGTTTCGCGGAACCAACAAGTTTTGCGATAGTAAAAAGGATGGTTCTCAAAGGAAAATCACACACATAACGGATGTTTGTTTTCCCTTATTTACTTGGTTCAGTCCCTGGTTGACAATACTGGCATACGTAATCTTTCATTTTTTCTCCTCCAAGAGTAGAACCTGCAAGGGAAATAGGAGAACCACACCTCAATAATCCAGTGAGAAAGTAAATATCCTCAACCTATATTGGGAGCACTTTGTCCCCAACGTGAAAATACTGCAATACCAGATCCCATGAATGAACTAGGAACTCCAATAGTTCCATATGTTGTCTCATCCATGATAATCTGAACTATTTAAGAAATCCACAATCCCTAAGGGCTCTTACTGTACCTAGATCATTTAGGGAAATCATATCTTGTTCTTCATGTTCTCTTTCTCACCACTTAATAGTCATTTTGATCTGATAAATAAATGAAAACCAACCATAAGCTTCATTAGGATCCATTTCATGCAAAAAAATGGGGAAATTTTGAGCATACATCATGAAACAAATTTGAAGAATGCGCCAAATGCACCCTAGGTCAATTGACAGAGCATTGTACATGCACCTGGACTTCAATTCCAGTGCACTGCAACACACCTTTCGACATTCAAGGGTGCGTTTCCCTTAGAGCGTAATATATTTACCCTAAGGGGCTCAAAACCCTAAAAATTTACCATGAAATGCAACATAAATGATACTAAAATAAATGGAAGGTTCATAGCTCCAACCTGGATCAAACGGAGAGAGAAATCTTCCACTGAAACTGTCGCAATCAACTGTTGAAGTTCGAGGGAAAAACTTGTTCAGAGCTCCTAATTTTCAAATGGTAACTATAGAATGGTAAAAAATACTTTTTAATAGTCATTTTGATTATTTTAATCATATTTAATGATGTGACTATAGTTTTTATTCATTTTTACTATGAAACAGGTATTTTAAATCTGTTTGATGGTTCTCTGAACAAGCTTTACAACTGATACAGTGAGTTTAAAGTGCACAACTATTCAAAAATTATTTGACCACAAAGCATACTTTTATCCTATTTTTTCGAGCTTTGATAAAAATGAAAAAGGAATTAAAGCACACTTTTATCTATTTTTTGAGCTTTGATAAATGCGAAAAAGGAACCCCCTGGAGTCTTCTTTCAGCTCTTTTCAGAATCCAATAATGTGAAAAGATTTTCGAGCACTTGTCTTTTCGAGCTCGTAAAAGTAAATGAAAACAACATCTACTCAGTATA
Source organism: Pinus albicaulis (assembly GCA_034641835.2). Classification (NCBI taxonomy): domain Eukaryota; kingdom Viridiplantae; phylum Streptophyta; class Pinopsida; order Pinales; family Pinaceae; genus Pinus; species Pinus albicaulis. Next base: position 625,431,474 of record CM076580.1, on the reverse strand, counting down.
AGTTTAATCCTTTTCTGGACTGAGATAGATTATTTACGAAAAATGAAAACCTTAGTTGAACATGGCTAAGATGTTTTCTCAGGTATTATTTTACACTTTTTCGGACACGCACGATAAATTTACAAAAAAGGGCTCATGGAGTTTTCTTTTTGTCCCTTTTTTCAAACTCTATAAACATGAAAAATGACTGAAATTTCACTGTCGTTAGACTTGTTAAAACATAAAATAATGACAGACTTGTCGATCATGGAAAGATCAAGTTTCATTATCGGTAGACTCGTTAAATCATTAAATAGCGGTGGATTCACCCAAAGGGTAGAATTATAGATCAAGAATATGTTACCCTCCTCAAGTTTGTTAAAAAATAAAGAGGTACTGGTCAGTAATGACTTGGGGAAATTTGCAAAAAAGAACAAAACACTTTGTGGTAGCAGGTTTCCCTTGAAAATGACACTTTCACTTCATCACCATGAATTTCGGGTTGGGTAATCTTCTTGACGGTATATCATACCTATGGTTTATCATACCATCACTTCGGTTTTGGGTCAATGTTGCCAACTCATTTTAGTGTCGCCGATATGTTCAAGAGAAGCTATCCAGTAATTCCTCATCTTTTGTAATACCCATAAACCTTCATTTTCATGACCGCGATCCCTGAACATTGCTACATCAAGTCACTTTTTGTCTCCAAAATCATTACTCCCATTTCGTGATAAATTTGCTTCTTGTCGACATCATCTCATCATCTAAGAAGTTAACTTAGAAAAATATTTCCAGTGCCTTGGAGCTTGCTACATCGTCGACAGGTTTCTCACTTCCGGTAACAGGTTGAAATCATTCGACTTTCAACCGAGAGATTTTGTTTGACGTTCGACATCAAATCATCTATTCACGCCTTTCAAATTTTAGTGCAGTACCTTGAGAGCCATTAACATCAATGATGGTTTCTCTTGCATCTTTTTAACAGCTTGCATCAATGGCTGGTAATTAGACGATGTATTTGCATGTTCGACTTCTAATCATATATTCACATGGCTAGAATTGTACTTGAATGATTGAGTGAACAAGATAAGAAGACCCCGGATCTAGTTTTATCCATCCGAGCTACAATTTCAGGAATTGTACCACATCATCCGTATGATGGCTTTACATACATATGGTCATCTAAACATGGGCCTATATCTGTAGATGAATTTATGAATTATGTAGATGTTATGATAGTTTATGCACTGAGCATGGGTATGCCTCCTTGAAAAATTCATGTCCAAGGTGTAAGATATCATGATGTAATGTATTGAAAATTTATGCAGGTCACCGTCCGCTCCATATCCTACTCATCACATCATAAAGCATCTTATCCAAATATTATCATTATTTTGACTTCATGCTTTAGGGGGAAACTGTTATAGCTAAATTTGGGCATCATCCCCTAAGACCAGTATGAAAAGGGCCTATCATCCCCTAATTCAATACTGACGGGGTCTATCATCCCCTAATTCAGTTGCTATAAGCCCTAAGAGAAGCCATTCCATTGATGGCTTTAATTGTGGGATTTACAATGTTTGAAGTATGGATTATATGAACCATTGAATTATCAACGCTCCTCTGAATGGGCCTAAGTGCATTTCAAAGCAGTTATCTCCATGCAAGGGTGCACTGAAATTCACTTCCCGACACTTAAGGGTGCGTTGGTCTCCTAGGAGAAAAATAATCACTATTTCGGGAATCTCCACATGTCCAGTTCCTTCTAGAAGAGCTCATAGGTGTCATACTTTAAATAAAATTGTTCATCCATCACCACTGAACTTGGAAACATGTATCACCTATTATTAGAAAGCCATTCAATTCCATTATTGAGAATATACCTTCAATTTCCCTATAAATTGAGCACTCATCTAAGTGCTAAGAAGGGAGAAATTTGTCTAATTTTATGCTATTGGATTCTCTATTGATGAGAGTTGGAAGTACTGTTATGCTGCTGAGATGATGATTGGTGTGATGAGGATGGAATGAAGTTGGATTAGGTTGACGATGAATTGATCTATTGGTTGTAATATTCTCCTCCTACTTTCTTAATAAATACATATGTTCATTTTCTCATACATATGTTTATATCTTGTGAATTACATTCTCAATCGTGTATGTATTCTCAGATCTAATCGGTTCAATTTGGTTAAGATAAGTAGATACTTGTATATTTGTATGTTGTTTGCTGTTCTATGTATTTGATTGGAGGTATCGATCTAGCAGCATTAGTTGGATTGAGAGCGACAACAACAACGAAAGAAGGAGAAAGAGAGAGAAAGGATTACAAGTAGGTTTATTTCCTTTATGTCTATCTATTTATTTTAGAGAAAAGAATAGTTGTCTTTCTTCTGTTGTTCTGAGTGAAGGAACACCACACTCAGGGAATCTGGTTTATCCATAGATTATAATTCCATATAACAGGGAGCCTTAAAATATGTTAGAGAATGAGAAGGCTTTTAGAAAAGCATTATTTGACATGACTAGAATGGTGAAAGTTCTCTATGAAGAGAGAAATTCAAGATTTCAGGGTGAGAGTTCCAAGTCTTCAAAAGGAGAGAGTTCTTCTGGATGAAAAGGAGCAGACGATGACAAGCCTTCAAAAGGAAATGGCAATAAACCACCATATTTTCCACCATCATCTTCACCTCCATCCTCACCTTCATCTTCATCCTCTTCCACAAAAACCTTTACTCAAACATCTCCACATACCCCAAAGGGTCATGGTAAAACTCCCTTATTGAAACTTGATATTAAATTTGAATTGCTTATGTATAACGGTGAAGTTAATGCTGAAAAAATTGATAATTGGGTTCGTCAACTTGAAGTATATTACAGGATTCAAAACATCAAAGATGATGAAGCACAAGTTCAACTGGCTTCATTAAGGTTGGAAAGTGCTGCTTTGATTTGGTGGTAAGCCAAAACACTAGAGGATATGAAAAAGCATGGTAAGGTCTCAACCTCTTGGATAAATTTTATTGCTGCACTTATAAGAAAATTTTATCCATTAGCTTATATGCTGGAGGCTATTATGGATTGGAAGAATTTTAGGCAAATAAAAGGTAAAAGTGTGCAAAGTTACACCCAAGAGTTTGGAGGAATATCTCTAATTTTAGGTGTAGATTTTTCATCACAAGATAATTTGATAAAATATATTGGGGGTTTGCACAATTATTTAAGGCATACTATCCTTATGTTTAATCCTACAAGTTTAGACGAGGTTTGTGTTTATGGAACACATCTTGAAGCAAAAGGGAAAAACATTTCACAAGGGGGTAGCAAAAATCCATTTCAAAGTGGAGACAAAGGAAAGAGTAAATTCAAAGGGAAAGGAAAGAAGAATGCATCCGTCAAGAAGGAAGGAGAAAAATGAACATGAAAACATTGTTACAAGAAGGGTCATGATGAATCTCATTGTTGGAAGCTTCATCCTGAGATGAAACAAAAAAAAAATAACAACAAAGGAAAACAAAAAACAATTGCAACTACACAACATGACTTAGGATCCGATTCAAGATATGAAACAAATATCACAATAATGGGAATGAAAGGTAAGGACATAGCAAGCACCAGCTCTTCAATTTTTCCTAATGATACTCAAGATGAGAAAACAAGAATTGAACTTTTCCATATTCGAGTTATTTCAAAGCATACAAAAATTTATAGACTCTTTGATAGTGGTTCACAAGAAAGTTTGATTTCCGAAGACTTAGTCAAGAAGTTAGATTTAGAGACCATTACTCATCCAAGACCTTATCCTTTAGGTTAGATATGCAAGAATGAAAACTTACAAGTGACGAGGAAATGCATACTTAGACTTGCAATTACAACAAACTTTCTTGATGAAGTTGAACTTGATGTAGTTCCACTTGATATTTCTGGTATTGTTTTGGGAAGCCCATTTCATTATGATAGGAAAGATATTTTTCATGGCCATGAAAACAAGTATCACTTGTTCAAAGATGGAATTGAGTACATTGTTAGAGAACATCGACATAAACTAAATATTTCACTTGTGAATGCCAGACAAATGAAGAAACTTATTAACTCTAGAAAGAATTTTGTGCTTTTAATGGTCAAACAAAAAAGTGATGTGGATAATGAAGCTCTTCAAGGTTTCAACTCAAGATTGAAATCTGATTTGGTTGAGGTTGTTAAGCAATATGATGAGATGTTTCACGAGCCCAAGGGATTTCCTCCCAAAAGAGGAATCCAACATGAAATACAATTTCAACAAGATTATCCTCTTCCTAACATTGACATGTACATGATGTTAGCGATTGAAAGTGCATAAATTAAAAAGAAAATTCAAGAGTTTTTAGACAAAGGGATCATCAGACCAAGTACTTTGCCATGCAATTCACCTATTGTTTTGGTGCCAAAAAAGGATGGAACATGGAAATTGTATGTGGAATTCCATGCACTGAACAATATTACGGTAAACAACCATTACCCACTTCCTATAATTGATTATTTACTTGATCAATTGAAAGATGCCAAGTATTTTACTCAGTTGCACTTAAGGAGTGGATATCAACAAATTAGAATTGCTGAAGGAGACATATAGAAGACAACATTCAAAACAGAGCAAGGTTTTTTTGAATGGCTAGTTATGCCTTTTGGTCTTTGTAATGCTATTGCTACCTTCATGCGTGTGATTAATGATGTATTGAGGCCATTTATAGATGAGTTTGTGATAGTCTACTTAGATGACATATTGATTTTCAGTAAATATCGTGAAGAACATGTCATGCATGTGAAAAAGGTACTTGATGTCTTGAAGAAAGAATAATTGCATTTAATGATGTTAAGTGTGAGTTTGGAAAAAAATCTTTAGTGTATTTGGGTCATATTGTTGGAGGAGGTGAATTGAAAATAGATCCCTCCAAGGTTGATGTAATTTTGAATTGGCCAAAGCCCAAAAAAATTATGGAGGTAAGAAGTTTTTTGGGAGCAATCCAATATTGGAGGAAGTTTATTGCTAACTTCTCTTCTATCACAGCTCCATTGCATGCATTAGCAAGTGTGAAGCAAGTTTTTCAGTGGGGAGGTAAAAAACAAAAAGCATTTGATGTTTTGAAGGAAAAGATCAATTAAAATCTTGTACTTGCACTTCTAGACTTGAGACAGTCATTTGAGATACAAATTGATGCATTGGACTATGCCATGGTCGCAGTCCTCATGCATCATGGTAAGGCCATCTGTTTTCATTCAAAAAAATTTAATGGTGCAGTGATTAATTGTCCTACGTATGACAAGGAATTGTATGCATTGGTGCAAAGTGTGAAAAAGTGGAAACACTACTTGATGGGTAAGGAAACACTCATCACACTGATCATCAAACATTCCAATACTTGCAATCACAAACAAAGTTGCAACGATCAAGGCACTTTCGATGGATGGTTTTTTTTCAAAAATTCCACTTGGTGATAAGGTATAATAAAGGTATCTATAATAAATTTTATGATATGATTTCTAGGCTTATTGTTAGTGAAACCACTATTTTTAAGCATAATCATGTTTTGCATGAGAGTTATGTTGAAAAATATGATTTAGGTAGTATATATGCGGCTTTGAGTCAAGGTAACCAAGTAGAGGAATTGGATTATCATATGCATGATAACTTGTTGTACCATATTGTAAGCTTTGTATTCCATAGGGAGAAAGAGTCAACATAATAAGAGAGGCACATATTTCTCTTATTTATGGTCATTTCAGTGTAGGTAAGACGGTGGCACAACTACAAAGGTATTGTTATTGGCCTCAAATGCTTGAAAGCGTGTCACATTTTATTAAGGGATGTTCATTATGTGCTGTCAGTAAGCCTAGAAATAGAAATATAGGATTGTACACACCACTTCTAGTACCTTCTCGTCCATGGGAGAGAATTTCTATGGATTTTTTGGGAGGTATTCCTATGTAAAAAATGAATCATGATTATCATATGTACTTGTGGATATGTTCAATAAAATGTGTATTTTAATGCCATGTAAAAAGAAAATACAGCTGAACAAACTGCTCAGTTGTTCTTACAGAATGTATGGGTGCATTTTGGATTACCCACAATCATTGTTAGTGATCAAGATTATTTCTTTGTTGGGAATTTTTGGTCAATATTGTGGGGATTCATGGACACCAAATTGAAAAAGAGTACATAATTTCATCCACAAACAGATGGTCAAATAGAGGTGGTGAACAGAATAGTGATACATCTTTTTTGTGGGTATTGTAGCAAGCATTCTAAGTTGTGGGATGAAAATTTGCACTATATTCAACATGACTACAACTGGTCCAAGCACATAAACAAAGCTAAAACATTCATTAAAAAAATCCAATTGGTACATCAAAGAGTTCAAGAACAACTGGAGAAGAGCCAAGTCAAGTACAAAACAAGGTATGACAAGCATCATGTAGATCATAGTTTCCAAGTATGTGATGAAGTTTGGCTTCACATTAGAAAAGAAAGGCTTCAAGGACAAGGTAAAAGACTGAAACCAATTCGATATGATCCATTCATAATTTTATAAAATATTGGATTTTCCTTCATATATGCAAATTTATGTTGTTGTTAATGTTGAGAATTTAAGGTTGTATGTGCCTCCTTTTATTGAAGATCAAGGAGATAATGTTCAAATTCCTTCCATTGAGGATTTCTCTCCTGAATATCTTGAATAACTACAACAATACACCATTCTTGACAAAAGAACAAGGAATTCAAAACGAGGGAATGTGGAGTACCTTCGTGTGGGGCTCAAGGGAAAAAAATCCAAGCAAAGCCAAATGGATCGAGATTGGAAAGGTGAGGGAACTGTACCCTAATCTAATTAACAACTGAAAGTGATATATTGGGTCCAAAATATTCCAGTGGGGAGGAGTGGTCTGGTGCTAAAAAATATGCTCAAAAATTAAATTTCTCAAAATGGAACAAAACCTATGCGCTTATGTATATCTAGTCGTTTTGAATCCAACGCAATTCGTTTCATGCAAAACCGACACAATATTCTCCCAGAAATGAGTTCTGATTGATTTCCCAAACATACAAATTTTGGAAAAAAAATGTGTAGGCTTCCCAGTCAATAGTCCATAAGGCTGAATGGGCCTGCTAACTACGCAAGGTGACTAGGCTTCAGGAGCCAATGGAAACATGATACTTGGCATTCTCTTGTTGGTTGAAATTTGGGCAATGTTATTGGTTGATTAATAGGCCAATGAGAGGCCACCATGTGGTGCCTCCCAATTGGTTAAAATTATTGCAAAGGTCAAGGTGAGGTCAGGGGGGAGATCGAACCCGCGACCTTGCAACAAAAAACCTCTACACTTACCGTTTTTCCGCGCTTATGAATTAATAATATAAGTCTTTAAGTTCTATTTGAAGTGTTATGGTGGCACATTTGACATGGGGGTCAGGCTACGGCCTAGCCCCCGGCCATCCCAGTGCCACAGAACCATAGGATGATGGCTATAACCTATCCCAACAATACGATGTTATAACATACAACCACAACTAAACCGCAGCCTAACCATTAGCCAAACCACAACCTTGACTGCCGCATGTGATTGCACCACCAAACTGATAACCACTACTGCGACCGTCACCGCTACCCTTAACTGCGACACATGTGATTAGCCCGGTGGTTAAGCTGAGACCTCCAGTGGAGGGGCCCAGCCTCAAGTCCTATGGGACCCCACATGACCAAGTGCGCAGAAATTCAGGGGCTTAGAGGCTAGTTAAACGATTCAACAAATTCGCCTGCCGAGTGGGAATCATGCCAGGTTTGGAGGGCAGTTTTTGCGTTCGGGGTGCCCGTGCTAGGTTTAGGCTAAATTGTGGGGAGTTTAGCCACAAAGTTGGGGAAAAAAGAGAAATAGGCATAAATTTCTCAGTTTTTTGTCTTTTTGGGAGAAAAAAGAGGCTAGACATGCAATTTTGATAACTCTAAAGATGTTGGAGCAATTTTTGAAGCCATTTGAGCACTGTAACTCATTGTAATCACCATTTTGTGAGCATAATGAAGGAGGGCCAAGCATTTGAAGGTGGACCAGGAGACGTAGCCTAGGAGGGGTAAACTCCTTCATCACTTGTTGTTTTGTGGTTACTGTTATGGATTTATTTCTCGGTTATTTTCTATAATTTATGAGTTAAATTCATGTTTAAATGTATTAAAGAATTTAGCTTAAGTACCTTAAAAACTCATTCAATTTAATTAAAATTTATACAATCCTCTAGCACATACATATATAGATCAGATGAATTCCATTCTCAAACCCTTCCATAGAAAATTTGTGTTAGTATTTTTTGATGATATACTAAGCTACAACAAATCTTGGAAGGATCATGTTCAACATGTTGATAGGGTGCTCAAAATATTGGAGGAGAAACAGATATATGCAAAAACCTCCAAATGTTTCTTTGGAGTATAGGAGGTGGATTATCTTGGTCATATTGTATCTCATGAGGGTGTCAAGGTAGACCCTAACAAAATTAAAGCCATTAAGGAATGGAAAATCCCCATGACTATAAAGAATCTACGAGGATTTATTAGGTTGATAGGGTATTATCACAAGTTTTTTAAGAATTATGCGAGAATAAAAACACCTATAACAACATTACTGAAGAAAGATGATTTTTCTTGGATTCTAGAAGCAACTAAGGCCTTTAAACATCTTAAAGAAACAATGTGCTAAGCATTGGTATTATCTAAGCCAAACTTCACAAAAAAATTTAATGTGGAATGCGATGCCTAAGGAAATGGAATTGGTGTTGTTTTAATGCAAGAAGGAAGACCCATTTCTTTTGAAATTCATCCAATCAAAGGAAAGTATTTACACAAACCTATTTATGATAAGTAAATGTTTGTAATACTTCATGCAATAAAGAAATGGTGACCTTACCTAGTGGGAAGACACTTCAAGGTAAAAACAAATCATGATAGTCTTAAATACTTTATGGAACAAATATTATCTTCAGAAGAGCAACAAAAATGGGTCACAAAGATTTTTGGTTATGACTTTGAAATCATATACAAAAAAGGGAAGAAAAATATTGTTGCAGATGCACTCTCAAGAAAGGATGAGGATGTGGAAGTATTTCTTTGTGCCATTTCTATTATCCAACCAGATTGGATAATCGAAGCAAGGTATGAATGGAATAATGGCGAAGGAGTGTGGAAGCTCATTCAAAATTTGCAGCAAGATCCTAGTACTTATGATACATTTAGCCAGAAATTGATTAATTGTGTTACAAATATCACTTATATCTTTGTAAGAATTCCCAAATCAAATAAAATATTCTTTTGAAATTGCACATTTGTCCCCTAGGAGGGAAATCAATATTTTTAAAAACTTACCACAAGGTCAAGGAGGATTTTTTGGGATGGCATTAAATCTAATATTCAAAATTTTTTGGTGGAATGTTGGTTTTCCAACAAAACAAAGTTTAGAAAATTAAGACGTCAGGTTTGTTACAACATTTATCCATTCCAAGGCAATGTTGGGAGGAGGTTTCAATGGATTTTATCATAGGATTACCCAAGTCCGAAGGAAAGAGTGTCATCATGGTGGTAGTTGATAGACTTACCAAGTATGCACACTTTTGTGAATTATGTCATCCATTTAAATCCAAGAAAGTTGCTACTGCATTTATGGAAACAATTCAAAAGCTACATGGAAACCCAAAGATTATTGTAAGCGACATAGATTCCATTTCCACTATAATTTTTTGGACATAATTATTTTCTTGTCTGGGTACTCAATTAGCTCATAGATCATCTTAACATCTTAAATCTAATATGCAACTTGAGATAGTGAATAACTGTTTGGAATGATATCTTCGTTGCTTTGTATTTGATAAACAAACACAATGGGTTAAGTGGTTACCTCTGACTGAATGGTGGTATAAAACTTCCTTCCATATTTCAGCAAAAATGACCACATTTATGGCACTTTATGGATATCATCCACCTTCCATCACATCATCTTTAAGAAAAAATTCTAAGGTTCAAGTAGTGGAAGATAACATCGAGCATCAACTACAAGTTCTACAACTCTTAAAGGATAACCTCACTTTTGCACATAATCAAATGAAACGACAGTAGATCAACATCACAACAAAAGAAGTTTTGATGTAGGTGACTAGGTATTTTTATGGCTACAACCATAAAAAAACGTCCCTCAAGTAAGCTAAGAAGGACGATAAATTTTTAGCAAAGAACTATGGTCCTTACAAGGTGTTTCAAAATATTGGTGCTATCGCATACAAATTGGAGCTTCCCGCATCTTCCTGAGTGCACCCAATTTTTCATGTTTCATGCTTAAAGAAGGTTATAGGTGACAAGCTCCTAGTTCAAACAATATTTCCAGAAATTTACAAGGAAGGAAAAATCATATTGGAACCTGAAGCAGTCACAGAAAAAAGAACCTTACAACTATGAAATCGATCAATTTTAGAGTATCTCATAAACCAGAATAACTTACTCGCTAAATATTTCACATGGGAGGATGATAATTTTATACATAAGCAACCAAAACTACTCAAGCATTGAAGACAACACTTTTTGAAGGAGAGGGGCATGTTATGTCCCTATAATAATAGTGTAGCCCCTTATTTTTATTGTTAGTTTATCCCCCTTATTGTTATTTTTGTGCCCATGTAGTCCCCATATTGTTATTATTGTGCCCCATAGAAGCCCACTATTGTTATTGTTGTGCCCTTACATTATTATTGTTATGTAAGCTTTGATTATATCGTGACCCCTTAGACTCTTATATATAGAAAGGAGGTTTTTTCATTTGAATCATCCAAGAATATTTAATTTATGTAAGCTAAAGGAGGTTCCCCCCTTGAAGAGGATATTTTTTAAGTCGTTGATCTACCTTTTCTTATATTTTGTAAGCTAGTTGTATAACATGTTAATGTATTCTTGAGGAATGGAGGGATTAGTATTCACCCTAGGTTTCATAAACCATTCCAAGGTTTCGTCCATTAGATGTACATCATGGAAAGTGGAAGAAAGTTAAATGGAAGGATCGACAATTTGGTTTCTTGATTTCCTAACTTCAACATCATCACAAGGAGGCACCCAAATTGGTATTGGAAAAGGAGTAGGACAAAGAACCAAAGAAATAGTAGGTTCCTCCCTTGAAATTAGAGGTGTATCAAGGATTGCAAAAGTTGGGAGAGATTGAAGGTTTGGGGTTCAGATTCACATTGCTTCAAAGAGATATGAACCAAACACTCAAAATTTTGTTTAAAGAAATCCTAATCCATATCTTCTTTAGGAAACTCATAACATAGGTGAATGAATCAATAAGAAAAATCCTCAATTGATTAATTAGGGTACATTATTAGTTGATTAATCCTTTTAAAAACATCTCGGTAATCATACCTATCAAAGGCTTGATGAATATCCTTGAGGAAATTGATCAAATGAATGGATGGAAGCAGATGGTAGGGTATTACATCATGGGTAAATCAACATTAAATGGAGAGGAAGAAAATTATAAGAGCAACATATTTAGAATTGTGTTCATAAAATTCACAAAACTCAAGGAAATTAGAAATGTGCTCGACTATGGATATTTCACCCTCATCATCAAATATTAATTGAGACAAGTAATAAATAGGTTCATCACAGATTAAAAGTTGAAAATTGGATCTATTTGAAAAACACCCAGGGAGTATAATTTGAGGATGAGCCATTCCAGATAAGAGATTCAAAATAGACTGAATGTGTGCAACTTGTCATCTGGCCCTCCTTCTAGCGCCAAAATGTTGACGGTGCTAGATGACACCAACATATAGGGTTGTCCCCGATGTGAAGTCCCAATTATACCTCACACCGTTTGGAGTAGGAACCCCATCTAGATTATCAAACCGATCACCATAACTCTAAGGTTTTCCTTGGTTTTAATAGATAACATAAGAGATTATACACATACCCTTTGAAAAAACAAGTAAGTTGACATTGTGAAACATTAATTGCAATGTGTAAAAGGATGCATTCACGAGAGGGGAGACGAGAGTGAATATCTTGAAGGAAAGTAATAGTAATATCCTAAGAGAGGCACATGAGAGCAAGGAAATATTAATTAGTAATCTAGAAAATTAGTTCACATAGACACAATGGTAATTAAAGAAGACACAACAAACATTCAACATGATAAGCACCAAATCCAATGGAGTAGTTCAATTTTTTTAGTACATATGAAAATAAAATATACCGCAAACGTCTAAAGAATTGTCTTACAATATTCACGATACATGCATGAAAATGTGTTGGCTCAATGAGCTTCAACTATTAGGTGAAAGATCCAAGTACATAGTTACAATGGTGAGAAACTAGCTTTAGTAGTGGGACATTAATTCACTTCTTGCTTCTCTAAAGAATAGTATTCTCTACTATTCCAAGTTAGAGAAACCAAGACTAGCTCTCCAAAGCCTAAGCCTCAAAAAACCCTTTGCTTGAATTATGAGGTTTATTTTATAACAAAAAGAATGAACTTTCATACCCCTATGACTCTTAAACTTCCCTCATGACTCTTGGACTTCTAATGTAACCTTTGGACTTCTATATGACTCTTTTGTCCACGTGTGACTTTACATATTCCACATATGAATCTTGGACTTCCAAATATTACATTTTGTCATTTTCCTTTTGATAATTACATCATTACATTCCACATCATGTGGCAAGAAACATTGACACATATGCCACTGTGATGAAACTTGTACAAGCCATGCCTTGGAATTGATGACATGGAAATTCATGGTGATTTGGCAATGCCAAGATGCTCTCTTTTCTGCTATGTATTTGAATTATTCATGATATATGAAATCAATACTTCATCTGCACCCTCCAAAGGGTCATGGATCAACATTGGGACCTTTTGAGTCATCATGAAATGTCTTCATTCTATATTTTTCTCAAATCTCTCCATGTCTCCATGCTGGTTCTTATTTGTGCTTCTTCTTTGTAAGTGCTTCTTTGTTTCTTCTCCTTGACATGTTCTTTGAAAATATCATATTTCCATGTTGAGGTGGTACACCCACCAATGAAGATGACTCATGAAAAGGCAAGATCGGTCTAGAAATCATCTATTCTATACCTAATTTTACCATGGAAGAAGTTGGTTGTGATGGGCCTGTGTGAACTAAAAGAGGAAGGCTTGTTGAGGATGACACAATTGAGCTTCGTGGTGGTTGAGGGAAGAAACAATTGCTCACTAGAATTGTTCCATGCACTATAAGGTGGGGATCTTAAAGGTCCAACGAAGTGGAAAAGTGAAAGAGGAAGTGTGTGAGCTTGTTGACTAAAATTGTGCCATGTGCTATGCTCAAGAGAGAAGCAGATAATGAGAGCACAATTGAGCTTCAAAGTGACCGTAGGAGGCCCTAAATATGGACTAGAAGTGTTCCATACACTTAGGAGGCAGGGAAAAACTAATTTTTGGTGTAGTGAAGGAGTTTAGTGGACAAGAGTTGTTGGCTTGCTAACTAAGACTACACCATCTAGTATAACTGATAGGTAGGTGTAACAAAGAGTGAAATTTCCTTTAATAGTGATTGAATTTCCAATAGAAATGTGTCCTATGCCTAGGGAGGTAGGTAGAGCAAGTCTTGGGTGCAGTGAGGGGTTGTAGTTAATAGTGGGAGCAAGACTAAGAATTATAACTATGCCATGCACTGGGTTTAAGGGTAGGCTTCTATGCTCGCACAATTTTCTTCTGCAGTGGATGATTTTCCACTAGAAATGTGCCTTGCACCCTATGATAGAGCAATTTTCTTCTGCAGTGGCTTTCTTTCCACTAGAAATGCACCTTGCACTTAGGAAGGCTCACTAGAAGAGGAAATTGTGCAATTGGTTAAGGCAAGCAGTGGAAGGAAAGTTACTTTTCCCGGGAGGGGCTTAATGCACTATTATAGGGGAGAGACCTTGTATGGTGTAATTTTATTTTGTAGAGGGCCACTAGAAATGATTTATGCACCCTACAGGGAAAAATTTCTCAAAAATTTAGTGCAGTGAGTTAGTACAAGAAATTTGGGTTAGGTGACTATGATTTGAGGGTGCACAAGTCTATGAGGGAGATATCTCATCAATATGGCTCATGATTAGGTAGTTCTCATCACTTAGTGAGGAATTTAAGCTTTCATAACTTGCACTGGGAAGGAGGACCAAGAAGAGCTCCAAAATGGTTGTGTGTGGGAACAGTAGAATAAGAGAAGGAAAAGCATCCGAACAAGACTCAAAAATAGATCATACACATGAATATCATCAATAAAAGCCAGGGGAATGCACTGTAATATTCCAAAATTTTCACATGTTATTTGGAATATTAGAATTCTTAATAAACTTAATTAATTAAGTAAATAAAAGGGTGGAGGGACCCATAATCCTCAAATATGAATAAATATCCACTTTTGATGTGTGAATGTGGATTAATTAAACATATATCTACATAATGGAGTAGTGGATAAACTACTAATATGAAAGGAGTGGAGACCATGCCTCATTAATGAGATAGATCATGGAGGTTGAAGCAATCAATTGGATATCATGGAGGGAATCTAACGTAAGATCATGGAGCATTCATGATGAAGTGATGGAGGAAGTAGTGAAATTAATGCACACATGATGGAGAGGGTGCACATTTCATGTAGACATGATGGAGGACTTGGAGAGACAACGCAGTCAAACATGGAGACTTATGTCCACATGCACAACACAATTTAGAGGTGGGCCAAGGCATGGGAAGGATCTTAAAATATTTAATGGAGATGAAGGCAAAATAGAAGGCATGCTTTAGTTTTATGATTTGTGATCTGTTTAGATCTGAAGTTGTCTTTTGACATTCCATGCACTCTTATGTTGTTTAGCTAAGTCTATAGTGCTGTTTAACACAGGGTGTTCCCGAGTGGGAATCCCACCCTTACCCACAAGGGACTTGTGTGCCTACTCTGGGAAAGTTATTCTGAGCTACCATTCATCATCAGGAATTGGTGCCATAGTGTTCTTACTCTCTGCAGAACATCCATATTCAGAAATTGCGTTATTTCTGAAGATCAGTTTGGGAGGAGAAGGTTGTCTTCAGTATTTAAATTGGAGAACCGGTGTAGGATTATTCCTGCCACTTTGAGCTTCAAGATCAAAATTCTTAGAGCCTTATTTCATATATAGCACCAGGAAAAATTTTATTGACCTCCTATCAGCAGTAGTCCCATCAAGGATTGCATAGTCCATCATTGTAGATCCAGAGGAGGAAGGAAGTTTCCAGCATTTCAGCTAGGAATCCCGTGAAGGATCATCCCCTCACTTTGCCATCTATGTTTCCATCATATTGGAGCTTATTGCAGCATATTTTAGTAGGAATTGAGTCTCTCCCTCTTGTACAATGAATTTTCTATAGCAGCTTCATATTCAGTTGCTGCATCTTGTAGGAAGAGGAAGAAGAGACAAGATCTCAAGCTCCTAGCTTGGAGATCTGAAGGAGGGATCAACCCTCAAAGCTTAGATATAGTTGTACATCATATTGCAGCCACATATGATCAAATTTAGCTTCATATCTACATAACCTAGAAGACCAGAGATCAAACCCCAGGAGATTAAATTTCCAATCTCATAGATCTGGAATTTCCTTTATGGGTTATCTTGGTTGCCATCATAGAGCCCAGATATTGAATCTTGGCATCATCAGAGCTCCATATTTACATAGATATGCATTTCCCTATTCAGCCAATATTCATATGTATATCATCTGCTGAAGGGACAACGCAGTATTTTCTTCCAGCAACTCTCCAGTTACGCAGTGCCTGTCTTGGCATGTTTACAAGGTCATTCTAGGCCATCTCTTTGGCTTGAGTGTCTCATATTTTGAGCACTGTTGTACTTGCTATTCACCTTCCATATAATAAAATGGCTCATATATTTCTGTGCATTTTGACGTGTATTTATATTTATTTTTTACTTTTCTGTAGTTCTCATATTGTGTTTTAGTATCAATTCATTATTCCATTTTGGGATATTATAGTGGTATCGGAGCATGATATTTGGGTAAGCTTGTGGACACTTCATCTTTTGTATCAAAATTAGAAGCAGATAGATGAGATCTATCACGAAGGAGGATTGGACACTCTTCTCTTTAGATCCATGCAAGATCTCTCCAAAGAGGTCAAACAAATGAAAAGAGAAAGGAAAAAGGAGGACCCAAGAAGAAGATTTGATGAGGAAGCTCCAAGAACTTCCTATCAACAACAAAGAAAACTGGAGAATCATAGATCTTTTCTTAGTTCTACTATGCCCAATTTCTTTGAAGAAGGTGAATGGTATAGAAATGAAGAAATAAGAGAACCTTAGACTCTCAGTCTATATCTTGAAGAGTACAAAGCACAGTCTAGAGCATTCAAGGAGAATCTAACTCTCCAACAATTCTTCAAACTCAAAGAAGAAATAAGATCCTATAGAAGCAATAGAAGAAAGAGGCACAATAGATTCTATTTGCCTACATTTTATGGGTCTTCCTCAAGCACTGTTAAGGCTTGGAGGAAAGAGTTAGATGCATTTTTTAGGCTACATCCTGGAGCTGAAAAATAGGCTATCCATATTGCAGTACTTCATATTCTAGGTGAAGCCAATGATTGGTGGTTTGGTCACATGGAGCATGAAAAGGTGACTAAATATTCAGATTTATTTCACAAGTTGAGAAAGAAGTTTGATGTGAGAAAACCAGAGATGTGTCCCAAAGAGACATTTCCTAAGGAAGCAAAGGAGGATGTTTGCATTCTTGTTACTCTGGACAAAGAGTCACTATATTCACCACCAGCTCCAAAGGTTCTTGTATCCGGAGAAGAGACACTTGCATATTTTCAAGATAGTCTTAATATCTTGACATATATAGTCCCATGCATGATTCAGGAGATGCATGAGGTAGAGGAGGTAGATTCCAGCGCTGGTACATTGATAGAAGAGAAACCATCACTCTTACCAACAGCTGGAGAGACCATTATTCCAGTTGGAGGAACTCTTGTGGTCTTGCAAGAGGTTCCCACATATCAGTTGATCCCAGGTATGCATCCACTTCCATTTCATATTGTTTCAGTACCTCTTATTGAAACTTATGGGGACATTCCATCAGGTCCAATGCATAACCAAGGGTTAGGAAAACATGTTGATTTGAAGCAGCAACATATCACAACACAGAGGACTCTTGATCTAATCAAGGAGGAGATGAAGAGCTATCTCGGTTCATAATTTTTGAGCTACATTCAACCCTTTGAGTTGAAGTGTAGTGTTTCAGAGGATGGGATGAGCATAATCCTATGTACAATGGCTGGCTATGAGTTCATCATTGTGCCTTTCCATGAGACAACATATGTATCACCATGCAAATATACAACGTTGTCACTTAGTAGCAGTGATAATGAAAGGGCCCCATTATCCTTGGAGCATTCTGAAGGTAGCTTCAGTAATGAAGCAATGGAGGAAAATATGATAGATGGTAGAAATATTGAGTTGAGGAATATTTTCTCCTTTCTAGATGACACTTTCTCAATGAGCATCTCACAACTCAAAGAGAAAATTCTACCTACAGCAGATCTAGAACCTCACTGGTTTTGGAGGGCCATTGTTGAAAAGAGAATCTCATGGAGAAATCTCATTGGAGGTGCACTTCAACATATCATGGAGTGCAAAGTTCTTCATTCTTTTGAGGAGGATGGTATTCTACAAAGGGAGGATACCATGTTTATGCAGAACATCATTCATCATCCACATTGGGATGAGTGGGTGAGGATGAAAAGTAAGGGGTTGCATGACCACTTGAAGATATATAACATGGGCCAATAAGAAGCTTGGTTATGCTGGTTTCTCTTGGGTGACTTTGGTTGCTACCCAACAACACATATTTTCATGATCCATGCCTTGTACCACACTCATGTAATGAAGGAGGAGGCATGGTTGCGCTGACTGCTCTTGGGTGAGTATGGTTACCACCCAATAGCTCATATTTCCTTGACTCATGCCTTGTTTATCAATGACAGAATGAAGTAGAATAAGGCATGTTCACTTTGGTTGAGAGAGTTTGGCCATCACGTGGCATCTCCCATGTTTATGTGTTTTGTATTGTTTGTAATATGGAATAATACTCTCATGATATGTGATAATGGAGTTTGTTTGTATTGGGCTGATATGACATACCATAAGTCATTCAGTATGTTGTTGTTGCTCCATGATTCACATGATGATGTGAAGAGGCAACAAGAGATCTTGTTGCTTTGGCTTTTTTTGGGGGACTTTGGTCCTACATGCTCCCCTAATTTGCATGATAATGTTGGAGGATGGCATCAAGAGGCATTCCTCTGATGGCTCTTACTTGGAGAGTATGGACACCATACTTGGTATTTTGATGGTGTGGTGTGGCAGCAGGGAGCATTGTTGTGTTGGTTACTATTGGGAGAATATGGTTTGACATCTTTGTCTGCACATATGTCTCTACTTCTTCTTTTGTATAATGTTGGGATAATGCTTGAATCCAACAAGGCCAATAGGGCTAAGGATGGAGGCATGAAAAGCCTCTCTTTACTTCATGTAGCATGGGATGGAGGTATACTTTGTGATTTGGAGCTTCCTTTTGTGGAAGGAACCATGTATATTTATGTATCTCATGTATTGTGGAGGATGTTGGACAACTTATCGTTGTCACTTGGAGCTTCATGATTGATGAGGGACATCTAGCTACACAGTTAGAAGTCACTTTATGCATTCTTGAGAGACAACTTTGGAACCAAACATGCATGACACATTGCAGTAGATGGGGAGGCCTTCCTTATGTGGATGCCATTTGGAGGGGGATAGATGGCTTTTGTATCTACTTTTGCAGTTCCTTGAGGAAAAGCAACATTTTTCCGGGGAGGATTGTAATATTCCAAAATTTTCACATGTTATTTGGAATATTATAATTCTTAATAAAATTAATTAATTAACTAAATAAAAGGGTGGAGGGACCTATAATCCTCAAATATGAATAAATATCCACTTTTGATGTGTGAATGTGGATTAATTAAACATAGATCTACATAATGGAGTAGTGGAGTAGCTACTAATATGAAAGGAGTGGAGATCATGTCTCATTAATGAGATAGGTCATGGAGGTTGAAGTAGTCAACTAAGATCATGGAGGGAATCTAATGTAATATCATAGAGCATTCATGATGAAGTGATGGAGGAAGTAGTGCAATTAATGCACACATGATGGTGAGGGTGCACATTGCATGTAGACATGATGGAGGACTTGGAGAGACAGTGTAGTCAAACAGGGAGACTTATGTCCACATGCACAATGCAGTTTAGAGGTGGGCCAAGGCATGGGAAGGCTCATAAAATATATAATGGAGATGAAGGCAACATATAATGCAGACTTTAGTCTTATGATTTGTGATCTGTTTAGATCTGGAGTTGCTTTTGACATTCCATGCACTCTTATGCTATTTAGCTAAGTTTGCAGTGATGTTTAGCACAAGGTGTTCCCGAGTGGGAATCCCACCCTTACCCATTGGGTACTTGTATGCCTACTTTGGGAAGGTTATTATGAGTTTCCATTCATCATCAGGCATTGGTTCCATAGTGTTCTTACTCTCTGCAAAACATCCATATTCAGAAATTGCGTTATTTCTAAAGATTAGTTTGAGAGGAGAAGGTTGTCTTTAGTATTTAAGTTGGAAAACTGGTGTAGGATTATTCCTGTAACCTTGAGATTCACGATCAGCATTCCCAGAGCCTCATTTCAGATCTGGAATTAGGCCAAATTTTATTGACTTCCTATCAACAGTAGGCCCATCAAGGATTGCACAGTCCATCATTGTAGATCTAGAGGAGGAAGGAAGTTTCTAGCATTTCAGCTAGGAATCCTGTGAGGGATCATCCCCTCACTTTTACATCAATGTTTCCATAAGCCTGGAGATTATTGCAGCATATTTCAGTAGGCATTGAGTCTATCCCTCTTGTACAATGAATTTTCTGTAGCAGTTGCATATTTAGTTGCTACATCTTGTAGGAGGAGGAAGAAGAGACAAGATCTCAACCTCCTATCTTGGAGATCTGAAGGAGGGATTAGCCCTCAAAGCTTAGATATGGTTGTAAATCATATTGCAGCCATCATATGATCAGATCTAGCTTCATATCTACATAACCTAGTAGACCAAAGATCAAACCCTAGGAGAGTAAATTTCTAATCTCATAGATCTGGAATTTCCTTTATGGGTTATCTTAGGTTGCCATCATAGAGCCTATATCTTGAATCTTGGCATCATTAGAGCTCCAAATTTCCATAGATCTGCATTTCCCTATTCATCCAGCAGTCATATGTACATCATCTGCTGAAAGGAAAACATAGTATTTTTTTCCGACAGCTCTCCAGTTACGTAGTGCTTGTCTTGGCTTGTTTGCAGGGTCATTCTAGGCCATCTCTTTGGTTTGAGTGTCGCATATTTTGAGCACTGTTGTACTTTATATTCACCTTCCATATAATATAATGGCTCAACTATTTTTGTGCATTCTGATGCATATTTAGATTTATTGTTTAATTTTCTGCAGTTCTCATCTTATGTTTTAGTATCAATGCATTATTCCATTTTTGGATATTACATGCACAAAACTGATGAACAAAAATCAAACCTTGAAACAACAACAAAGCAACACTTATTTTCAAGTGTGATAATTGAGACAAGACATTAAGACACTTAGAATGCAAGTTGCGATAAAAGTGTCAATCGTGACCAGGAAGTGCCCTAAATTATAGGAATATATCTAGCCCATATTATAATGATATGCAGGACCATCTAATGCGCAAGAGATGCCTCTAGTAATGTGAAAACCTACAACATACATAGGAGTGAAAATAGTTACAAGCGACACTTGTGACACTAAGGAAACGTGAAAACTTGAACACTTGAAAGAGCTAAAGAAATTGAAAGCAACACATGCCAGAGTGAATATAACATGAAAATTCCACTTTTTAAAGTGAAATCAAGCAAAAATGACAGTCTTGAACTTCAAAATGACACTTGTGAAAGAAAATGTGTGCAAAAGCGATAGTTAGAAAAAAACACTGAAATATAAGTATAATTGCAACTAAAGTGAGGGAGACTGTCAACGGAGAATGTGCATTGACTGTCGTCATAGGTTGAGCATTGCAAAAACACCATCTTGAGGGATTGAGCTATGCATGTTCAAGCTTGCATAAAGGAAGTGGACCTATGAATTCATCAAGGATTGCGCATGTGTGAGCAAGTGACTTTAATATATAAAAACCGGGAAGAAGACTTAAACACTTAGCACAACATCAATAAAAAATGAGGTGACCATAGAATGATAGATCATAAAATCCTTAGTAGACTCCCAAATTCAAGTGTATGAAAAATTTTGGAGTGTTGAAAAAATGTAGCAAGAAATTCTCAATTTGATTTTGCCTTGATTAAATTGAGAAAAATTGAATTTCCACATCAATGGACAACTTGGATGATGCAACTTGTGTGACATGGATTTTTTCACCTAGTTTACTTAGTAAATTCAAGTTAGAGTTTAGTTAATCATGTGTTATTACTAATTTGTAGCAATCAAGGTCAATTATCTAAGTTTATTTTCAGTTAAACTAGTTCCAACCGGTGAAGGAAATAGTGGAGGGTCAATTTGTGCACCGGGACTTTAATCAAACTCAGTGATAATCCAGTTAACTAATAAATTTATTCAAAATAGCTAGTGCATGTAGATAATTATAGTTCCCCAGCCTTGGTGGATATTCCAAGAAATTGTAACATTAGTTGCAGAGTAGTCTTGAGTGTACAAGTGTTGTAAGCGATCATATGACAACCTAAGGAATTACACAATCTGTTTTGGAGAAATTATTAAAAATTAAGGGACTAATTTCTCAAGGAACAATGCAAGGAAATAAGGGCTCAAGAAGAGGAAATATTTGACTAATTCTGGGTCAGAGCTTCTCCGTGAGTAGAGAGATAGGTTATGCACTTGCAGTTTGTGCTCAGTTGAGCAAAGAAATTGTAATACATCTCTATTCTTCTAATTTAATGCAAGTAGACATTGGGGTTTTTAGCATATTTATTTCCATAGGAAAAATACTTGATGCATGTGTGTGATTTCTTATTGCATGTGTGAGATTTTTGTTCTAAATTGTGAATTAATTTTTGCAAAGAAGTAGAGTAGGTTTGTGTCTTGTGGTTTTGATTAAAAATTCATGAGCAGTTGAAAATATACATCACAATTTCTACATGGTATCAAAGTAGGATTCACATTAGTGTAGGAACTTCGAAGTTGTTTCTGAGAAGGCTCAAATTTGGAGATCACTGTAGCAGGATTTCTTCAGAACTGAGAAGATGGCCTTCAATGGGATACATCTGTAGTATGCCTTGGAAGGCACATCTAATTTTGTTACATGGAAGGATCACATGGAGGTGGTATTAGATGACATTGGATTGCTTGAATACATTAAGACAAATGTTTCACAACCACCAGAATATGATACCCAAAACCGTGCTCGGTGGAAGAAAGATGTAGCCAAGGTGAGGAGAATCATTTTGGAGGGAGATCTCAAATCTCCATGGAAAATAAACTACGTTCACAATGTGGAAAGCACTAATAAAATTGTTCGAGAATAGTAGTGACCACAGAAAGTTGGTGCTCAAGGATAAACTTTAAAGTATCAAGATGTAGAAGAATGAAACTATTCTGCAGTACCTGAGAAAGTTCACACAATGTTGTGATGAAATTAGCGGGGTCGGTGTAAATATTCTTGAAGAATACCTGGTAAGAATAGCCCTTCTGGGCCTTCCCAAGAGCTTGCATAGCTATAAAGATTTGATGAGTGGGAGGGAGAAACTATTGAATTGGGAGCACTTATGGTCTAATTTGGTACAAGAGGAAATAAGGCAGAATACTAGGGATGTGACTTCATCCAAGGGCGAGGATGAAGAAAGATTTGCATTGGTTGGAAATTCAAAGAGGCAAAAAGGGAAGAAATATCAATCCAAAACATAATCCAGTTAAGGGGGAAAGAAGAAATATTTGTGAAAAATTAAATGATTCAATTTTCATGAATTAGAGCACTATGCCACGATGTGTGCACACAAAAAGGAAAGCAAGAAGACCTCAGGAGGAGCAACAGGTGAAGCCTTGGATTCATAGTTCAAGCTTGAATTTACCCTCATTGCATGCACGGTCAACACAATGATGTGGAGTGTGTGGTACTTGGAATCAGGTGCATCATTCCATACGACAAGGTGTAGAGAATTTTTTTAATGACCTGGAAGAAAAATATTTGCAGATGCACATTGATATGGGAGATGATGAAAGGTATAGCGCAACCAAGGTTGGTATAGTCACCATTGAAAGGGAGTTGGGCTCCCCCCTCAGGCTCAAGGATGTCATATTTTTTTTGGGCCTAAATAAAAATCTCATCTCTGTTGTCGTTTTGGAAGACTATGGTTATGATGTGATCTTCAATAAAGGAAAGGAATTCCTGAGACACATAACCACGAGACAAGTGAAGCAAATTGGGGTTCATGTGAAGAACCTGCATAATCTAGATGTGGAGGATTGTGCTGCATTAAGAACTAAGGTGGAAAAGGTGCAAAGCCGCGATGTCGGTGACATTTGGCATAAAAGACTTGAAATTTTGCATCATGTTGCCATGATGATCATGTAGAAAATAACCATAGCCTCCCCAAAGGAGAACTTGAGAAAAAATATGTATGCAAAGGATGTACCTTGGGAAAGTACACAAAATCCACATTCCATGATTGGGACAACAAAGCGCATGCAATCCTAGAAAGGATCCACTCTGATGTTTGATGAAATTTCTCAATAGCCTCCAAATCCAGGCATAAATATTTTGTCTTTTCAATTGATGACATCTCACATAAGTGTCGGATCTTCTTCATGCAGAAGAAATATGAGACATTCTCCATGTTCATAGAATTCAAGGCATTGACTGAAAAAGAAACTGGCAAGAAGATGAATGGTCTCAGGAGCGATAATGAAGGTGAGTACATTTCAAATGAATTTAATAAATTCTGTACAAAATAAGGCATTCAACAAGAGTTGACAACATCCCACAACCCACAATAGAATGGGGTGGCTGAGGGAAAGAACCATAGCATTGTGGGATCAAAGAGGGTAATGTTGCATGACTAAGGCCTACCTCTACATTTGTGGGGTGAGGCATGCAAAACAAAAATATATTTGCAAAACCAGAGTCCTCATCAGATTCTAGGCATGATTACACCAAAGGAAGGTTTCTCAAGGAGAAAGTTGGATTTATTTCACTTTAGGATTTGTAGATATTCTAATTAATGCCATGTCTCTAAAGGATCATGGAAGAATCTAGAAATGAAAACAAAATTGTGGGTTACATAGAAAATCCCCACAAATACAGTGTGTGATTTCCATCCATCAGAATGATAGTTGTGAAAAAGGATGTAAAATTTGATGAAGAGGAAGTGATGCAGTTCTCTCTTGAGAGGGAGCTTCAGATCCCACCAATAGAGGATATTTTAGCTCCAAAGGAGGAACCTTAATAAGTTGTGGAGCAACCACAGATTGAGCAGCAAAGAGTGAAGACCACCACTCGAGCATAACCATCTAGAGAAGGAAAAAAAAGGACTAGGGAAGCTGAGATACTTGTGCAGGATGTGAGGGAGATTGTGGGTGCTCCTTCAAATTTGTGCAGGCAGAGAGGGTCACCAGATTGGTACACTGGCTACATGGATTTTATGACTGAGGTTGTAGATATTGAGCCATCCTATTTTTAGGAAGAAATTTAGAAACCTATATGGGTTGATGTAGTGGCGGAGGAATACAAATCCATTGTAAAGAAAAATGTTTGGGAAGTGGTCCCAAGACTAACATATAAATAATATGTGGGTTCGTGATGGATATTCAAGGTAAATCAGGAACATACAAAATCATAGAGAAGTACAAGGCTCAATTTGAGGGGATTAACTATGAGGATACCTTTTCTCTTGTAGCTAGGTAGTCATCCCTTAGATCAATTCTTGTTTTTTCTATGCAGATGGGGTGAACAATCCACTAGATGGATATAAAAACAACATTCCTCAATGGAGTTATTGAGGAGGAGGTGTACATTGAGAAACCAAAAGTCTTTGAGAATTTTGATCAAGAATCTCATGTGTTCAGACTCAAGTGAGCGTTGTACGGTCTCAAACAAGCACCTTGTGCTTGGTACACTAGGATCTGTTATCACTCATAAGCTTAAACAATTGCATTAAAAGGGTTATCTTAGCACTGGTATTTGCATCCCACCCATCCCACCTTATTTTACTCTGCTTTCACCTCATATCCATTATTATCATTGACCTCGATTCGTTTTTTACCATTTTCACCTTGAAAATCATCAAACTTACCTTTTTTCCACCTTTCCGCTTTACCCTTCCACCTTTACTGTTTCATTACTTTTCATTCCCCGATCACGATCAAAGTGGGGCCCTCATCGTATTTTGCATATTTTATGTGTTTTTCATTGGAAATAAACTTTAAAAAATGCGATTGTTGATTTGCGATTGCGAATGCATCACATCACATTGGTTTTACCTTTGTGAGTGCCTGCAACATATTTATTTTAATTGTGATGCGGTAGGTTGTCCCCACCTTAGAAGCTCTGCCCCCATTGTGCAATCGTTAAAATACATTGATATACCATATAAAATTTGTAACACTTACCGCTTAAACCTTTGCTGATTCATAAAACTCCGCTACATAGTAGTGGGTCGCTCTCCCCGCACATCACAAAGTTTAGATGTTAACCCCGCAACTTATAACAAACAACTAAAATTTGCGATGTGCGCCTACGATCCAGTCCCACTTCTTCCCTGCTATGTCATTCACCTCCTCCCCCGCGCGTCATACTTCACAGTTTTTTATTTACATCCTCCACGCTTATAGCTAAAAGATACGAATTGCGATATGCGCTGCGGTCCGGTCCCACCGACCCTCCACGTCACCTACCCTTCAAATCGCATTGTTGATTGTATTATTTATAAACTAAACTGTAAAGGTTGCGAAGTGTGTGGATGCGATGCCACTTCAGAAATAAATTTTAAAGGTTTCAAGTCCGGGTATATCGGTTTTCACGCTGTTTTATTCACAAAAAGGGTTTTAACATGGCAAAAGGATTTTAGGAAAAAAAAATATAGAAAGGTTGAGTCAGGCAACATAAAGCGTTCAATTCATGCAGCAAATCTTCCCACACAACTCTCAGCTCATCTACCAGCATATCAATGAATTGAGGTCCATGTCCTAAACTACCCCACTACATTATCACATTAGCAACAGTGCAACACAAGAAAAATGGGTCGATTCAGCTCAATAGTCAACATAATAAAACAAATTTTCCCTGTTCTCAAGGTGCAGATCCACAAGGGAGGTCTCTCCAAGGGAGGTGTTTTTAGTTGTATTTTGATGCTTGGAAAGTGTATTAAAAGGCAGCCAACCATGTGGAGGAAATCCAAGCTGACAGCGGGCCACCCTAGCAAAGATTCAAAATTCGACAAAAGCATCACTCATCCAGCTCAACATGAAGATAAGAATTAAAGTGGTGTTTATCTTTTCCTAAAAAATAGGACTATTGTTCCCTAAATATAGTGGGTGCATCTATGTTTTAGTGATGATGAATTCCACTCGAACATAAGATCCTTATCATATAATTGTTCCATTATGGAAGAAATGAATGTAATAAATTTAAAAGTAGAGTCTTGTTAGATGTATAAGTATTTTAGAGACTAGCTGTCTTTTTCTATTACAGGAAAGTAGTTTATAGTTATGATAGGTTTCAAGGTCATAGTTGGATGATCTAGCCAGCTGGGCAGATCCTATGTATTCAAAAAAGGTCTATTTATAGCCAGGATATCGAATGAGAGGGGGTGGGGAGATGGTTACTTGAATAGTACCACCATTGTAATCTTTGTCTATCAGGAATATACAGTTGCAACAACCTATTTCAGACCTAAGATTCTTCTCTCTATTCTTATGTATGTTTCTTCTATCAGTATTTTATTTTCTCTCCAGTGTTCTAGTTGTATAATCACTTGGAATTTATGATTATATGCTCCAACTTCCTTTATACACCTAGTCTATTGTTTTATCATGTTTTATTAGTTTGCTTATGTATAATCACTTGGAATTCATGGTGACATGCTCCAACTTCCTGTATGCATATAGATTGTTGTTTTATCCTTCATGTATGGTTTATTAAGAATACAATTGCCTCAGCTTCCATGAGATAAGTTGACTTTCGACTTAGTTTTCATATTGACTCCATGCCCAATGGTAGTTAATGGTTTACATATTTCACCTATACAAAAACATCACATTCAATCCAATTCAGAGTTAGCCATATGGTTTCAAGTTATTCATTGAATATCCTTTATCCTTTTGAGAGAACCCTCTCAGAATGGAAAGGCTAATTTCCAGTCAAGTTGGTTTGAAATAGTTACTCCAAGTTGACCATTGAATCAGCCCAACAGGAACTCAATTTGGTGATAATAGGATCAATAGTTATCTCACCGATTTTGTCTTCACCAAAAGTGAAATAGATTCAAACCTTTATCATATCTTAGTAGAAGGTAAATTGTTGACTATTTTCTTATATGTTAATGACTTGACTTTAACAGGTGATTAACAATTGATCAGATCTTGCAAGAGAATTTGAAATGAAGGACATGGTTATCATGCACTACTTCCTTGGATTGTGTTAGTGTCAATATGTTCAGTGATCAAACATGCTCTTTCAGTTTATTTGCTAGTAGTCCTAGCCCATAAATTTTGTTTTTTCAAACAAGTTTTCAAATAAATTTTGGTCACTGCATATGGTCTAGGTCAGAAATTCTTCTCCCCTCATTCCATCCATGGCCATCATCATCTCAGAGGTCATGTCACTCATTCTCATTTAGAGTCTTAGGTCAGTCACTCCATCTCCATCTAGGTCTGTTGTCTAGGTGTCCTTGTTTTTCCATTGAAAAGTCTAAATATGTCACCAAAAAGGGCGAACAAGGCTTCATTTTCATCGTATCAGTCTTTTAAAGGGAGTTAGCATAGTTAGGGGAATAAATTAAGACAATTTGTCTTATTTCAAAACTTGTTTCATTGTCAAATTGTTCCAAAAAGGAAAAAATGTCCTTAAAGTTTTTGGTTTTACTAAAAGATAAAAAGTCATTTCAAGATGTTATAAGGAGGAAAAAGAAGGTTTTTTCAACTCATTTAGTCTTTTCATGATTGGCAGAGCTCCTATCTTACCTTCAGGTTGCTCCATAATTGTCAAGGTGTAGAATAAAATCAAGAAATTTTCTCCAAGAAGGTTGTGTTATGCATCTGGACACCTACGCTACACATCTAGACACCTGTGCTATGCATCTGGAAGCCTCTGCTA
Source organism: Pinus albicaulis (assembly GCA_034641835.2). Classification (NCBI taxonomy): domain Eukaryota; kingdom Viridiplantae; phylum Streptophyta; class Pinopsida; order Pinales; family Pinaceae; genus Pinus; species Pinus albicaulis. Next base: position 625,403,004 of record CM076580.1, on the reverse strand, counting down.
TGCATTTGTGAGTGTGCCACACTTAGGGTTTTTGCTCCCAAATCACTCATCTAAGCTCTAGAATCATTGCACAAGGTTTTTAAAGCTTCTACAATAGTAAGTGGACACCTCACATCCTCCTCAAAGTCAATTTATCAAGCAGGGCATTGATTTTCTTGTTTACCTTCTCTCCCACTATGTTTTTATCTTTTCCTATCATTGAGAACTTTTAGTGGAATAAACCCTAACCCTGTCATTTAAAACCCTCATACACCTTTCACAGGCCCTATCCTATGATTCCCCACCATCCACACCCTCCCTAAGCATCATTTCCATCAAACCATAATTTATTACTACTTTTCCATTGGAAAAACAAGAAATTATTGTGTTTTCCTAATTTAGCCACCTCCATCATACCCACTTCACCAAATTTCACTTATACTCTGAAGCTAACATACAACCCTAACTCCTGAGTTTTTTTTGCTAATTTATCTTGGCTTCATTACCCTTCATATCACCCTCCAAATCTACCCTATCCATGTCCTCTGTTTTTCTAGATTCATTGCACATACCCACTACATCCTAAACACCTAGGGTTTATCCTTCTAATAGATATTATGGAGAGTGAGAAGAAAATCCACAAAGGAGGGTGCCACTTCAGATTTGACCCCTCCACCTTGCAAGAAGTCAATGCCTCACCTTTTGCTAAAATAAGTTTTGAGAGGACTGCATGCTTGAGATTCTTTCAGAAAATCATGGAAGAAGGTTGTCATCTTCAATTTACAAACTTATTTGCCACTAGTTTAAGTATGGGAAAGGCCATCATTGCAGGTGTAGAGTTAAACTTATCAGTAGATGTGATTTCTTCAGCAACAAGTATACCTAGTCATGGAAAAAAGTGGTTTAAGGGCATGGACATCGACCTTGAATATTACAAATTGTTCCTCAAACCTCAGGATAGAGAGAACACTAAGTTTTTCCCTTTCAGGAACCTCCTTGAAAAATATGATCCTTTGATAAGGTTAATTATGAGATATTTCACATGTGAAGGGAGATTCTCTAGGTTGTACATGTACCATATCATATTATTGATGCACTTTACCTCTATTAAATCATTTGACTTGTTAAATTACTTGTACAAAAGTTTGCTTAGAATGACTGAGAAGGTTCAAAGCAGAAAAAAAGATCACTATCCAAGTCTTTTCCACCATGGTCTAGTCAAAATCATTATTTTTTATCATCTCTCAACCATCAACATGACTTGGGAAACCTTCATGGACAAATTAATAGCAACATCCACCACTAGTCCTCCTATCATGCATATCATACCATCACCACTAGTATCAACACAACTAATGGAGGTTGGCTCTTCCAGCATGAAAAATCAGATTTCAAAGGCTCATAGGATTGCTGAGGTCACTTACACCTATGAGAAGGGAAAGAGACAGGTCTTTTCTCCCAATTCAATCAAAAGTGTATCTACATTTGACACTATAGCTAAGCAAAGAGAAATGGAGGAGAAACCACTCATGCATCAAATTGAATCACCATTACACCAACATGATGAACAAGCGCCCTTGGAAGTTGAGGTGGCAGAGTAGGTTGAAATCAAATCAGCCGAGGATGTCATTAGGGGGAAGGATGCAGAAATAACAGAGCTTAAGTTCAAACTCTCCAAGGCTAATGTCATGGAAACCCTACTACAACAAGAAAATTGGAAATTGAAGGTGAAGTAGCTGATACAAAGTAAACCTAAGACAGACCTAGAGAAAGATAAAGGTAAAGGGTTGAAATTGATGGATGTTGATCAAATGCAGGACATGGATATTGAAACACAAAAAATAAGGTCAAAGACAAGAGGCCTTAAGAGGGCACTGGAGCTAGAAAGACGTTCAACTCATCCACCTGAACAATTGACCTTTGATGAGCTAATATCTATGGAGATCAATCTAGAAAAATAATACTGGTTAGGAAGGGTGAATGTAAATTCGGAGAAGATCTTGACAACAACCTCCAGAGACACATGGAAAATCATTATTGCACCACAAATAGGATTTCACAAATCAAGCTTAAACAACTGAAGAAAAGGCTAAAATAAATTCAAATGAAGCTAAAGGAGAGGGGTAGTTTAGGTTTGCTGGTTGATGCTTCATTGGCTATTTATCACATCATCCACATGTTCCACAAAACAAATTTAGAGAAGTTTTGAGAAATTTTGGTATTTTTGGTGATTTTTACACTAATATGGAAATTCTGCCTCCACAGATGCATAGCGCCAAGGTGCTATGCTTTTTATTAGGGCACCTAAATGATGAATGTCATTCATGGTTGGATGCATTTTGATGAATACATCACAGATCAGAAACTCTTTTTGCATGAAAAGCTCTATTTTTGCAGAAAAAAAAATAAACCACCAGTTTTCTATGCTTCTGCCATTGTTTTTGACATGGCGCTACACATCTGGAGTAAGGTTGGGAGAATCAACTTTTGGAGGCCTTCCAGTGGGTGGTTTTTCAAAATTCAAGATGTTATGGAAACTAGACACACAAGGATAGTTGACATATCTTCTAGATTTGGATTTGGAGTCATAAAGTCCCTTAAAATCAAATTCAATGTGGCACTATGCATCTGTAAAATGGTGCTACGCATCTGCATAAGATTCCTCAGGACACTAGTCAAGCCCAAAAAAAACTCATGTTTTTTAGGTTTTGTTGTCCTTTGAGTTGGAATTGGAGTAATTGAGTTGTTTTTTTTCCTCTTATCATGAGGAGACATATAATTTAATGTGGGGAACACACACTCCTAGTCTTTAGCTGAATTTGAGGGAATGGTTTCTAACCTCCCTAGATTCTAGGAAGTGACTAATCTTATGTAATTATGATGCATTTTGGATGGGATCTCGACCCTATGAGGTGTGATTGTTCATATTTTCTATAAGTAGACCCATTTTAGTCTTTTTTTAGGTTGGATAGTTGTTTTTTGCAGTGGAGCTATTTTACAAGCCTTTTGGAATGAAATCAAAGACAATGTTGCAAAATTTGTGTTGAGAATCTTGTGGTATGCCTTGGAGCATTTTTTCTTTCTTTGTATGTTTATATTATCATGTTGAATGATATGTTTTACTCTTTCATATACATGCTTCTATGTGTTTATCTTGTCATTCTATAAGCAAAAATCATGCCTTTTCATGCTCTGTCTTAACAAGATTTACATTATATATCTATGTTCTTCTAAATGAATGAATTCACCTCAATGCTCATTTAGATTTTATATCATTTCATCCTATATAAAATGAAAAACTAAACATGATTTCATGCTACCTGCCTGGTCTCATCCATATTCTCTGCAAATTGATACTGAATTCAAACCTTAAACCCTAGACGTAGTCTCCTTACTGTCATTCCTATCCAGCACACAAACATCAAACAAAAACATTATTTATTGAGCTTACATACCTAGCCTAAGATCATTAAATATTCAGTTATTTAATTAACTAAAAAGTGAATTGAGAGATCCCTATTTGGTCCTAGTAGGGCTTGCTACCTGACCTAAAGCCTAGTCTGTGGTTACCTTCCTTCAATCCCACTCTCATCCTTGGGAAGTTGGGGGGAGTGATAACATTTTTGGCACCGTTTCTAGGGAGAGAAGGTTAAATATTTCATGGGAAATAATGACAAAGATTAGCTCTGATCGTTGATGGTGAAAAATGGTTAGGCACAAGAAAGGATATACACCTCATACCTGGCGAATCCAGTGTCAAAGAATCCAAAATTTCAGAGTTTTCATGGCGAATCCACAGTTCAAAAACCGTTAGCTTGAAGAACTTTTTGGTGACTTCACTATTTTCAACATGGATTAAATTGCTATAAGCTATGCTCCTATGCATCGATAGCATGTTCCAGGCTTTCCAAATTATATGCCTCAAGTATATTGGCAAACATACTTGCCAAAATTCAAAGATGGAAAAGGTGATGATGCTACACTTCATTTAATAATATTTCATATGCATGTGTGTAGGCCGAAGATTAATTTTCATGAAGATTGTTTAATGAATATTTTCATGATCACATTAGAAGAAAAAGCATGATTTTGGTATGAAATCTTGCCTCTTGCTTGTATTTATTCTCTGAAGGATTTTCATTCAGTATTTTTTGAGAAGTATAGAGAAACCTATCCTTCTTTGCTTTTGATTGAGGATTGTTGTGATCACTTTGAGAATTTGGTTCAAGAGATTGAAAGTGCTTATAGCGATGATGAGTTTATGGATTATCAACTCTTGGATGCTTTGAATGAAAACCATTTTCACCTCCAAGAGAAGATCATGAATTCTACCCTTGATGACAACGAACTTGAGCAGAATTCTTCAATGGATGACATTGATCTTCCATATTTCGAAGTTGATGATAATTTGCAATAGTATTTCCAATATTCAGGTGATCAAGATATATATGAATATGTTTTTTCCAACTACCTTTCATCCATTTCCTCTTCTGATTTTTTAATTCAGAAAGAAATATGTGCAGATCAGAATTTTGAGTTCGCTTGTATAGAAACTCTAGAGAGTCATGATTTTTCTGTTGAGGTAAAAAATAGTGTAACACACGTTTTTTGTCTTGAGTTTGATGAGCATGTTCAACAACCTTAAAATGATCAAGATATAGATTTTTTCAAAGGCAAGACAATTATATTTCTAATATACATGAAAATCCACTTGTAGATATTTGTGTTGATGCTAATTTGGCTACCTCAATTGAAGATCTGCGAGAACATACAAATATTGTAGAAATTATATAAATAATGTGTTATACATCCAAGATTCTCCTGATCACACACTATTTTAACTTCATGCACAATATAGAATCTCTTCTACCATTTATCGTCACATGCGGAAATTAAATCAATTGCATGCACACATTGAAACCATAAAAATTCACAAATATGAACATAGTGTTTTAACGAGAAAGCTTAAAGATGAAAACCCCAAATATCTGTATATAATATATGTCATAGAGATCATGTAACAATCCTCATACAAAGCTGATCATATGAAGCTCTCAGTACAATACAATCGCTACACACTAATCAGGCACGATCTAGTAATCCATGCACCGATCTTTGCCACCTGCTAGGATGCCTCTACTTCGCAATCCCTATTGAAGAATGGCTCTGAATGAACTTGAATTGGTCCACCCTTGCTCACGCAATCCTCATTGGCATCTCCAATCACTGTGTGTTGCAAAAAATGCAACACTATAGTCACAACTGATAGTCAACCTGCTCTTTCACCTACTTCTCCACTGGTCTCAACTGAAACTGTCCATGCACTGTAGTTAATTGATGTATTCTTCAGTCGATTAATGAGTTAATCTTTAGTGAATTAATTATTAATTAATTCACACCACTCTCACTAGTGTATCAATCAGTTAGACTAGATACAACTAGCTCAACTGTGTCTGACTGAGTTAAACTGAACACAACTCCACCAAATACTTCTCTAACTCCACCAAATTCTGTCACATGAGTTCTAACTGAAGTCTCCATGCAATAGCTCCACTTAACCCTTAGGAATAGCGTAATTCCTTCAAGTAGCCCTCGGGTACATCTGTGCACTTATCTCAAGTGCTCCAAGAGAATAAGATAATGTTTAGAGTCCAAATATTAAGAGCACAACACTGATATCATTTTTATTTTAATCTAAAAATAGATTCTGCCCAATATGTCTAAAAATAGAAGTCCATCTATTTTTCCAACTTGACCAACCATCCACAAATAGCATCCTGCAACTCATAGAATATGATCGACATGTCTAAAAATAGACTTGCGCCAAAAATAGTCTGCGAGCCCACTTAGTGAAGGTGACTCTTTTCACTAAGCTCATCATCTTGTTGCAATATCAACAAATATTGTTTCTGATCTCAATGATATGGAAGATAACATTACTGAATTTTTATTTAAGAAGGATCAACCAAATGAAGAAGTACAATCATCCAATATATCTGAAAGCATCTCCCTTATTTTTTCTGATCACCAAGAGGAAATTTTTCATGATTTTCAAGACCCCTTAGGTAGTATTTTTCAAGCATCAGAAGAGGTGGAGTTTTCTTTGTTCACCAACACAGGTTTTGGGCTCAGATTTCATTTTGATTTGTCATTTACTCAATCTTTCTTTATGCTTGGTGGAGCTGAATAGAAGCATAAATCAAGTAGCCATTTACTTGATTGGTTACATTAGATCTTCGACTTCATTTGATCAAGTAATTTATGGATCAATTAGAGTAGGTAAGGTGCGATGAATAATCTCAACATTCTGAGCATCTTTTTCAGTGTCAATTTCAAATATATTATGCAATTGATGATGTACATTTCGACTTTCAATTTGATTTGAGTCAGTTTGAGGATTGTAGTTGCAGTGACTCCAATGCGCAATGGATGAGGCTACTTGGTCTACGGTGTTATTCAAACCTCTTAAAGGAGCTACCTTCCCTAGCTGGAGCCAAAGTTAGTGTCAATATTGTTGGGTGAAACTATTGTCGTTTAATTTTGTTGTAGTACTTGCCCAACCATTTAATTTTTCAATCTGAGGTTTGTAGGCTTACGAAGCACATGCACTATATATGTAGGACCGAAGTGGAACTAAACTAATCTAATCTAATCTAAATTACTGAAATCAAATTAATTTAGGAAGGCATTGAAACATTAACTATGAAAGCAAGAAATTGCATAAGGGAAAAGCAATACAACATGTGAAGAGCTGAATGAAAAACAACATATGTGAGCTCACAAAAATAAAGCTATCTCAAATTACATTACAAGAATCAAATGACAAATCATGAAAGCATACAATAAAAGAATATGAATCACAGTTAAGAATCCCCTTCTCCTAATTACAAAACTATCTCTTAAAACTCCAAAAACTAATCTAATGAACTCTCCTCTCCCCAAATGAAGAGAGAGCACTCTCTTATATACATGAAGAAGATAACCATCTCATTCAACCACTCTCAACTACTTTCCCATTATTACAAGACATGATCCCTTTGAATCCTCCACACATCTCTCACATATCTTTGAATAAGATATGCCAACCAAATCCTCCATGATCTTCTCCTTAGGAATATGCTTGAATAATTATCTCCTTAATATGGTGGAGGAGATATTACAGAAGTCTCTTAGAATTAATCCTTCACATTTCTCCTACACATTACAAAGCTCACACATTCTTGATATATATATAAAAACATGTATATTTTCTAATATTTAATCATAAATTCACTTATAATACAAAAATGAATAAAGTGGAAAATAAGAAGGTGAAACCCAAATGTATTTATGAAAATGACATAATGAAAGGTTAATGGGATGATGAGATGTAAGGAATAGTGAAGGGAAAGGTGGATGGAAATACGACATTTCTAAGTCCCAACATCCCCCCCAACTGAACTTGTTGCATGTCCTCATGCAACCATGCATGGATCTCTTTGGCATCTGAACTTTGGCTTTACACGATGATATCTTTTTAATAACCAATGTTTCCAGGATATGTGAAGGATATGAGTAACAACTTACATTTTCTTATGGTTGGTTCTTGTGTGACAACCATGAATACAAAGAATGTTGGTTCTTGTGTTAACAACATTCATTTCATTTTCTGTTCTCTTTTCTTATGGTTCGTTCTTGTGTGACAACCATGAATAGAAAGAATGTTGGTTCTTGTGTCAAAAACATTCATTTCGTTTCTTGTTCCCTTGCTGCAATAATAATGTAAACACTCACTAGAAATCATAAGCTATCAATGTGCATAAGAAAGCCCTTTTTTAATATTCATGAAGCATGCCAATATGTATATTAATGCGTATGAAGCAAAGTGCAACAAAGTATCGTTGGAAAAGAAATGTTGGTGAATGGTAAATAAGAAAAAAATGGAGTGATAGTGGTGGAGAAATGGAATCATGGTAGTGAATATGTAGTGAATATAGTCCCCCCCCCAACTGAATTGGTTGCATGTCCTCATGCAACTTGGCGTGGGTCATGAAAGGAAATGGAGCATGATGAGGGAATTTTCCAAAATATTCAAGTCAGCATATAAAGAATTGCATGATTAAAGATTAGAAAACAACATACTTCCACTTACCCAAGAATGATGAACTATGCAATAGGAATGTAGCTGCTGCTGCTTCTGAATCATGAAAACATGACTGGTGTCATAGCTGCAACTGCTGTAACTGCAACTGATGTAACTGCTAGAACATGGAAGGTTTTACTACAGCAGGATCATGAAAATGTAACTGTGAATGCTGATGTTGCTGTAACTGGATCCTGCGAAATGAAGGAATCTAAACTGTTGATGCTGAATCATGGAAAAGATAAAGGCTGAAAGTGGAACTGTGGTACTCTCATCGATCAGAATTCATGCTACGGTAACTGCTGAGGGAGTCGTGAAAAAGTGTATAGTCTTCGTCTGCTACAAAACTGATGGTACAAGTTGTTGAGCTCCAAAGATGTTCTTTCTTCCACCACATTCCACTTCATTTCCTTTTTCCATTATTAATTACAGGCTCAAATGATCAATAGAATTAATTAAAATTGCTTTAAGAATGTATATCATGACTAACTTGCTATGTTTTTATGATTTTGTCATGGTAGTACTTTTTGAACTAGATCTAGCTACAGAATGCAGACATTATGTAGCTAGTTTCCGATTCTGCAGCTGTCTTCATGTCTACGCAGGTTCCAGGTGTCATCTCAGAGAAAAAAACATATGGTCGTATTCCACATCATTCCCTCATCATTTGTTGCTCTCCACGAAGTTTGAACGGAATTCTGTAGGTGGTTATGCACATGGGAACTCAAACTAGGAGATAGACTCCTAATAGGACAAGGACAGTCCAGATGTCCTTAATCATATTACGAGACCACCATCAGAAGTTCTAGTTTGATTTTAATTTGGAAAGACAATTATCCCTAGGTTATCTCAAGACAGTTATGTAATTTTGTTATAAATATGGCTCGGGAAACCGAGGGACAGGGTTAGATTTTGTGTTTGATTGCTAGATTTCAGAAGTCCGAAAACACTCTGTTTTGAAGTAATTTCTCTTTTAATGAAAGAAGCATCATTTTATTGAAAGCGCTGAGTCAATCTTGAAGTAGATTTTGAGTGCTACTCTGGTGGTAGAGGGCCCCTGCTACCTGAGCAGCTTTTTTCATACGGTTTAGATAAGTATTTTAGTCTCGTTTTTCATTTCTAGCTTAAGCAAGTTTTTGAAGTTTATGTTTCATACTTGTTTACATTAATCATCATGGCTAGAATTACTCTTATAAACTCTTCCAAAATATCATCATGATGAATAAGGCATAGCTGTGGTGTTGTAGATTTTAGTTGCATTTCCTTTCGAATTTTATGATTTATGCTTGTTTACACTAAGTGTCATAGCCAGTCTTACTCCTACAAACTCTTCCAAAACATCATTAACAATGAATAAGAAACAGCTGCGGTATCTTAGATCCTAATTGTATTTTCTTTCAAATCTTATGTTTATGTTCAATTGCATTGAATAATACAACCAGACTTGTTTTTACAAACTCTTCCAAAATATCATTCATATTGAACGAGATGGGCTGTAGAATTCCATAGACTAGCTGCATGTTAATTTAGTTATAACACTCGGGAGGTTGATTGCATTTAGTTCAGCTCTGTCACTACCTTTCAAGTTTGATAATGGCATTCTAGTTTAACTCTATTCATTGTACTTCAAGTAGATTAGTAGCACTCTAGTTCAGTCTCAGTTCATTTTGTTTCAAGAAAAGATTAATGGAATTCTAGTTTAGTTGTAGTCACTGTATTTTAAGATTGATAGACCGCGTTCTAGCCTAGTGTTATCCATTGTATTTCAAGTAGTACTAGTTGCCAAAATTAGTCTCTCGGCCTTCATTATTTATAACTTACTTTTGTTCTGAATTTATATTGATACATCATCACATGAATAGGGGTCAGTAATATCAGTTTAAGGCTTTGATTATTCTGCAAATCTTTTACAAATTCACCTATAGCCTTTTTTCTCAAAAATTATTCTAAAAAATCTCTAAACTTCTGAATAAGGCCTAGTAGTGATAAGTCAAGTTGCAGAATAGGGTAACTTCAGCATCATAGGTTAATCTAGAATAGAAACCTTACTGTGTTACAAATAATCATTTTTTTTTTTGTAATATTGTGAGTTGATTGTTTATTTAGGAGAACTTCATTTACACTTAACTTGTCCATTTCTCAAGCTCTTCCAACACATCTTTAATGAATGAATTGGATAAGTTCAAGCTCATGTTGTGATTTATTTTCTTGCAATGAAGTCATTATCAAGCTTTGCATTTGTTGTTTGCCATCCATAGTTTAGGCTTTGTTCTATTTTAATATAACCAATAGCTTCTTTTCACCAACACTTAGTTCTTTCCCTTTTCAAACATAAAACCATAAAACCAAAAACATCATAAAACACTAAACACAACGTAGTGAGAAACAAATACCTAGGCACATATAGTGCACCACACTTTCAGTAGTTTACTAACCCTGGTTGAAAATTAATGAACTCAATTTAGGAACACTAAGTTGAGCACAAACACAAGTCTAATCATGCGAAAGAATGTGTTGATGTCGAGCATGAAGAGAAATCATTGGATTACCGGCCATTGATGCATGCCGTTAACCAATGCGAGGCAAACTCACCATTGATGTCAATGAGTGCCAAGGTACCCGAGTACATCTTGCGAAATGCGAATAGAGGGGTTGACGTCGAGCCATTTGCAAGATCTTACGATCAAGGGACATTGATGTATTCCCATAATTGTCAGCGAGAGAACTTGCCATTAAGGCATGCAAGTCTCAAGGTACCCAAAAGGAACTCTAGTCTATTTCCCAGATAAGGTGCTGAGGTCGATGGGGCAAGACTTGTTGAAAGGTGGACCTTAAGGAATCCCACATCAGTCAACGCGAGTTTGTACAAAGAGATTTGGTAGGACTATAAATGGAAAGAACTCATGGACAAGAAGTGTGGATCAATATGGCGAGGAAAGCAAGGCAATGTGATTATGGAAAGGGGATCAATTTTATTCAGAAGGCAAACTAGAAGGCAAATAAACTGAAAAGGATAAAGGAATGTATGCGATTCAGAAAAATAACTATGCATGAAGTCGTGAAAGATAAGGTAATGGAAAATGGGATTCCACGCAAGGATGGTCAATCGGCTTTGAAGGAGAAATGTTACAGTGTTATAGCATGGATAATGGAAAAAGTGGAAATGTTGGTGTATCAGCATGGTCGCTGTGTAACAAAAAACATCAAGAGGCGCAAAAAGTTTCTGGGTAACAGCAAACGTCATGATTTTTATGATGAGTTACAGCGCCTTCAAGCTGTTTATGAAAGCATGTTTCTCAAAAAGTTCTGTGATCTTTGAAAATCACTTCAGCAGCAAAATGCGATCATTTCCGAAACCTGTCGCCTGCGCTGATTTCATCATCAATGGCTGTCAAAGTGACTTCAAGAAAAAAAATTAGTTTTAAGCGTAAAAACATGCGTTCATATTGTTTTCAGGAATTTATTAAAAGGTCCATTTGAAATTTTCATGAAAGAAAAGGCAAAAAGAAAAACAAAACAAGAAAAATTAAAGTCAGATCTCCATTTCTTGGCATGCTTTGCAAAGTGTAGCAATACTGCCTCAGTGCTAGCGAATCTTCAGTTTCTTGCTGATTCAGTTTCTTAGATGCATCGTTAAATTCATTCAAGCAATTGGAAGTTGGGCAGAGTATGATTCACATCGATTTGCTGCAATAATGTCACTTACTTCTCTGCAAGATTGGACCTGTACATCATCAGATATAGTTGAATATTCAAACCATTCAATTGTAGCATTCCTAAGTATCCAATAACAATCATCAAGCAGTGACGGATAATTTTGATAATACAATCAGTGTTCCTAAGTTTCCTGGCATCATGAACATTAGTTTAATGGAGATAGTGAGCATGAAAAAAACAATCTGGTCCCATGTATGTAGTTTACACACTCATCGGATTATAGAGAGATTCAATCATGCATATATACCTTGCAAGGAGCTATTTCCCATATTTAAAAGTTGAAACTTAGAAAATACAGTTCCTAAGTCATAATATTTGTGTAAACTAGTTTCACACATAATTAAACAATTTGAAGTAGACAGTCACATAAAATGAACGAGAAATCACTGCGAAAATGTGTTGCTAGAACAAGAGTGCAGAGGTTTCCTTTGTGCCATAAACCCTCAAGCTAGTCATTGCTCCAAGCAAGATTGCACTCGGCATCGTATACTGCAAAAGAAGCACGAACATAAACATCTTATCCCCACTCACAATGATATGCATTTTCCCTGCCAAGGCCATCACCCCAATTGTATCTGATGCCATGCAACTTGATATGAGTCTATGTGAGCCTTCTTGGCAATAGCTGTTGCTATGGCATATGCATGGAATTTTTCTATTCCCTTGGGTATGAGAGAGTTGAAGTGCAATACGCAGGGAATTCTAAAAGGTACACTAGGAAGATGTGCATCCCGTTGATTCCCAAGCTCACAAATAATAGCTAAAGTCCAGTGTTCTTCATATAATAAAAGCAGTATATTAAAATCAACTTCTTTGATTTCTGTTTCCAACGCCTTCTCTAGAATGGTGAGGGGGGTTCGATCTTTCCAATCATCGAGATCCTTCATGTTCAAGCTGATCATGTATGCATTACATTGGTTTATTCGCTCTTTGATTTCACTTGGAAATAGATTCAGACGACAATGTAAGTAGGTGTTTATATGCTCTGCTGATGCCCAGAAGGGTTTTGAGTCATTCAGTTCTCTAATATCCTCCTTAGAGAGAGAAACTGTGATTTGGTTGGCATCCTGTCTGAATCGCAAGTATGCAACATCGTATTCTTCCCCTGGAAATTCTGAGAGGAAACTCTCAAACTTTTCGTCCACCTCATCATCTTCCCCAGTGAAAGGACTAGATGGGTCTTTGATAATATGAGCAGAAAAAGGACGGAGGTTCATGTTACTACAGAATAATTTGTAAGAATCCCTTTCCTCACCGTAGAATAATTCTTCATACTCTTCTGTTTCTATAGGCTCGGATTTCTCCGATTCCTGCAAGCTGTTGTCTGAATCAGACTCTGTATTCTTGGAGCTATCAGCCGTAGATACAGCAGGAACCGTAGAGTAGTCTGAACTAGAGGTTGAAGAAGAAGAAGCATCACTAGGAGAAGAAGCGATACTAGAGCTCTTTGGAGGAACTGTGGGGCGAGATCTCTTTGGAGAGGACTCAATCACATTTCTTTTTCCAGAAATTTCTGGCATAAAATCCAGCATAAGCATAAGAATCCAAAAAAATATTCTCCAATCTTAAGCTAGGCAGCATTCTCTTCCTCTTCTGACGTTGAAGCCAGGTGCTGCATTTTTTTCTGCTAGCTGAAAACCACTCCAACCTGTGAAATCACATGCCTATTCCATTTTTGTCTTTTTGATCTTCTGATTCACCAGAAAAGCTACCATTGCTGGAAAGTGAATCACAATCTATGTTAGTTGAAAAAGAACCAGAATTATCATCAATGTCAAACCGCCCATTATGTAATGAGGCCCCTGAAGAGACAATTTTGAGAGAATCATATCAACAACTATGGAATGTTAAATACATAGTTTAAACCTTACGCATGATTTCCTACCATACTATACATTTGCACATGAAAAATCGGCAATCCAATACAATGCAATAAGATTTAAATTTTAGCGACTTCTATTAGAATGATTAGAACCATGAAGTTTTATAAAGATATTTGAATTCAATGATTCAAGCCGCTTCCGTAAAGCCCACTCTCTTGTTACCGAAATCAAACATGGTATGGTAGACACCCATGAATACATCTCCAAGAATCCAGAAAGGCCCCATTAGAGGAGGAACATCTAATCCCATGAAACCACTAATACATTGTGCTGCAGAACCAATTTTAAGAATATACTGCTCAGGAGTGAGATGAAAAGTTCTATCACCAATTGTAAACGACATAGTGGCATGCTTGATAGGTTATTGTAGTCTACAGCCGTTTGTCCATTGGCACTCGGTCACAAAGATGATTCAGATATGTCATAATTTGGTCCTTCGATGCATTCCTGTTTAGCTGATTCTTTGCCCATACCACTGCCATCTCACAAGCAGCACACATGCGACTGCTACTGGCTGATGTTACCTCCTTACCTCTCTCAAGAACACTAGAAATTCGCATACTAACATCTCTGCTACCATCAAATGAACATAAGCCTATTTTGTACCAGAACGTAAGAAGAAATCCAGCTGTCCAGCGTCCATGATAAAAATGCTTTCTTCAAGATAAACGATGGAGAAAAATTCATAGCCAGTAAAGAAGGGATCCGTCAAATAAGAAACAACATAATCGTTTAATCTCAATAAAGTATGCCGACGGATAGAAAATTTAGGAAAACCAAAAATAGTTATCTGGCCGTGATACTGATGGGATTTCATTCCTATTATTTTAAGATGCCACAGATAGTGTAACAACCCATGGATTTGGCTGATATTTCTTAATCAACATCCACATGATATTCTAGATTTTGTTATGAAACCCCAAATTAAACGTGAGAATTAATCACAGGAGAAAATTCTAGCGTTCGAAATATGCAAACAATAAGAATTATCTTTTACTTTATTGCGGTTTCATTTGTTTGCGGCTTATCGTTTTGGTTTGTTGTTGCAGGGTTATGAACAGTGGGCAGAGGGTTGGCATCGCTACGGCTTGCAAATCCAACGAAACTCACAGTTATGTTATTGAAGTGAAACGATGAACCTGGGAAATTTCAGATTCAATTGTTTTGGCAGGTTTTATCATCTAATTGCTTGCTGCAGGTTTTAGTATGCCCAGAAAACGTAATCAATTGCAAGCTAGACACAGTTTCAGCAACTGTTCAGATAAAACGCTAGACACAGTTTCAGTGACTGTTCAGATAAAAACTCAGTTTGTTTTTATTCAGCCCCAATTCACAATTTATTAAAAAACAATTTTTTAGCTAATGGAGAAAAGAAAAAAAATGATTTGCAAATTAATGATAAAATCGATTAGGCATATTACAAAACAAATTTATTTTTTTTTCCTGAAATTAGTCTAAATCATTCTTATTTTTTGATCCTCGCAATCGCACTAAGCGTGGAGGAAAGCATACTTATTCTAGGTAAAAGCAAAATTGAGAATGAAAGTAAAAACTGAAAATGAAAGCCTACCTATTCTATACTAATTAGAATTTAAGAATTAGTTACATGTAATTAAACTTCCAATGAAGCCACTCACGTAGCAGTAACAACAATATATTCAATAGCTATTGTTCAAATGAAAAATGAAAATATCCCAGAGTGAATGAGTCTAGTTGCTGAAACTGCAAATCAACTAAATAAAAATAAAAAGACGACTCTAATTGAGTACGTACCTGGAACCATTGTTCGATAAGGCTTTGATAGGCACGATTTCTCTTACTTAGATCATGTTGTAACTCCTCTTCTTCTTCCTGTTCGAATGATTGTTCGTCATCAGATATGCAAGATTCTTCAGATGTTAAATCTTCGTTTGTTTCTTGGGGAGTAGTTGAACATTTAATTCTTGTCAAGATATCCTCTTCCAAGGAAGAGGAGATCCCGACTTCTGCTAGGATTTGAGTGAGTAGTTCCAAGTTAAAACTCATTGTTAAACCATGTTGAAAAAGGGATTCTTACTGCACTCAAAAATTAAATCTAAAAATATTAAATGAAAATAAACTACTTGCATAAATAAAAGCACTCATGCTGAAATAGATAAAAAAAAACACTCTTCACAGTTGTGGAAATCAAACACACTTGCAGAAATTGAAAATCACTCTTGCAGGAAAGAAGATCAATCAACCATAACAGAGAACAGGATCCTATTCCTCCAAGCAGGAATCTTCAGCACCTGTTTCCTAATATCAGTCACACCTACATGTCCTGATCCATATGAGGCCGAGCCCGTTACAGTATGTCAAACAATGCGTAGGCTGTTCCCTACATCTTACAACCCTATCACCTCGGTGTTAGGAACATGTCTAAACACACTTGCATAAATGTAAACACACCCTACATGCCCTGACCATATGAGGCCGAGCCCGTTACAGTATGTCGAACGATGTGTAGGCTGTTCCCCATGTCTTATAGCCCTGTCACCTCGGAGTTAGAAACATGTCTAAACACACTTGTATGAAAGATCAAACTGAACTTCAATCCATCGTGCTTCCCCGGCAACGACACCAAAATGTTGGGTGAAACTATTGTCGTTTAATTCTGTTGTAGTACTTGCCCAACCATTTAATTTGTCAATCCGAGGTTCGTAGGCTTACGAAGCACATGCACTATATATGCAAGACCGAAGTGGAACTAATCTAATCTAATCTAATCTAATCTAAATTACTGAAATCAAATTAATCTAGGAAGGCATTGAAACATTAACTATGAAAGCAAGAAATTGCATAAGGGAAAAGCAATACAACATGTGAAGAGTTGAATGACAAACAACATATGTGAGCTCAAAACAATAAAGCTATCTCAAATTACATTACAAGAATCAAATGAAAAATCATGAAAGCATACAATAAAAGAATATGAATCACAGTTAAGAATCCCCTTCTCCTAATTACAAAACTATCTCTTAAAACTCCAAAAACTAATCTAATGAACTCTCCTCTCCCCAAATGAAGAAAGAGAACTCTCTTATATACATGAAGAAGATAACCATCTCATTCAACCACTCTCAACTACTTTCCCATTATTACAAGACATGATCCCTTTGAATCCTCCACACATCTCTCACATATCTTTGAATAAGATATGCCAACCAAATCCTCCATGATCTTCTCCTTAGGAACAGGCTTGAATAATTATCTCCTTAATATGGTGGAGGAGATATTCCAGAAGTCTCTTAGAATTAATCCTTCACATTTCTCCTACACATTACAAAGCTCACACATTCTTGAGATATATATAAAAACATGTATATTTTCTAATATTTAATCATAACTTCACTTATAATACAAAAATGAATAAAGTGGAAAATAAGAAGGTGAAACCCAAATGTATTTATGAAAATGATATAATGAAAGGTTAATGGGATGATGAGATGTAAGGAATAGTGAAGGGAAAGGTGGATGGAAATACGACATTTCTAAGTCCCAACAAATATGTTCAACGATCAAACATGCTCTTTTAGTTTATTTGCTACTAGTCCCAAGTCAAATTTTTTGTCTTTTCAAACAAGTTTTCAAATAAATTTTGGTCACTGCATATGGTATAGGTTAGAAATGTTGCTCCCCTCATTCCATCCATGGCCATCATCATCTCAGAGGTCATGTCACTCATTTTCATTTAGAGTCTAATGTCATTCACTCCATATCTATCTAGGTATGTTGTCTAGGTATCCTTGTTTTTCCACTGAAAGTTCAAATATGTCACCAAACAGGGCGAAAAAGGCTTGATTTTCATCTTATCAGTCTTTTAAAGGGAGTTATCCTAGTTAGGGGAATAAAGTAAGACACTTTTTCTTATTTAAAAACTTGTTTCATTGTCAAATTGTTCCAAAAAAGGCAAAATTGTCCTCAAAATTTTTGGTTTCACTAAAAGACAAAAGTCATTTCAAGATGTTATTAAGAGGAAAAAGAAGGCTTTTTTTAACTCATTTTGTCTTTTCATGATTGTTAGATATCCTCTCTTACCTTTAGCTTTCTCCATAATTGTCAAGGGTTGTAAGAATATCAATAAATTTTCTCCAAGAAGGCTGTGTTACGCATCTGGACACCTGTGCTACACATCTGGAAGCCTTTGCTATGCATCTGTGAGTGTGCTACGCTTTTGGGTTTTTGCTCCTAAATAAATCATCTAAGCTTCAGAATCACTGCACAAGGTTTCTACAACTTCTACAATAGTAAGTGGACACATCACATCCTCCTCAAAGTCAATTTACCAAGCAGAGCATTGATATTCTTGTTTACCTTCTCTCCCACTACGTTTTTATCTTTTCCTATATTTGAGTGATTTTAGTGGAATAAACCCTAACCGTATCATTTAAAACCCTCATATACCTTTCATAGGCCCTATAATATGATTCCCCACCATCCACACCCTCCATAAGCATCATTTCCATCAAGCCCTATTTTCTTACTACTTTTCCATTGGAAAAACAAGAAATTCCTGTGTTTTCCTAATTTAGCCACCTCCATCATACCCACTTCACCAGATTTCACTTATAATATGAAGCTAACATACAACCCTACCTCTTGATTTTTTTTTTTTGGGAATTTATCTTGGCTTCATTACCCTTCATTTCACCCTCCAACTCTACCCTATCCCTATCCTCTATTTTTCAAGATTCATTGCACATACCCACTACATCCTAAACACTTAGAGTTTATCCTTCTGATAGATATTACAGAGAGTGAGAAGAATATCCAAAAAGGAGGGCACCACTTAAAATTTGAGCCCTCCACCTTACAAGAGGTCAATGCCTCACCTTTTTCCAAAATATGCTTTGAGAGGACTGGATGCTTGAGATTATGTGAGAAAATCATGGAAGAAGGTTGTCATCTCCAATTGAAAAACTTATTTGCCACTAGTTTCAGTATGGGAAAGGCCATCATTGCAGGTGTAGAGTTCAACTTATCAGCAGATGTGATTTCTTCAGCAACAAGTATACCTAGACATGGACAAAAGTGGTTTAAAGGCATGGACATAGACCTTGAAGATTACAAATTGTTCCTCAAACCTCAGAATAGAGAGAACCCTGAGCACATTTTCCCTTTCAGGAACCTCCTTGACAAATATGCTCCTTTGATGAGGTTAATTATGAGATATTTCACATGTGAAGGGAGATTATCTAGGTTGTACATGTACCATATCAGATTATTGATGCACTTTACCTCTACTAAACCACTTGAATTGCTAAATTACTTGTACATAAGTTTGCTTAGAATGACTAATAAGGTTCAGAGCAAAAACAATGATCACTACTCAAGTATTTTCTACAATGTTCTAGTCAAACTCATTGTTTTACATCATCTCTCAGCCATCAATATGACTTGGGAAACCTTCATGGAGAAAGTAGCAACAACGCCCACCACTAGTCCTCTTGTCATGCATAACACACCATCACCACCAGTATCAACACATCCAATGGAGGTTGGATCTTCCAATATGAAAACTTCGATTTCAAAGGCTCCTAAGGTTGTTGAGGTCACTCACACCTATGAGAAGGGAAAGAGACATGTATTTTCTCCCAAATCCATCAAAAGTGTTGTTGGCTCGAGGGGTCTTGGCCCAAGTTCAGAGGTTCAAGGTTTGCCAAAAAACCCCTAGACTACTGGCCCTTTCGGCAGTGACCTGCTTGCGTAGGAAAAAGTCTCACCCGAAGTAGTATGGGTGGGTGCTGGAACCAGGTTTTCACACCCTGGGAGAGGGTAGGCAAGTCAATCCGAGTTGCGTTCAGTCTTATAGTGACCCGATCTTATATTAAAGAGCCTAGATCTACAGATTCCTTTCACATCCACGTGCTCAATAGCAATGATATTCACAGTAATCAACAGATCATGAACATATATAAATATAACAAAACTATTCCAAATCTTCTTGTAGAACAGACCCAGATCGCAACATAAACAAGTAACACAAATATATTCGCAGCTTAAATCAATAACGCATCAACATATATTAATCAACCAAACATCACAATGTAATTCCAACAGATTCAGACATCCAACAATACTTCCACATTCATTAATCCTTCAGATCTACTTACAATACCTAAACCCCAACCTGCGCACACAGTAGCAGGGTCCATACACAGTAGGACAAAGAATCTCCACGCACACAGTAGCAGGAGTCCTTCCCTAACAACCCTAACCAGATCTATCAATTCACACTTAGCATCAATCTCTTATCATCCTTAATCTCCTCTACAACTCAAAAATGTTCAACTACTTATACTATTTTAGCCTACGCATCCAATGGTCTGCAAACCGTGGTTTGCAGACTCTTGGTCTACCATTGACCCATTTACAATGCTTTAGGGGCTTTGACCCACCCCAAAACCCCTACGTTAGACTAAATATAATAAAAAAATATACAAAATGGATCAGTTTCACAGCTTGTAGGGGACCCTGTTCCAACAAGTGTATCTACACTTGACACTATAGCTGAGCAAAGAGAAATAAAGGAGCAACCACTCATGCATCAGATTGAATCACCATTGCACCAAAATGATGAACATGTATCCTTGGAAGTTGAGGCGGCAGAGCAGGTTGAATTCAAATCGATTGAGGAGTTCATTAGGGAGAAGGATGTAGAAATAACAGAGCTTAAGTTCAAACTCTCCAAGGCCAATGTCATGGCAACCCTACTACAACAAGAAAATTGGAAATTGAAGGTGAAGCAACTGATACAAAGTAAACCTATGGTAGAACTAGAGAAAAATAAAGGTAAAGGGAAGAAAGTAATGGATTTTGATCAAATGCAGGACATGGATACTGAAACATAGACAAGAAGGCCAAAGACAAGAGGCCTTAAGAGAGCGCTAGAGCTAGAAAGGACAGTCAGCTCATGCACCTGAACAATTAAACTTTGATGAGCTAATAGCTATGGAGATCAATCAAGACCAAGAATATTGGTTAGGAAGGGTGAATAAAAATTTGGAGAAGCTCTTGAAAAGAGCCAAAAGAGACAACAACCTCCAGAGACACATGGAAAATCATTATTGCACCAGAAACAAGATTTCACAAATCAGGCTTAAACAACTGAAGAAAAGGCTAAAAGAAATTCAAATGAAGCTAAAGGAGTAGGATAGTTCAGATTTGCTGGCTGAAGCTTCATTGGAGATTTATAACATCATCCACATGTGTCACAAGACAAATTTGGAGAAGTTTTGAGAAATTTTGGTATTTTTGGTGATTTTACACTAATCTGGAAAATCTGCCTCCACAGATGCGTAGCACCAAGGCACTACGATTTTTCCTAAGGAACCTAAATAATGAATGGATTACATGGTTGGATGCATTTTGATGAGTACATCACAAATCAATAACTCTTTTTGCATGACAAGATTTAGTTTTGCAGAAAAAACAAAAAAACCCACCAGTTTTCTATGCTTCTGCCACTATTTTTGACATGGTGCTACGCATCTGGAGTAAGTTCGAGAGAATCAACTTTTCAATTCCTTCCAGTAGGTGGTTTTTAAAAATTCAAGATTTTTTGGAAACTAGAGACATAGGGCTAGTTGACCTATCTTCCAGATTTTTATTTGGAGTCCTAAAAGTCCCTCAAATGCATATGCAAAGTGGTGCTACGCATTTGTAAACTGGTGCTATGCATATACATAGGATTCCTCAGGACACTTGTCAAGCCCAGAAAAAGTCATATTTTCAAGGTTTTTGTGTCCTTTGAGATGGAATTGAATTAATTGAGTTGGTTTTTGCCTCTTATCATGAGGAAACATGTAATTCAATGTGGGGGACACAAACTCCTAGCCTTTAGCTGAATTTGAGGGAATGGTTTCTAACCTCCCTAGATTCTAGGAAGTGACACATATTATTAATTATGATGCATTTTGGATGGGATTTCGAGCCTATGAGGTGTTATTGTTCATATTTTCTGGTGCTCAACTCGACAGAAGCAAAATACATGACTGCAATTCAAGCAGCACGTGAGGCCATCTGGATGGGAAAGACTCTTGGATTTTTTTCTTCTTCAGATGATGGATCCAACTGTGATCTACTGTGATAATCATAGCTACATCAAAATATATGAGAATCCTATTTTCACAATCGATCCAATCATATAGATATCCAACATCAAAATTTGCAGGATTGTGTGTAGAGGAAAATCATGTTGTTGCAATACATTTCAATAGAGGAACAAGATGCTCTCGTTTTGACAAAATCATTTTCAAGAGGTAAGTTCAAGTTCCATAGGTGTAGTATAGGGGTTTTCGATAAGCCCCCACTTGTTGAGAGGGAGTGCTGAAAAAATGTTGCAAGAAATTCTCAATTTTATTTTTCCTTGATTAAATTGAGAAAATTTTAATTTCCACATTAGCAAACAACCTGGATGATGTCAACTTGTGTGACATGTCTTATGTCACCCAATTTACTTAGTAGATTCGATTTGTAGGAGTTATAGTTCAATTAAGCATGTGTAGTTACTATTTGTACAAATAAAGGTCACTTATCTAAGGTTGTTTTCAATTAAACTAGTTCCAAAGTTGGAGGAACTAGTGGAGGGTCAAGTTGTGCAATGGGGCTTCAGTCAAACTCAGTGATAATATATTTAACTGATCAATCAACCAAAAATAGCTAGTGCATGCGAATAATTCAAGTTCCCCAAGTTTTATGGAGATTCCAAGGTAGTGTAACATCAGTTGTAGACTAGTATTGAGTGTACAAGTGTTGCATTCAGTTAGATGACCAGCCTAAGGAATTGTGCAATACAGTTTGGAGAAATTACTAAATAATAGGAGCCTAATTTCTTAAGGAACAACACAAGGAAATTGGGGCTTGAGCAGAGGAATAATTTGACTAAGTTTGGTTCATATCTTCTTAGTGAGAAAAGAGATATGTTATGCACTTGTAGGTTGTTCTCAGTAGAGAAAAGAAAATGTAATACAACTCTATTATTCTTATTTAATGCAAGTGGGCATTGGGGTTTTTAATATATTTCTTTCCCCAGGAAAAATACTTGTTACATGTGTGTGATTTCTTATTTCATATCTAAGTTTTTTGTTGTAAACTGTGAATTAATGTTCGTAGAGCAGTAGAGTAGGTTTGTGTCCAGTGATTTTGATTAAAACTTCAAGAGCAATTGAAAATATACATCATAATTTCCACATGGAGGGTGTTGATCACAACGTCAACACATCCTAACATGGTAAGATGATGATGAAGGAGGTCAGCAATAAGAGGTTACAATAAGGAAACTTGTGGATATGAGACATAAAGATGCTATCATACAAGAGTAAATGACTCTTTGACCACGAGAGAGAGATGGAAATTCATGATTGACTTAAAAGTTCCAATACTTATCAAGACCCTTCAGAGGGTGAAGATGAAGCACAATAAAGGTCTATCACGAAGAATGAGAAGACATAGTATCAAAGAGAAGAACTTTACATTGACACATTACAACGAAGTCTCATTTTACATTTTCCAAAATAAGAAATTTTAAAATGAGTGGAATCCCAAGGGTCACACATGGATTGTGGAGAGTCACTAGGAGGTCTAAGAGTCATGTAAGAGCTCAAAGGTCACATATAAGCTCAAAAGTCACATGGGAGATGAAGAGTCACGAGGGATGTCAAGATTCACATGGGAGGTGGAAAGTGACCTCATTTGTTTTAAATAAACCCTCATAGTTCAAGGAAATGAATTTTCACCTTGGCTTCTGAAGCTAGGCATATGAGAGAAGATCATTCTTTGGAGGAGAAAGTATGATCCAGATTTATGTAGGAATGCAACATAATACACATGTAACCATAAATACAAATATGCAGCAGAAATAACACTTCATTTCATTAATATCAAAGAACTGAAATTTGCTTACAAACATAATAGAAACAAACTAGCGAGGGCACTGTTAGCTTATCTCTAAGAAGGGATGTGGAAGCTACAGGCCTCTGAAATAAGTTACAATGAGGCTCAAGGGCCTATTTATTATTTAGAAATAATGGAAAACCCTAAACATCCAAAACCATAACCCTAGGAGATGAAGTGCCAAAACTATGGGCCTAGTTTGGGTAAATTGGTGTTTCAACTTCCCTGGGACGTAACTTTGGCATGCGATCTCCGTTTGACGTGCACCATACCTCGTTAGAAATATATATCCAAGGAATATAACTTTTGATGCAAGAAATATAATCAATGCCGCTCTTGGTTTTCCCAAAAAACGTCGTTTAGGGCCTCAAAACGGATCCAAAAGTTCAGGACCCGAAAAAATGCCAAAAATAGTAAGTTGTGCCGAAACTGAAAAAATAAAAGAGATTATGGTGGAGCCCCAAGTGGAATAGGTGGGTGGCCACCAATATCCACTGTTATCATTCCTCTTCCCTTAGGAAGCAATGGTCCCCATTACGTTGAGTTCCTCCATGAGATGAGGAAACTTCTGCTGAACTTGGTCCCTGGTGAACCACTTGCCTTGGTGCAGGAGTTGGCCATATTTGACAAACCGATACATTTGGATTTTATATTGGCGAGTGTTATTTATTTTCATGTCCATGATACAATCTGTGGTGGCCTGTTCCATGCAGTCTGGGTTTCACTCTATTGTTGTGTGTTGTTCTGCAATGTCAGAGGTGTTTAGTAGAGGTGGGAAGTAGGGATGAAGGCAGTCCACATTGAATACTAGGTGCAGACCAAGGAATGGTGGAATACCAAGCTCGAAGGCATTTTTCCCTACAACCTTGGTGATGGTGTACGACCCATATCGAAGCGGGTGAAGCTTGCGGTGGGGTTTAATGAGGCGCTCCTTCTGAAAATGTAGCCACACTTTGTCACCCACCTGGAAGTTGTGTGGTACCCAATGTTGGTCATGTCGTTGCTTGTACTTAGCATTGGCTCTATCCAATATGTCATGAAATTGTTGGAGGATGTGCTGAATGTGCTTGATGAAGCTATTCACTTTGTCAGCTTCAGACTGGACATGAGACGAATCGACCTGAGTAGCCGCAAATGGCATGGCTATGTCAATGGGACATAGTGGATGGAATCCCAAGCCCACCTGAAAGGGGTTGTGGATGGTTGAGTTGTGGAGAGCCCGATTATAAATTTGTTGTACATAGGGGAGGCTCTCATCCGATGTGTGTGGATGCTTTGAATTGTACATGCGCAGAATGTGTACAATCATCCTGTTGACAACCTCTGTTTGGCCATCAGTTTGGGGATGAAAAGCTGTGGACTTGGTGAGCTTGGTGTCCAACATTGACTAGAGTCTGGACCAAAATGTGTTGAGGAACCTGCTATCACGATCTGATATGATAGAATGTGGCATCCCAAAGTACACCCACACTCATTAAAATAAGAGTTTAGCAGTGGCTTCTGCTGTGATATTCTTCTTGCAGGCTGCCATGCCATAATGGCCATCTTCGAGAATCTGTTGACGACCACGAAAACACAGTCGTTTCCATGCTTAGTAGAAGGAAGGCCTGACATGTAGTCCATGGAGATGGATTCCCAAGGTCAAATAGGGGTAGGTAGCGAAGTATAGAGGCCTTTCTTCTTGATGGTCGATTTGTCAATGGCGTAAGTAGTGCAGGATCTGATGTACTTTCTGACATCCTGTCAAAGGTTCGGCCAATAGAAATACTTCTGCAGTACTACCACTATTTTCTCGTCCCCGAAATGCCTTGTGACTCGACTGTAGCATGCTTCCCATATCATCTTCTCACGCTCGCTTGAAGGAACACAAAGGTGTCCCAGGTTACATAACAGTGCATCTTGGAGGTGAAAATTTGGAACTTCCATACCCCCCAAGAGTGCCTTGTATGTGTGGCTGAATTCTGGATCCCTCTTGTAGGGAAGTAGCCAATCAGAAGTGTCGTGCCCACAAGAGTTGAGAATGGTGGTTAGTGCCACGATCGGTGGTCGGTTGAGGGAGTCTGCAACATTATTGGTGCTACCCTTCTTGTACTTTATGTTCAAATGAAATTGCTATAGATATGTGGACCATTTTTTATGGTGATTATTCTGCAACTTACCTTGTGTGTGTATGAAATTCAGGGGTTGGTCGTCTGTGTGGATGATTGTTTCATTCCCCAAAATGTAATAATTCCATTGTCGACAAGCCTGCACAATGGAATACATTTATTTTTCATAAGTGGGATACTTGCGAACTATGTCAGACAATGTCTCATTGTGATATGCCACTAGATTCCCCTTTTGAGTAAGAACTGCCCCAATAACATAGTCAGAGGCATTTGTATCAATCTCAAATGGTTGTTGCAAGTCTAGTAATGTGAGCACTGGGGCAGAACAAAGACGATGTTTCAATTCTATGAACGCCTTTTGTTGAGATTCCGAACAAAAGAATTTTTCTCTCTCTCCTCCCTTGGTGACTTGACTCAAGGGCCAAGTGATATGAGAGAATCCAAACATGAAACTATGGCAGAAATTAGCAAGACCCAAAAAGCTGTGAAGCTCTGTTAGAGTGGTTGGGGCTGGCCAATCTCGAATGAATTGGATCTTAGTTGGATCCACATGCACCCCCCTTTCATCAATAATGTATTCCAGATATTGAACTTGGGTCATGCCAAAAGTGCCTTCTCCAAATTGGCACACAACTTGTGTTGCCGTAGTGTTTGAAGGACTTGTCAGATGTGGTGGAGGTGCTCTTCCCAAGTCTGGCTGAAGATCAGAATGTCTTCCATGTACACCACTACAAATGAGTTGGTGAATGACCTCAATATTTCCTCCATCACCCTCATGAATGTTGCAGGAGCATTCTTCATCTCAAAAGGCATGATCAACCATTCGTCCTTGGATTTGAAGGCAATCTTCCACACATTTGAGGGTTCGATGGGTACCTGGTGATACCCAGACTTCTAGTCGATCTTGCTAAAATATTTCACCCCTTTGAGTTGGTATAGAAGGTCATCAATCCGTGGGATCGAGTACCTATTCTGGACAATGATCTTGTTCAACGCCCGATAGTCAATACATAGTTTCCAAGTCCCATCCTTCTTTTGTACTAACACGATCAGGCTCCCACATGGCGATGAACTTGGACGAATGTGACCTTTCTGCAACAACTCCTGAATCTGCCTCTTGATTTCATCGTTCTCCAGAAAAAAGCGCCGATAGGTCAATTTGTTGGGTAGTGGCACACTTGGGGTTAGATCAATGGGTTGCTTGACCTGACAGTGTAGAGGCACCCCTGTGGGTGAGGTGAAAATGTCCCCGTACTCCTCCACAACCTTTTCCATTTGTTATTATTGTGCAGAGGAGCCATGTCTGGAGGTTGTGGCCAGAGTCTTCTTCTTTCCCTGTGGGCGGATCATCAGGAAAACAAATTTCCTGGTTTGGGAAATGAGCTACTGCATTTTTTTTCAGTAACCAAAGAGATAGTGGTAGGCGGTGGTACCTTTGGTATCCTGTACAACTTATTTCCCAAGGTAACAATAATAGCGCGAGGTCGTGACTCATACACAACATGTCACTTCCACAAGTATGGTTGGCCTAATAATACATCAGAAACATCAAGAGGAGCAATGTCACATAATACCTCCTCCATGAAGGGCTTGATGCTATAGGGAAGGCAGCACTGTTGGCTGACACAAAGATCCCGTCCTTGGTGAAGCCACCCGATGGTGTATGGCTGTGGGTGTGCTTTGGTCGACAAGCCCAACCGCTTCATGACATCTACTAAAATGAGGTTATTTTTTCTCCCATTGTTGACAATGAGCTGTAGTGGGGAACCCTTTAACCAAATATAGGAGTGGAAGAGACGTTCTGCCTCCTCTAGATCTTCTGGTTCCTCCTTCTGGATCTTCGTAGTGGCAACAGTGGCGTTGGACTCCGCATCAATAATCTATTTCTCTTTGTCATTCCCCTTGTTAGGTTCTGATTCAGATTCAAAGCATGCATAGGATTCAGAAGCCCTCATATCAGCCACGAGCGACTGCTTGTCCCAACACTCACTTGTGTTGTGAGTGGAGCTCTTATGGAACTCACACCAATTTCCCGTGTGCTTCTTTGGATTTGCGGTGTTGTTCTTTGCTTGTGGCTTTGGCAGGTTGTCTTGGGCCGCCATGCCTTGGCTTTGTCCTATTTTTTGTGGTTTTGGGGCACCTTTCCCTTGCCTTTGATTCACAAATCCAAAGTTTCACTTATTCTGTTTGAATTTCTGCTCAATCTTGGCAGCATATCGGTATGCCACACCAAACGAGGAGATGTTGAGGAACTCCATTTCCTCCTGAATGTATCTGTGCAGACAATTGCGATACTTTAGCACCAAATGTTTCTCTGAATCTTTGATACCCAACTTTGTGTGTAGGGTATGGAATAGATTCGTTAGCTCATGCACATCTTAATCCCTTTGTTGCCCCAACATGGTCCATTGTATGTACTTGTCCTCATAGCTCCCCACGGGATATTATTGTTCCTTGATGGCATCTTGGAAATAATTCCAAGTGGGTATGATTGAGAATAGATAGGGTTCTGTCTCATCCTTTTTCTCACAGTAGGTTTCCCACCAGTCCTTGACATGGGGGATAGGTTGGAGGAGTGAAAAAATAATCTTCTCCCAGTCGGAAAAGTCATGAACTGAGAAATATCCTTCTAATAGATTCAACCATCTATCTATGACATCTGTATTTATTTGACCCTCAAATATGGGAATGTCAAATTTTACTTGTACCTTAAAGGGAGTCGCGCCTCCAGAGTGGCTATTGGATGCAGATGGGCCACTGGTGGATAGTCATTGAAGGATCTGGGAAAAGTTATCCATCATGGTGTTCCTTTTTTTTTTTGAGGGCCTCCTCGAGCAATATTTTGATAGGATCTCCTGCTCCCTCATCTTTCTTTTCATCCCCCATGGGCATCCGTCGGGGTTTACGAGGCTGATCTTGCAAAGGTTCAACGAGATCGAGCCCTAACTCTTTATACCCCGACATCATTGGGGACATGCAAATAAGGATCACGAAAATGCAAACCGCTCTGATACCATTGATCCATATTTATGCAGGAACACAACAGAATACACATGTAACCATAAATACAAATATGCAACGGAAATAACACTTCATTTCATTAATATCAAAGAACTGAAATTTGCTTACAGGCAGAATAGAAATAAAATAACGAGGGTGCTGGTAGCTTATCTCTGAGAAGAGATGTGGCAGATACAGGCCTCTAAACTGAGTTACAATGAGGTTCTAGGGCCTATTTATTATTTAGAAACAATGGAAACCCTAAACATCCAAAACTCTAACCCTAGGAGATGAAGCGCCAAAACTATGGGCCCCGTTTGGATAAATTGGTGTTTCAACTTCCCGGGGACGTAACTTTGGCATAAGATCTCAATTTTATGTGCACCATACCTCGTTAGAAAGATATATCCGTGGAATACAAATTTTGATGCAGGAAAGATAAGTGATGTTGCTCTTGGTTTTCCCAAAAAATGTCATTTAGGGCCTCAAAACGGCTCCAGAAGTTCAGGACCCGAAAAACTGCCAAAAATAGTAAGTTCTGCCGAAATTGAAAATTGGAAAGAGACAATGGTGGGGCCCCAATTGGAATAGGTGGGTGGCCCCCAATATCCACCTGGATCAAAGTAGTGGCTTAATGTTCCACTATTAGAGCTAGTGTCACATCATTATAATTGTGTATCTTGGAAATTTCACTTAATATTTGAAGCTCTCAGAGCCGACGCATTTTCATGCATGTATCGTGGATGTTGTAAGACTATTATTTTGATGTTTATGATACATGTTTATGTTCACACATACTAAAAAAAATTAACTATTTCATTGGATTTGGTATACATCTTGTTGAATGTGCATTGTTACTTTCTTTCATGATCGTTTTTACCTTGTGAACCATTTTGCAAGTTGATTAATGATTATTTCTATGATATCATGTATTTATTAGGATAGTACTATTAATTTTCTTCTAAAACCTCACTTTCTCTCTTTCATTCGTGAAATTACCTTGTTACAATGCAATTGTATGCTTCACATTGTCAACTTGCTTGTTTCAAATATTTTTTGCATACTCTCTTATGTTTTTTATTGCAACAAGGAAAAAATTTAAGTTATGGTAGTCGAGCCTATTATCCATATGGGACTCCTGATCCAAACATTTTGAGGTCTAGTTGGGACTTCATACCAGGGAAACCCCATGTGTTGGTAGACTTCCAACCCTGCCAACAAGTGGCTCTAGAAGGAAGGCCATATGATAAGCTAAGCTTGTTGAGTATAATTTGAATCTTCATCTTGAAATTTCTCATCCCAAAATCATAATCTTGGGGTACTTTTATAAAATAATGAACCTTACAATCCCCGTGTAAATTATTCATAACTTGTCTCAATTTAAGTTTGACGGTGAGGGTGAACTAACCGTCCTTGGACATGTGATCCAGTTTCTTCATTTTTTTCTTTCTAATGTAATTAATTGTAAGTATGTTCAAGGCGGGTTGTTCATCCCCACCCTTGAAGTTCGTGTCAAATAATGGTTTCATACATTACCAACCACTTCTATCCATTCATTTAAGCAACTCATCAAGGATCTTCGTGAAGCATTTGACATGTAGGATTATAAATATGTGTACAAAATAATCAATCGGATTAGAATGAAACTTGATGAATCATTAGAGGATTTTGTTGATATATTTCTTCACCTTTGCTATGAATTTTCTAAAGAATATGTGGATTGGGATTTCATGGGTGAAAAGTTTTAGTATTTGGTTCATATCTCTTTGAAACAATTCGAATCCAAAATCCCTGTTGATAATGAGTCATCCTATAATGATAGTAATATTAAAAGTACAAATAAAAAAAGTCTCATCCTAAATCTTTTTTCCTACTATTCTCAGTCGCGAAACACCTCAAATCTCAGAGGAGGAAGTTGCTACCCTTTTTTTCCATTCTCCTTCTCCCTTTTCATTACCAAATAAAGTGGTATCTTGTGCTGTTGTGGAAGTTGGGAGATCCAAAATTCAAGTTCTTGATTCGCTTCTTCCACCTTCACCTACTTTTAATGATCAAGATCTTATTTAGGAAACTTAAAATTATCGTAATTTCATGGATCCTAAGGTGAAGGTTGATCCCGTGATTTCTCAAGGTGACATTAATGCGCATAATTTAGATATTGAATATGATCTGATTGAAATTATTTCTTCTTCAAGGGATACCTATCATATTTTATCATTTACACCTCATGGCTCCCTGTGGCTTGATTTGTTTTATCAATCCACTCCATCACCATTTGCTTCATATACCCTTGATTCTAATGATGTTGGTCTAAATGGTAATCAGGTACAATATGGTCACATTTCACAGGTATAGGAGCAAAAGAGTGAAGTCACATTCCATATTTCTTCCCTCTTTCAAATTCCTTCATGTTACGATAATGTTCGTACATTCTTTGTTGATCAAGGATCTTTCGCTCTTGGTAATAATTCAAATGAAACCAAAACTCTTAACCAAAATGAAGGCTTAGGAAACCATCACCTAGATGGTGATGAATCCATTACTATATATGGCGATGAATTCCCAAGTACATATGATGATGTCTTATTTTTGCAATAATACTTAGATTTGCAAAGTTTTGATCTGGAGTCTGATTTGATCATAGAAGAATTTCTTTCTAAACTCACCAGATCTTGTATTGAGATGAGTATAATGAATCAAATGATATAACATGTTCTTCCAATTTACATTATGATAAATTATATCTCAAGTCCACACAAGGTGAGGTTTACCATGACAGAGAAGTTGATGCGGTAATCATTGAACATATTTCTTATAATTTGGGTTATCTATTTGCTGATGTTGAAACATCCAATGAAATTGCAACAACTACCAATTGATTTATAATGATCTTGCTAGAATAATTGATGATAGTTGTCTTCACACAAATGATGATTTGAAAGTTCAGGAACTTGTCAAGAAGTCGAGTCACTTCAACTTCATTTGATGGTTATGTCAGGTTCTTGCAATCCTAATGAGATCCATGGACTAGGCCAGATTAGAATTTTCTTGCATAATTTTGTTCGCAATATTGTGTCACTAGACATAAGCTCACTCTTAAATGATTTTCAACATTTTCAAGTTAATTATCTTAATCGTCATGATAGAACCCTTGATCGGATAAAAGCTTCCTATTTTGTTAACTCTTCTTCATGAAAATCTATTATATCAAACATGGGGTTGGAGTGCATATCCTTGACAAATGAACATAGATTTGAAACTTTCCTTTCAGATCAACGCCGACTAAATTTTTTTTCCTTGTCAAACTCTTTTGTGAATGATTAGTTTCTTATCTCTATAGTGTATATTATGAAGTTATTTTTTATTTATTTATTATTATTATTATTATTATTAATTTTTTTATTATTTTTAATTTTTTTTATTTATTTTTCTGGCACAATAAATCCTCTTCAGTATCATTTTTTATCCGGTACAATCTATCTTCTTCGAGGTTACTAAATGCTTGAGTTATTCGTTGGATCAAAACCCTCATGCTGATATGAATATTATATTTGATTTGACACTTGCTTCTAACCTTTTTTCAACCTGGTATCCTAATTAGTTTCCCAAATTGACAATGCCAAAAGTTGTTTTTAATTCCCAAATCTTTCATATTGTTGGTTTGGTATATAATCAAATATAAAGGGAACCAATGGAGAATTTAGAATTTTATATGCTATTCCATAAATATAATCATAAAACTGGTTCTAATAACTGTCACTTAATTAATAATTTTCCAATTGGTCATCTGATGATAGTTGTTTTACATCAGTTAATCTTTTCGAGCCCATTGATCTTTTAGGTTCATCATTTCACTTACTTGTCGGATAGTTGAGGCACTTAAAATTTTGTTGATGGTTATATTAGGTCCTCATGATCTTGACAAGGTTTTTGAACGAGATTAGGTTATATTTCCTTTGCAATATTATCCCCATGATTTGACTGCGTAAATTTAAAGTTCATTCTCCCAAGAGTTCGGGGTTTTCAAAAGGATTGTTTTGGATACCATGATCAAATCTATTATTGGCTAGAGGAACATTATCTAGAAATATATGTAACTAATAATAATTTCCAATATTACTCTATGTTTGCTAAGAATGGAAATGTAGATGAATGTACATGTATGCTATGCCTTCAAGATTTGTATGATTGTTTTTCTAGTCAACGAGGTAAAGTTGCAAGCTGGTTAAAGGAATAATTTATGACACATTATTCTACCAATAGGAAATATCTTCAATTTTTTTTGCAGGTAATACAGGTAAATTTTCTTACATTTGCACACTTTTTTGTCATGGTATTCATATTAATTGCTTATCTTTTTGTACTTGTAGGTCAGGAACAACTTGAATGGCTACATTGGAAATTTAACTTCACATAATCTTGACCTTCTAGTTTAGATAGATTAGGGATCTAGGTTTAGTTTTTTCTTTTGTTTAGTTGCATTCTATTTATTTTTGCATTGATTTACAACATTTTTATTTTATTTCCTTTCTCATTTGGCTTCTTTTCTCCATATGCCCTTTAATAGTGTTTACTTTGCTATCTTATTTTTTTCTTTTACGTTATATCCCTTTCTTTCGTGTATATTCTCATGTTTATTTTTAATAAGATCATGCATGAAAGTCATCATGTTTGGCTCTGTGGTAATGTGGAAAATGTAAAAATGAAAACTACGACAAATGGAAACACTTGGCTTATATTTGATCTACTTCTTTGTTTGGGCCAAAATATCTTTTAAGGTAAATGATGCATGTATGGAAAATCTGTTTCATCCTAAGTGAAAGCTCAAGTGGATCTACGATTTTTGTATCTATAAGGGGATCTTCTTTCCTTGAATAAAATTTTATATTGATTGGTTCTAATGTGTCAGCTCAGTTGAGTAGAGATTGGAAAGGAGGAAAAACTTAAACGAGCATACTAATCTCTCTCTCTCTCTCTCACACACACACACAGATATATATATATATATATATAAAATCTCTGCAAAACAAGGAAGAATCTCTCTTGCTCATACAATAAGTCATGATCCCTCTTCTGCCCTGGAAAAATAAATGTCGATAAAATGCCAATGAGCATAAATTAATAAAATAAATATGGGTGAAAGAAGAGAAAGGATTCCTGCACAGAGAGGTGATGCAAGCAACTTCACCGGGGTACTGAACAAACTCGCTGGTAGCGTAGAAATCTTGGGATTTCTGGAAGTGACTCTGTTGGGGTACTAAACAAGCCTGCTAGTAGTGGAGCAACACACAAATAACATTGGAGACAATAATAAAACTCTAAATATGTTGAACCTGTGATACTCACATACTCCTACTCCCTAATCGAAATCACTAAATTTTGACTAATCTTGTGAAATGTGTTAAGCCGACAAGAGGAATATAAGAGACTACATCTGTAATGGTGCTAAGTAAGGAAGCTAGGGTGATAAATAGGATGAGACTATAATTCCAGAAGGCTAGATCTCATGCTTAATGTTATGCCTAAAAAAATAAGCAAGGGCTCTTCCAGTGTGTCGCCAAGTGTTATCGCTACTATAACACCCTCCAAATTTTTCCTACCTTCAAATTTTGGAGCCTCCTTATGATCATGCCATATTTCATTTCAAGCCATTAAGGTCTTGCCTTGTCATGTGGTCTAAGTGTTAAAGTATTACTTTAGGGATCCTAAGTGTCGATCTACTTGCTTTCACATGCCCACCTCTTGATGTATTCACAAGAATAAATCTTGGTATAGGCAAAGAACACTTCACAATGATAGTGATGGCACAACTCTTGGTCCTAGTGACTACACAATTTATAGTGATAGTGACTGTGCAGCTCTTATTCACAGTGATTGCGCAGTTCTCAAAGAAAATGATTGTGGAGTTCCCTAAGGCAGTCACTACGCACTTCTTGTCAACAACTTAATGCATAGTTTCTAGTGATAGTGTAAGGGCATCCTATATAAATAGTGATTGCGCATGCCTTGTTGATAGTGAGAGTGTAATTCTTGAAGTCAGTACTGTCACACCTCTTAGTGATATTAATTTCAATCTTGACTCCTAGTTTCCCGACATTCACTAAGCACCCTCACAAATCCCAATCCTAACTGCATGTCTGCTCTCCCTATATAAAGAGTCCAGTCCAAAGCCCATTTTCATATTCATCTCTTGCTTGTGATCTCTGTGCACTTTTGGAGTACAAGGAGCATTCTCTCACTTGTGGTTATAAATGACCCATATTTCATGGGAGTTTATCAACTGTCTCTTTTTATTTTTCAAACGTTTCTTTTACATTCTTTTTCTCTTACATGTGTCGCTTTTTCTTGTTCTCATTCTTGCATGTGTCGTATGTTTTTTTATTTTGTTTTCGCATGTGTCACTTTCACTCTTGCATGTGTCACTTTTGCTTGTTTTCACATATTGTAAGAGCACCATGGCACACCTTATAGAGGAAGCTCCAACACACTCTATTGCACTAGTTGATTCTATTTATCATTAAAACATATGACATACACCTTCTTATGGCATAACAAACATTTTGGTTCTAGTCGACACTTGTGTCGTAAAGGTACATCTTAAGTGTCACCCTTGGAGATAAGTGTAATTTTATTGTTGCTTCAATTTATACATGTTGGTTTTAGGTATTGTGCATATCCTTAACATGTGCTTCATCGTGTATGTATGTGTGATAATTTTTCAGACCTATTATATGCTCTTACTCTCTTGTTCCACTGATCTCACACTTAGTTAATTTTGGAGTTATCTTTGTCCTCACAACTTGCACAATCGATGATAAACCTTCAAACTTTTTCCAAGTGTATTACACACCGCACATTCCTAATATTCAATTATGATATCCTTACCTCTTGGAATCATGCACTACACACATCGTGAGGATAACCTCCTCCACTAAGCATTGAGTAACCTCAAAGCACAATCACTCCTTCCTGCTAGTTACACTTGTTCAACTTCGCAATTCTGATAAAACCTAGCATGGAATTGTGCAATACACATTCTCAGTGGCTAGAGTGGCCATATATGGAATCTTGTAGTGCTCAAATACATAGTCCCTTGAGCCTCTTCATCATCCACTGCACATTGCATAATTATAGTGCTTAGGCATATCGCTCTTGTCTCTTGCAATGCTCAATAATTGCAAAATGCCTTGATCGAATATTGCCCCCACTATGGACTGTGCATTTTTGGTGAGTAGTAGTTCCACCCTTCAACCTTGCAGTGCTCAACTATGCAATACCTATACCCTCCCCCTCAAGCACTATGCACTGCACAATTATAGTTCCCAAGCTTATCATGCCTGTCTCCCGAACTTTCCCACTGCACAATTCCTTGACCAACCTTGCCTTAATTACACACCGTGCACTTCCAATGAATAATAGGGTCACCTCTTAGTCCTTATATTTCTCAATTTTTCAACCCCTATACCTTTATCCTCAATATTTTCACATTGCACATTCTGAGTGAGCAAGTTTGTTATATCTACCTCTAGGACCTATGCAATGTGCATAAGCATGCCTCTTCCTTCCTTACCATTGCACAATGAACACTCCTAGTGCCTAGTCATTCATTCCTTACTTATTGATCCTACACACTTTTGCTAAGAAGGTCTCTCTCTTAGTATTTATGCATTGTCCCATCACATTCAACATTCTACATGAGAAAACAAGGTATATTAGGAGATTTTGGGACTAATAATATATTATCATGTGTAAAATTTATTTGAAAGTACTATCATATGAACATGGAAAGATAATGAAAAATGAGGTAAAAAATAAGAGGTTACAAGAAGGACATTTGTGGATATGGGACATAAAGATGCTATCATGCAGGAGTAAAGGAATATTGGACCACAACAGAGAGATGACAATTCATGATTGACTTAGAAGGTTTCAATACTTATCCATACCCTTTGGAGGGTGAAGAAAAAGTACAAGTGAGATATACCATGAAGGATGAGAAGACATAGCAACAAAGAGAAGAACTTGGCATTGGCATGTTACAATGAAGTCTCATGTCACAGTCACCAAATTGTAGCTCTTCAAAGTTTCAACACAAGAGTGTTGTTTTGTCCATTTTATTTTTCCACATTGGTGGAATGTAATTTTTGTATTTTCCAAAATAAGAAAATTAAAAATGTGTAGAATCCCAAGGGTAACACATGGAATGTGAAGAGTGACTAGGAAGTCTAAGAATCATGTAATATGTCAAAGGTCATATAGAAGCTCAAAATTGATAATGGAGCTGAAGAGTCATGAGGGATGTCAAGAGTCACATGGAAGGTCGAAAGTCACCTCATTTATTATAAATAAACCCTCATAGCTCAATCAAAGTACTTTTCACCTTGGATTCTCAAGCTAGGATAAGAGAGAAGATCATTCTTTGGAGGAGAAATTGGTGGCTTAATGTTCCACTATTGGAGCTAGTTTTGCATCATTCTAATTGTCTATCTTGGAACTTAATATTTGAAGCTCTTAGAGTCGACACACTTTCATGTGTGTAGAGTGGATGTTGTAAGAATATTCTTTTAATGTTTATGGTATATGTTTATGTTCACACATACTAAATAAAATTAACTATTTCATTGGCTTTGGTATACATCTTGTTGAATGTGCGTTGTTACTTACTTTCATGATCATTGTTACCTTGTGAACTATTTTGAAAGTTAATTAGAAAATATTTCTATGCTCTCATTGTATTTGTTAGCATAGTACTATTACTTTTATTCTAAAGCCTCAATTTCTCTCTTCTGTCTGTGAAAGTACCTTATATACATTACAATTGTGTGCTTCACAATGTCAACTTACTTGCTTGTTTCAAAGGTTGTTTACAAACTCTCTTATGTTGTTTATTGCATCCAAGGAAAAAAATTACATTATGGTGGTTGGGACTATTATCCGGATAGGATCATACTCCAAATGGTGTAAGGTATAGTTGGGACTTCATACCAAGGAGAACCCCTATGTTGGCGGACTTCCAACCTCCTCAACATTAACCTAATGGGGGAACATCATGATAAGATACATTGAATAAATAATATTGATCATGGCATAAAATGAACTTCACTCGAGAAGGAGGTTGTAATATAATGGTGCATCTATGATATCGACCTCCACTAAGATCGTTTACCCCCTAGGCTCAATAGACGAAGTAGAGAAAAACCCTTGAGGCGACAAGGTATGCCGATAAAAATATTTTAATGATGATCTAGGTAGAGACAAAGTTAGTGAACTGAGAGTCTTCCAACAGTTCGACAACATAGTACAGGTAGATGCCCCATCATCCAAGACTATCCTATGAACACATTTCTTGAATATTTGGACCATTACATGGAATGTCGAATGAGGTGGAAGATGGGGTTTCCATGAAGAGGGATCGAAGGTCATGATATTAGAATCTAATGGATCCACTCCACCAATAGTAGATAAAATTTCCTTGTGTTGCATGGGGAAACTTCACAATACTTCAAGTGTAGATATAACAACTAGAGCTTGGGAAAAATCCTCAAAAAAATATAGTTTTTTCTTGTTGAATTGAGGCTTCTGTGATCCATAGTAATTTGCCATAAATCTTTCAGTTAAAATCACATGAGATAGAACATTTTCGACTCGTTTTGAACCAACCAGTGTGGTTCTTCTTTAGAACAAGATGAGAAATCAGATCAAGGAAATGAGCTTAAATAGTTGTAGATATGGCCAAACTAACTGTTGGCATAACAACTAGTTTGACTAAGAAGGGACAATTAATAATAAATTAATTTAATTTAATTTTAATTTGAAATTTTATTTATCAGTTAAAGTTTTTATAATATTTTTTAATAAATAATTTCAGTATAATCATATTTTTATATTTTTATATTTTTATTTTAAGGGAATTATGTCATAATTAATATATGAATGGTTTAAATAATTTATTATACAAAAAAATTGTAATTTAATTTTTAATTATTAATATAAGGGATTATGTAAGAATGTGAGGTTTGAAGAAAAACTATTTAAATCCTTAATTATAACTAAGGTTATATTATATAGAATAAAGATTAAGAATAATGAAAGAGGAAAGGGGCAGAAAATAATCAAACACCACCTAGGAATATAGGGTAGGAATCCAACACCTGCTAATATTCCAGCCATCGTCTCTATTGAGATTAAATGGCCTTTTTTCAATCTCTAAGGCTTCCCTTAATTTATGATGATGGAAATGGTAAATCCTGGAAATAACATTAGCTTCTTCGATGAAGATATGATGATTAGTTTTTTCTGCATGCTCAGCTAGGGCAGAAGAGAGAGATCTTCCATGTTTAATGTCAATAACATGTTCACAAATCCTTTGATTAATAGACTGGCCTGTTTCACCAATGTAAGGAGTCTAGCATGAGAAAGAAATGATGTAGAAACCTTTCCTTCCTTGGGGTTCAAGGGATATTTAACTGACTCGAGAGAGCTGCAAATAGTGTTAAGGGGTTTGAAAGATGAAGAAAAATTATGCTTCTTAAGGATCCCGACGATCTTATCGGTGGTTCCTTGAATAAGGGAAGACACACACCACATGACCACTCTTCCACCTTATCTGAGCATGCAGAAAAAAATAATCATCATATCTGCATTGAAGAAGCTAATTTTGTTTCCAGGATTGACCATTTCCATCATCGTAAGTTAAGGGAAGCCTTAGAGATTTAAAAAAGGTGAGTTAATCTCAATAGAGACGATGGCTAGAATATTAGCAGGCGTTGAATTCTTGTCCTATATTCCTAGGTGGTGTTTGATTATTTTCTGCCCCTTTCCTCTTTCATTATGCTTAATCTTTATAATTATTATAAATCTATTTAATATAACCTTAGTTATAATTAAGGATTTAAATAAATTTTCTTCAATCCTAACATTCTTACATAATCCCTTATATTAATAATGAAAAATTAAAATATAAATTTTTTTAATATAATAAATGATTTAAACCATTCCTATATTAATTCTGACATAATTCCCTTAAATTAAAAATTTTGAGATTTTAAAATATGATTATATTAAAATTATTTATTAAAAATATTATAAAAACTTTAACTGATAAAATAAAATTTCAAATTAAAATTAAATTTATTATTAATTTTCCCTTCTTATTCAAACTAGCCATTATGCCAATGGCTAGTTTTTCCCTCCGTACAACTATTTAAGCTCATTGCCTTGATCTGATTTCTCATCTCGCCCTAAAGATGAACCACACTGGTTGGTTTGAAACACGTCAACAATTTTCTATCTCATGTGACTTTAACCAAAATATTTCTGACAAAATACTATAGTTGTAAGTGGATCACGCGTTAGTATTATGCATGGTATTTTGATGTGCACCTTTAGGAGGGTAAAAAATAATTTTGAAAGATGGATTATCAAAATTAATAAGGCCATTAAGTGGTGGTGGATTCATAGGCTTCAAGGTAGAAGTACCACTCTCAGGATTCTTATAATTTTACACTGTGGTTGTGACATGAATAGGTTATTCCACCATGGAGATGTCTTATGCAGTTGATGATGAGGTAGTATTAGAATAATTTCCCCCACTACCCCCTAGTTGAGGTGGTGGAGTGTTTGCAACCATGTGTTGTTGCTGGGATAGAAAAGGATTTATCAATACAACTATTGACAAGTAGTAGGTTGTTGTGAGAAGTATTGATGAATCTCATCCATCTGGGGGAACTCATGAATGAGATGGTCTTCGCCACAAATCTTGAACATATTTTTTTTTCTTCTTCTCTTTAGTTTCATCCTCATGGTCCCTTGGATTTGCAATGTTCCTTGTTCGTCATTTGAATTTTTGTTATACTTGTTATTTTTATTCTTACCTCCTGGTTTTTGAGGGTTCTTTGTCGATGTGGACTGAACAGAGTCCAAATCAAAGGTGGTAATAAGAGAATCATGAGTTTTAGAGGAAGGATTACCAACTGGGTCACTATAAGAGATATCCATTTGGCCCAACTATGAGGCTAGTTTGTCTATGTTTCTCGATGAAATAGACCTGCTACACCATCAACATGGGTTTCCATCTTGTCATTCATTAGATTAGTTGATGACCAAGGAGCATTAGGAATGATATCATATAAGGTACCTAATTGAGAATAAATCAAGTCAATTTGATGGGCATACATGATGGATTATTCACCAGTTAGGGCTCCTACCTTTTCCACATATTCAACAATCTTAGGCAAGAGGGACTTGGTGAACCACTCATGTAACAACTCATCAGGGAACTTAGTTCTAAAAAGGCTTTGTCTTCTTCTCCACTCATGAATATGACCATAACCGTCGGTGGAGGTATCCTAACTAAAGTTCGTGAGAATATTGATTCCTGACTCATGCCTAATAGGAAATTGATAATGATTTACAAAGGCTTGTGTTAAATACATTAAGGTATTATAAGTAGTTCTTTCTAAATGAACGTACCACTTAGAGGCACTGCTAATAAGATGCAGCTGGAAAGGATGCAACATTATGATATCATCCATAAAAGAGTTGGAAGAGCACCACAAGCGGTAAGTAGTAATGTGGGTTGCATGGTCTTCTCAAAACTTACCATCAAACTTAGGAATGTCTATTGGAAAATTATGTGGGACCAATGGCCATGGAAGATTATGATTTAGGGGATCATTCATTAACTTATATAGATCAAGAAAAACAAGTGTTTCTAATAAAGTTGTGTTGAATAATGCTTGCGGGGGGGGGGGGGGGTGGGGGGTAGGTTCCCCCTGTGACACAAGTAGAGGAGGTGCTCCACCCATAGCTTGGCTTCTAATGATAGGTTGAATTGAAAAAGTAGTTTGGCTAGAGGTGTTAAGTACAACGGCCATGTAAACATCATGATGATTAATGCATGTAGGGTGAATTCCCCCAATGGAAAACGGATTCCCAAAAGGTCATTGTTGACCTCATGGGCCAAAGGGTGTTCTAAAGGGTTGACCAAAATGATTAGTATCACGAGGATTGAAAAAAATATAAGGGAAAGTGTTCTCCACTCCTTGGAAATTCAATGGAAATTGAATGGTTCCTTAAAATGCATATCCCTCTGATGATTGACCTCCCCAAGGATTAGTGAATCCACCATAAATGAAAATGCCCCAAAATAAGCTAGAGGATGGCATGGACTAGGTGAAAGGATTCCAGCCATAAGGGAACCCACTATTGAGTATGAACATACTGCCTACTGATATACCTACATCCACCATGGGGATCGAGAATCCATATGTGAATGTGGAGCTTTTTGGGAGATTGACAACAATGAGAGGAGGGGGTGAATCAATATTGTACTTGATGGATCACTTTGTACATTGTTGAAATTTTTATTAGAAATAAATGAATCATATGTTAACTAAAAAACACCATAAAATAATTTAAAGATACCATATGCATGATCAAACATTAAACATTAACAACATATAAAAGATAGAAAGCATGAGAACATAAAAGCAACACATAAACATCATGACACATGAGAACACCAAATGTTACGCGGAAACCCTTTTGGGAGAAAAACTATTGTATACTTTGTCTCATTTTTCTTCTTATTATCAAAATATTTCTTTTGCACCATGCACTCACCACAACCCGTGTGCATGCCCTAACTTACGATGCAAGCGAGCAACCAAATTTCTCTAGACCACTACTTGACTGAAGCCACCACTTCCACAACTATGTAGGTCCTACCTTGTTGTAGGCCCAAACCTCTAATAGTTTCTATGACCACCACCATAAGGAATCCACCACTCCATGAGAAATAAACCACTTTCTAGCAAGCCATCACTCACTACACTGAAGGCCCTAACCTTTAGAACCTTCTAGAAAAAAATTCATTCATTTTCAAACTAGGGCCCACCTACCTAACAAAAATATTTGTATGCCTCGTTTCATCTATTTTCACACTAGACCCAATTGATTTTCTTTTCTTAATGGAAAAAAAATCTCAAATGACTCAAATTCTAGCTCAACATCATCAACTTTTCCCAAACATATCACTGACAAAATCACTTTCAACCTCAATCAACTGAACCATAATTAAAAATACATTATATTTGACCAATAGTCAACCCTAGTAGCACTCAACAAATATGTCATCATCAAATATTAATCAAACCAATATTCCCTTAAAAAAATACACTCTCATCACACACAAGATAAGAAATCAAGTCCATATCCGCTCACTTAACTATACATATATCATACTAACAAACCAATGAAAATCCCTAGCAACATGCTTCTGTCTCAATCACTCACTCAGACCAACAATAATAGACCTCATACTCATAAAAAAAAATTACATAACATATGACAACTACAACATGAAAAAACAAACTTCATTGCAATATAACCAAGACAAGACTTCGTCTTTATAGCAACATCAACATAGAATTTCAGCCTCCAATACTGCCATACTCTGGCTCCAATAGATACACACACTATCACTTAGTTATAATTTCTTTCTAGGCTTCTACCATTGCACCAAACTCAATGCACAACCTAACACACACCCATGATATCTACTCATTTTCATATCATATCAGACTTATGAGCCATAAAATTTCTCAGCTACTAATCTTAAGTTTGATCTAATGTTCAACAATCAAACTATACACACCCTGCATCTTGATCACACTTTTAATGTGATTATGGCCTCAAAAAAATATCACAAAGTCACTCATGTGTCTCTGATCGATATGTTGTAGGTGATAATACACACACTATCTAACCTCTTTCCATGTATAGGGTATCTTATTTTAAACAAGAACATTCCAATGACCAAATCAAACGACCACTTAACCACTACACATCCCATTCATTTCATTCACAAAGATTACACCCTTGGAGATAGATTCAAGTAGTTAATTATGACCATATCAAGACTACATTGACCTAAAATACAAAATAAAATGATCACTTGAACTTTTAGTGCTTTCATATATTGCTTTGATGAACAAATTTACTTTCCAACTAGGAGACAAAATCACTTTGCTTCTAAATGTTACAGACCAAGTCAATCACTTCGATCATTGGCAATTACGTGGGAAATTAAATGGGTTTAACCTGTGGTTTCCTTAATGATATCCTACAAGTAGTGCCACGGGCATATAAGGTCAAGACTGTGGTAGTGCAATGATGAGACTCTATCAAACTTGTGGAAGTGCCACATGGATGACAAAGCAAGCTTGGTACAATATTTGTAAGCTTGGAAAACTTCAAAATATTTAATCAGATCATCAACCAATGATTTAACCACCTTAAACC
Source organism: Pinus albicaulis (assembly GCA_034641835.2). NCBI lineage: Eukaryota > Viridiplantae > Streptophyta > Pinopsida > Pinales > Pinaceae > Pinus > Pinus albicaulis. The sequence continues at coordinate 625,358,977 of CM076580.1, read as the reverse complement.
ACATTTTCCAACACCTCTACACCTCATACAAACCTCTTTAAACCCTCTGATCATTAGTACAACTCATTAACCTATTGACATCAATTCCCAACTCAACTAGCTCACTGATGACTATTGACATCAATGCCAACACAATGTTGACAAAAATATATGCCTTTGGAATTGATGGAAACACCACTACCACTTCACTCATATGATGATTCATATTGGATCATTATACTTTTTGTCATCCATCTCGATGCTTTTCGAGTGGAAAAAGCGAAGGAATCAACTTAGAGGAACATTTTTACGTACAAGATCCATTTTGGAAAAATGAAATTTGCAACCTTATAGGAGCATTTTTAGGTATCAAACAATGATTCTGCACCTTTTTTTCCTATACTACACATAGATACCTTTCCAACGGTGCAATAATCACGTTAATAAGAGTTTGTATGCGGAAGTTATGCCACTTAGAAGTCGACCTTCCTTATTTCATCAACATAATTCAAGAGGATACCACATAAACCCACATTATTTATGAAAAAGGGGATAACCATGTGATTATGATGAATAAGACTCTAGAAGAGTATATATTGTAAATCAAGTTTAGACTTGAGGTAGTGAAACCTAACCACTAATAGGCTATCGGGTTGTGTTATAACTGGGCCAATAAGAGGAAAAGGGAAATCCACATTATTCATGAAAAAGGGGATAACCATGTGATTATGATGAAGAAGACTCTATAAGAGTATATATTTTAACTCAGGTTCAAATTTGAGGTAGTGAAACCTAACCACTAATAGGCTATCAGGTTGTGTTATAACTGGGCCAATAAGAGGAAAAGGGTTCCATTATTTCAGTGCATTTCTTCCATAGATGACAAAAAATAGTCAATAGGGATAGGAGATAGAGCACACATAGAGGATTTTTACACTATAATAGTCCACAAGCCACATGCCATTTTTGAGCCAATTAATTGTTCCTAAAGGACCAACTAACCACTACACATTATATTTTGAACTTTAGGTCTCGTCTATCTATTTTAAGGTTATCTTCACAATTTATGCATGAGATAATGGAGGTATCACTAATCACTATTTTCCTATTAGAAATCAAAACTGCAATGATAAGAGAATTAATTCATAATGCAATTGAGAACTCAACAAAACCATTCAAAGCGTGAAATCCTAAAAAAATTCTGCAGGAAACAACAAAGGAAAAATATCAAGCACTGAGTTGATACCGAATGAAAAAAAATTACAAAATGATAGAAACAACACTACAAAACAATATTACTAAAAGGATTTTTCTACGGTAAGCAACGCAAAGTCAGGAAATTCAATGATCCTATGATAATCTACAAGAATCATAATAGGATAACAATAATCCTAAATGAATTATATAAGGTAAATCTAACTTTGCAACAACCAACCATAGTTTCTACTAAAAAATAACGTGAAATATCACAATCAATTTAACTAATTGGAATTTTTTTTTTTATAAGTCAAATTTCTATTCATTTGGAAAAAAGGAGTAAATTCATCCAAATAGAAAATAGGTGGTCTCACCTCGACCGGGTTCGTTGACCAATATTTTCACCAAATTACAAAAAAACAGAAAGGATACTAAGGAAAACATCCATAAATGACATGGATAGAGGCACCAAAATACATACAAGACATAAAAAAACACTAGATCGCATACTAATCATTCAACGTGATAGAAGCAGGGTTGTTCGGGGAAGTTCTTAGATGAGGCGGGGGGTGGAAGTCGCACTGGACATGCCCTTCGAAGTGTGCCAACTATATCTCCAACTTTTCCACTTTCTCAGTTAGGTGGTTTTGGCCTCACCAGACCCCCCTAAGCTAGCACTGAAAGTATTGCATTTTTTCCGTCATTTCCACCAGCTCTGCATGTTCCTCTTAACAAACTCACTCCACAGTGTCTACCTGGTCCATCAAGTTAAGAATTATAGCCTGAAAATTTTCCAGGAAACAATGTTGAATTCCATAAACATCAGATGGTCCAGCAACATGAGCCAAGTCCCTCGGTTCCCGATACCACTCTGTTTGCCACCACCACCCTGACACTACATCTTCTGAGCCTTCGCCCCTTCACCCTTGCTAGATCTGCATGTGCTTTCACCATGACCCCCACACGAGCCTGCACCAGAGAGCTGAGAATGAACAATGATATTACCACCCCGGCAAGATTTTTCCACCACTATTGTCCCAACATCCATATCCTTTGGGTTGGGCACAACCGAAGAGGAGGAGATCCCATGCGTACAAGAGAAAAGGGATAGGAAATATAGGTAGCTACATGCCTCCACCCCCAAAATAAAAACCCCCCAACACACCACACCATCCACTACCTTGAGATCCATTTGCACTTATAACACCACCAATTGAAGAATGAGTAGAGACAAAAAACACTTCCTAGAGAGCAAGAGTCCAAAGTGTTGTGCGTGCTTGCCACCAAGACAACATTCACTAGACACCTTTGCTAGCCAGCGAGGACCACCCACTGAACCACCACAGACAACAATTACCCGACCAGGCACCAGAAGCATGGAAAATGGATCAAATCTACAGCTACACCCCGCTAAAAATCCTCTGTTTCCATTTCAAAGCACTACAAACAAACCAAGCTTCCATACTCACTATAAACCAGAAGAAAATGAAATGGAAACATCTCTCAGTTGCCACCCACAAAATGGAGCACACATAGAAAATTTCATAGATGCTAGGGGAAAAGTCCCTCCTTAGAGCACTGAACCAAAATTCACCGTGGGTTTGTGTAGACCATCGTGTAGCACCAAGAAACTTCTGCTAGCGTTTTCGCTTCCTCTCTGAGGAGACTTTCAGGTTTTTCCCCAAAACAGAGTGAAACCACAAATTCATGGGTACTTAATCCACCAGTTCAGAAACCAAGCCCCACCCCCAAATCCAATGCAACATTAAAGCTCACACACTCAACCTTCATATCGTTAATACACCTCCCATGCTGGTTGCGATGAAAGGACCAGGAGGGCCATCCCCCACCCCCACGCCACTTAGTATTTTTCATGAGGCATGATCACCAAGTGCCTTAGAGATCTCACCCCCATTAGGGAAATAATAGGCAATTATAAATTGAGAGCAATTTGGTAAGTAAATAACTAAAACAAAAGAAAATAACATATATTTAATAGTACGAATGAAGACAATGTTGCTTCTAGGGTTGGACCCAAACCATTGGAATCGAACTGTCTTATAAAAGGAATCAATATAACAGATTAAATCTGGATAAAAAAATATTTCATTGAATTACAGAAGATCAATTAGAATCAACGTCTTTGCGAGTTCACGAATTATGTAAAAAATATTACAGCTGAACAACCTATCTCAAGGCTCAATTCCTAGTCTTTATACTATTATTGTAGAAGATAAGAAAAATAAATCTATTTTTGATAAAGATCAACCCTGACAATCTAAATATTCTCAAGATTCTCTTTTTAAGTTACAAAAAGTCTTAATACTCATGGATAACAAATTTAGAAGCTTGTCATTAACCAATTTGCTCCAAAAAGGGATCAACTCCAATAAGCTAAGCCATAATTAGTAAGAACAACATCATGATATCCTATATTTTACAATTAGTCCAAGAAACAACATCAGGTGCCATCTCATTCATATATCCCTATTCAAAATAAGGATCCAACTGTGAATAGTAACAATTTTGTGATTGAATCAGTTCATCAAAGAAATAGAATAATAAAAGTACATTAAATGCTTCTAAAATTTGTATTACATAAATGATCATATCCCAAATGAAAGAAAGGATCAAGAAAATAATATAAAAAATAAGAAATAAGGTAAGGAAATGATAACAATTATGAGGCCCAACATCACCCCCCAACTAACATTTTTTCATGACCTCATGCAAACAAATGATTAACATGCAAGGTAGTTAATGATTAAGCTTCATAAGGTTCTTCTCCTCTATGTTTGACTCCATTCCTACTCTTGAGTTCTTGAAGTGCCACATATTTACCTGCTTATGATAGATCATAATCATATTCATAAGAAGAATAAGAGTACCATATCATCGGAAATCTATACCTCCACCTTATCCTATTTATAACTTTTTCAAATACCATGTGATCATAGAAATGTACTCTAGTCATGGCATACCGAAAAATTATGGAAGAAAATGGGTTCTCTGTTTTTTAATTCATTGGGTGATGCCTACCATCTCAATTTGGCTCCACGAATAACCTCTCCTCTGACCCACAGATCAAGACCATGCTTCCTCCTCTAGAAGGTGTGGTAAGATTTTTACCATTTCACTTAGTTTCAGGCAAATGATATGAAGGCCTGGAACTGAATATCTCTAATAAATACAAAAATATTTTCATTCACATGTTCCTCCAAAATTAAATTGTGCATATATAGTTCGCATATAATGTACTTTGTGTGCTCATCCTATTTATGGAAATTAGTGATAAAATAAAATACATTTTTGAACTCATACGGTTTCTGAGATTGTATGGCTTTGACTTTGAGAAACAAGTATCGTTCAAGTAAAAAAAAGGCATAATTCCGTGCTAGGGACCTACATGCCAAGACATCTGAATAAATGGAGCAGATTTCCATTGTTTTCTCTATGTCCTTATTAAGATGATCCTTTAAAGCTTGTATTTTCTTCTCAGCTGCTCTCAATTTTTTATAAGTTTCATCTTTTGTTGCTGCCAATGCCCTGAACCATTGAAGCAATTCCAAATGTTGCTTTTGAGGCACCTCTTCTCTCTGGTATTTATCTATAGTCTCTTGTTGTCTTTCAATGGTTTTATTCAGGACCTTAATGGTAGCCTCTACAATTAAGGGAGTATAAAGAGGTACACACTTTGTTTTCACTCCTCTCTCAATAATAACAAGTGGTGGATATGTTTGAGTTTATGCTTCAACAAGAATAGATGGAACATTAATTGTTTGCATCTTGGAATCGGTTTGAGTTCCTACTTCAGTAGAAACAAAGGTAGAATCTGTCTGTACACTTGCTTCAATGGAGACATCTGTGAGATCGATATGGGTTTCAGTCTTCTGGTTCTTCTGAGTCACACGACCCTTATGACATTGCTTACATCCTATAGCCATTTTTTTAGTTGTCGTACCTTCCTTTGCAATCTCTTGTTTTATTTTATTAATTTATCAACTTATTTTTGGACTTTGCCTTTTTATTTGTCTTTCATATCTTTGGTGCTTCCAGTCCTTTGAATAAAGTGTTTAGCCAAAGCTATTGGGGAAAAAGGAAGGTAAACAATCACTATCCCCTCATGTCAATAGATGAATAGTCGACTTCCATTGGTATTGTATTATCTACAAATTTCAGGAGGTCTTTGATAGGAGGATCAATCTAAGGTTCAACTGGAAAATCAATATTTCCATCTCGACCTTCACCAATCAGATCTTCAAGGGGAAACTGTGGAGCCATCTCTTCTAGAGAGGAGGGCTCTAATAAAGTAGTGATAAAATATTCAGGATTCTCTTGGAAGGAATAGCTTCATGGTTACTAGATGATTCCAGAATGGATGAAAATAGCTAAAGAATTGTCAGGAGAGGTTGTAACTAGCGAATTAGGTGAATTTTTTTGGTCAGAAGGGTTTTCTAGATGAGTTAAAAATTCTTCTATTGGAATAGCCATTTCTTATCCTAAATTCACACTTTCCAATAAGTTCTCCAACCCTTCTAATGCTTGAGATACCTCCATTTCCTATTTTTTCTATTCTAGGACTAGTGAGTCTTGATCCAAATTTTCTCCAAAGGTTTCCTATTGTGTTCCCTCTGCATTACAGAATTATTGAGTCAATTTTTCTTCTAGTAATCGCTCAACGAGATCTAAATAGCTCTATCCTTTCTATAACTTAATTAACCTGGTTTACATTTTGCTTTTTTGGGTAGCGAGGCTAGAAAAAGACACCATTCTTTTCTCTGCTTTACTAAGTTTTTGAGGAATTAAAGTTGGTGCAATTTCCCGTGGGTTATCTTCTGTAATCAAAGTTTCATTTTTACTGTCCTCATTATATTTTTCTAGCTACTCATTGTTATCTAAAATGTTTCCAGATGTCTTAATAACTGCTTCATTTTCTAAGGGAATTATTTGGTTAGCGTCAAGGTTTCCTAGGAACCCTTCCCAACTCTGTTGTGCTTGACTCAAACTTCTTACAACTTGTTAGAGTCCTATAGTCATAGTGGTCAAATTATTTGTTTTCATATAAAATTTGACATGTCTCTTGATTATCAAAAGGTTCCAAGTCATTGTTTAGGTGTCATTGAAACTCCCTTCACTTATTAAAGGTTACAAACATCCATCATGGTCATTGTCATCATTTGCTGTCATAAGTCATCAAATGAGTTAGTCGACCATCATTTAAGTCATAGAGTCATAAAAAGGGAGTCTTGTCATCCGTTATGGTCATCAAAGAAGTTTCATTATGGGAGTTTGAAATTAGGAAAATAAAGTGTTTCAAAGATAATCAAAGTACATATACATCACATGGAGATGTAACATTTCCCATTGAAGAAACATTGCTGCAGTATAAATCACATCATCAAGTCATTTTTTGAAAGTACATATGAGGTCATCTTTCTATTATGAGCCAAAAATTGATTTTCAAGTTATAAAGGAGAATCAAAGCATTTCCAAAATTCATTCTATCCCTCCATAATCTCCAAGAGTTCCTCTTTACCTCTTTGAATATTTTCCATAGCCGTCAAAACTTCGAATTTCACCGTCATTGCTCTTTTCCTCAGCTTGTTGCATTTCTGGAGGAGGTTGCTTCACTTTTCATTTGGAGGCCAAAGGGAGGAAGAATAGGTTCATTTGTGGTTTCAAATGCTTTAGATATTCTTTTAACAAGTAAGTCCAGCCTCACAAACCCTCTATGTAGTCTCTTTCCTCAGAAATTACTTTAAAAATCCATTCCTCGGGTTTTCTGCATTTTCTACTTTCATGGTCTACAACTTCTTTTGAAAGGGAATCACCATGTTTTTAAGTTCATACATCCTTAATTAAACTTATAAAAATCTCTCCATCAATCCCTATGGTGAAATTACTTCATATTCATCATTTTTCTCAAAAACCCAGCTTGTTGTTGCATTTCTAGCTCAAGCCTGTGTTTTTCCCTTTTCTCCCCTTTTTTTTCACTCATTTTGTGAAATTTCACCACCATTATCTTCCTAACATCTATCCCTACCCCCCATAATTTTCTCATAATTTCTCCTACCCCGCTTTCCCTTCATTCCCTTACCTCAAGTTGTTGTGCTTTTAGCCCTGTTTTGTAGCTCAAATCCCTTGCTTTTCCTTGTTTGAAATTAGGGTTTTTTTATTATTAAAAGTGAAGCTATAAACGTGGTTAAGACCAATGAAAGGAGGAGGTATAAGGGAGGAGTCACATGCAAGAGGTCAACGCATCAGAATTCATTAGAGAATCATTTGAGCAGGCATGATGCCTAGGGTTTTTTCAAAAGGTGCAATAGGTAGGCTATCATCATGATTTAACTAGACTCTTTGCCATTAATTTCAAGAAGGATAAGGAAAATATAGCAGGGGTGAACTTTCCAGTATCATAAGAGATCATATATTCAAAAACTGCCATCCCTAATCAATGTGAAATTTGGTTCAAGGGAATGAATTTAGACCTAGAACACTACAAAATGTTCTTGAAACCACATTGCAAGGAGTGTCCTCCTCATATTTTTCATAGCAGACAATTATTGGACAAGTGTAGCCTTTTGATGAAGACTATCATGAAGTATTTCACTTGTGAGGGAAATTTTAGAAGGCTATATCAATATCACATAAGGTTGTTAATGCATTTCACTTCTAAGAAGCCTCTAAACCTACCTAATTATCTATTTAGAATTTTGGTAAAGATGATAGAGAAGGTGAATTATAAAGGAAGAGATCATCAAGCTAGCCTCTTTCATCATGCTCTAGTCAAAGTAATAGTCCTCCACCAGCTGGCACAGATCAACATAACATGAGAAATTTTCTTGGAGGCAGCTGCTCTTCTACCTCTCTCAAGCCAATCAAAAGGTCAAAGAACTCCTTTATCATCTTGCAGACCACATGGAGCTGAATCATCAAGAAGACCATTAGTGACAAAAACTCAGCCTAGAGTAGATATTTCAAGGGCACACAAAAAGGGTAAGAAGTTGGTTTTTATTCATGAAACAGAAGAGGAGATGCCTAGGTATAAGCCTAAAACTAGGTCTGAGGAAAAAACATTATCTAAGGAGGTTGTCAGTGAAGAAGAAGGTTAGGCTGAAACCATGGAAATGGGATCACCTATGAGCATAGATGATTTACCTTTGCAAATGAATAAGAGGTACCTCAAGAATTTGATATGGCTAACCTAGGAGAACAACATGGAAATAAGACAACATATGAAATAATAAAAGAGAAAGAGGCACAAATTAGAGAGCTGAAGGATGACCTATCCAAAGCCAAATTCAAGGTGGCTTTCTTACAACAGGTGAACAATCAATTGAAGCAAACCAGAATGCAACAAAGAAAGTCACAAGAATACCCTCTATCATCAAGCCAAGCAGGTGTTTTGACAACAAAGGATAAAGGTAAATCCATCATTGATGTTGAGCAGCTGGAAGAGAAGAAAATTCAAACACAACCTAGGAGACCTAAAAATAGAGCAATGGCTAGAAAGGAAAAGCATGTAGAAGATCCATCTCCTCCTCAATCCCTAAATGCTATAGATGAATCCATAGGTTTTGAAATTGATAACAAAAAGGATTATTGGTTTGAGATACTGAATGAACAATTGGAGAAACTACTGGAAAAATAAAACAAGGATACCACCATGCAAAGAAATACGACAAGGCACTATTATGCTAGGAACATGTTTAGTAAGGTTAGGGTGAAAAATATGAAGAGAAAACTCAAAAAGACTCTAAGGAGAATTAAAATGAAGAAAAAAATTGACCTATTAGCTGATGCATCATTAGTGGTTTGAAGACAAGACAAAGAGCAAAGAAAAGGAGATAAAATTTTGAAATTTTGAGCTTTTGTGCACACAGTCAAAGGTATCCCATAGAAACACAACAACTAGTTGCTGCACTTTTTCTCAAAGGGTCAAAATATAAAATTTCAGGCATGTCAGTATAGCTAATGGCATAAGGGTACCATAAAATCACTTGAGGATATTTGTAGAGTCATGAAGTTGCAGAAAATGATCAAACAATGTCTTTTTTACACCTTTCTGCCACCTTTTCAGGATTGTTGCTACATTTTTGGATAGATAGTTTTGGGATCAAGTTTCAAGAGGTAAAAATCATGTTTTTGGAAAGTTCAAAGACTCTAGGGTGTTGTGGACATTCCAAAATTTCTCCATAGGTCTTAAGAAAATCTTAGAACCTCTTCTAAGTCATCAAAATATCAATTCAAAGATTTGCTACATTTCTGCTGACAGTTGTTGCATTTATGTGTTTGGAGATTTTTCATTGCACGTAAAGGTTAAAAGTCAAAATAGGTTGATTTAAATAGTTGAATCACGAGTTTATATGATGTTAATAGGTTTATTAATGATTATCATTGTAAATAATCTTGTCATCAATTCTTTGAGAGATAATCTCAATGAGTTGTCTAAAAAAAGGGGAAAATTGTTTCTAACTTCCCTAGGATTTGGCAATGAGTAAATAGGTGCACGAATCAATTTCTATGGATTAGGATTCGACCCCTCAGAGGGGAAACCTTGTGTGTATTATATATGTACTCAGAAACAAGTCTAAGAAAATGTTGGATACTTGAAGCTCATACATTTTGAACTATTGTACTTGACTTTTTGCAGATAAATATAATACAATTGTAGCTATTTTTATGGGATTCATGTGTTGTGGTTAGTGGTACTGTTTTCTCCATTATATTATCTAATGTATCTAATATCCATCTACATTTATTATTGTGTTAATATCCTAAGTATTTAAACATAATACATTGTCTAAATGATCTGTTTTATTTGATATTGTTACATAATTGTTTTCGTCCTCTAAACAAGTGAATTCATTATGCTCACTTATTTCCTTATATGTGATTTTATCCTCACCACACTACAATGAAAAATCAATTTTTCTCATTAATTACACCTACCTTGCGTCATTATATGTCTGCAACTGATATTTTGGAATACCTGGCCTATTTCCTAAACCTGGCTCTTCTTTATCCAACAAAACTAAAATCAAAATCCTATTGTGAAAAATACCTAGCCTAAAACTGTAATATTCTCCAGTACATTCCATCAATTGTGAGGTTGATTTTGAGATAGAACTCTTTGATTTGGTAGGGCTAGATGCCAAGTCAAAAGTTGGTCTGTGGTTACCTCTTTGGTTTCCTTTCTCAGCCTTGGGAAACTAAGGAGTGCTAACACAACTAATAACTTAATAATCCCAAGATGGCTGACGATCGAGACTTGGTATTTGGATCTCCTTAGCCTAGCGACGATTTCATGTAACAACGAATGTAGAAAATAAGGAAGGTTTAGAGTTACCTTTCACCTCAGAGATGAAATAAGTTTAGGATGGCGTCCCCTCACCACATCATACCTTCCATCACAGGTAATATACTGCTGAATGATGCATGCTAATTATTTCCATGGCTCTCATAGTGAATTTGGGTTATACCCCTTTCCTTTCTTGACCAATTCTTCACGAGGGTTTGAAAATAGGAGAGTTGCGTTCTAGAGCGAAGTATGTATTTCATACCATTTTTATCACTCTGTTGGAAGACTTGTGACTTCTGCTATTATGTCTTCGCTCAACTATGTCTGTCTATTTTTTACCATTGCTACACCATTATCTAGACTCTTTGTGAATTCGTGTGCTACCTCATCATCAAATTACTGTAATTGTCTAAAGTATTCTAACCATATTTCTTGGTCCAAAATGCTGCACGCCTGCTCCATGGCTTATAATTGAGTGGGTTCATACTGTACCAAATGTCCACCCATTGTCGGCTATTCAAAAAGAAGCAATTTGTAATTGGAAACAACATAATTAAAAATATGCAATAATAGTAACATTGCACAAAGTATAGGGACTCAAAAACCATAACATGGAATGATATTTTTGGAAATTTGAGTAACATATCATGTATCAGTACCTCCTCACCCCCCTAATAGAGTTGAAGGTCGACCACGACTGTTAATTATTATTTTAATAGGTTGAAAACTTTGGCACGATTAAGAGATAATGTGATATTAATTAGGCATGGTAGGATAACCATCATAAATAGAAATGGAGGACGAGGGATATATGTGGCACGTGAGATAATCATTAAGCCAATTATTAATTACGAGGTGTAATGATGAGGCTGATTATAATAATACCCAAAGTACTAAAGAAAAAATAAATGCATGAGAATTTTTTTAGGAACGATAAATGAATGGAAACAATATTCGCTTAAGGAGTATCTTTAGAGAAGAAAAAAAAAATAAATTAATTAGACTACTGAATTTTCTTAAAAATTGTATCCGTTATATGAAGAATTATAATTAGTTTCTCATGAACAAGAAACATCACCACTTTCCAGGAGTGTTTTATAAAATTCCATAATAAATCTAACAATATTCCTTTATTAATTTTGAGGAGACAAAATAGCTAACTTAAATTGTAATATTTGAATTTACTTTAATACCACATGCATGTCCTATGCTGCTAGTAGGCATCCATAGCCTCGACATGGTTTCCTTTTTAACTCGTTGAGATGCCAATGTCCCATTTACTAGGAAAGATACATTATTATTATTATTATTAATTTTTTAAAATTTTAATTATTTTATTTTATTTTTATGAACATCTACAAAAGGCCATTGTTCGGACGTCGTAACCAGTTAATAGAAATTCCATTCATCGAGGCTAATCAAGTGAACAAATCAACTCATGATGAGACTTCTTGTCCTTCGATCGAAATACTAAAGGACATTACCCTGGATTGGTGACAAGAAGTGGTAATGTCACTCCACTATATCCTATGATCATGGTAGGTTGACTCGTGATGAGACCTCTTATCCTCTATTTGATTTTCACTTTTCTTTGTTATGATTTTTGTTAATCATAAAAGATTACTTAGTAAATGGGATGGCATATCAACTCCTTAAGAGTTAGGGATGGTGTGAAAAGTGTTATAATAATTACTTTTTAGCTCACTAATTTTGTCTCCAAAACTTATTTTTTAAAATGATCATAGAATCATTAAAAATGGAGTGAAAGAAATCTCCTTAAGTGGTGATAAAAGAAATGCATCATGAGAAATTTTATAGATTTCTTACAAGATCAGGGGAGTTAAAAATTTAGGAAGTTCAAAGTCTTGATAATTATTTCTTATGATAATCATTAGGCAAACTAGTTTCCTAACCATAATATCTAAAGAGGGCTTAAAATATTCCTTACCCTAAAGAAACATAAATATTAATAAGCTAGGGGAATAGTAATCATGCCTAAGGAAACATCAATTTTGGTTAAGGAAACCACAATTATGATAACTGGTGTTGTGACTTAGGAAACAACAACTGTGACTAAGGAAACAACAACTGTGATTAAGAAAAAAACAACTGCAAATAAGGAAACAAAAACTGTGACTAAGGAAACAATAACCATGATTAAGAAAACAACAACTGCGACTAAGGAAACATAACCTGAACTGAGGAAACAACAACTATAATTAAAGAAAAAACAATTGTGACTAAGGAAGCAACAATTGTAACTAAGGAAACAAGAGCTATGATTAAGAAAACAATAACTATGATTAAGGAAACAACAACCGTGATGAGATTATGACAATAATGTTTTTATAAATATATTCTTGATGTTTTACCAAAGTGAAAAAAAACATACATACCATAAAAAGATAGAAAGTATTTACATTATGTAGAAAATGAAAGAGATTTTGAAAAAGTTTACCTAGTTGTGACAACGGGGAGATTTCCCCGATCATATACAACCTATAGATTCACATCATTATTAATTTCATGAAGAAAATATTATCGTGTAAGTGGCTAGTGGTATATACGAATTCAGTGCCCATTGAAAAGGAAATAAATGCCAAAATTATCAATCGTAGTGAGGCACAGGGTTCCATTGTAATATACTTTAGTAACTTTGTATGGACCCAACCATCTCATTTGGAGTTACTTGGAAAGTATTGGAATCTAGATTCATATAACAACACCCAATCCCCTTTCTAAAAGGTTATCTTTTTAATCAACCGATCATGCCATTTATCTCTCTGTTGCTAAACTATGGTTGTGCATTGTAAGGCAAGAAGACACATTTCATCCATTTCACTGAGCTGTTGTAGGCACTATTTTTGTTCCTCTATAAGATCCAGTCTTACTTCCTTAGTAGGAATGAGATTCTTGAATTCAAATTCGATCAGAAATATAGGTTCCTTACCAAAAAAAAAATTGATAAGGTGAAAATCCAATAGTGTTATGCCAAGAAATATGATAGGCCCATAAGGCTTTAGGAAGCTTGGATGCCCAATCTCAGTGGTTTGTAGATACTGTATTTAAAATCGCCTCCAAGACTTTTCTTTTGCTTTTCACCTTCCCATTTTCTTGTGGATGGTAACGAGAGGTAAATATCTGTTTGATATGGTATTTTTGCAAAGTGTATGAAATTTTATGAGAAGTAAACTGTGATCCCCCATCAGTTACAATCTCTCGAGGTAACCCATATCGAACGAACAATTCAAATAGAAAATTGATAAATTCTTCTTTTGTTTCCCTTGAGAGTGATGATGCATCCACCCATTTGGTTACAAAATATGTACAGTCTAAAATATATGTCTTTAGATTTGAAGGTGAACTAAAGGGAAATATAAAGTCGGTTTCCCATATTCAAACGATTCCAATAAAATCTGTGGCTGAAGGTGCATTTCATTGGCCTAGATGGGATGACCCGTCATTTGACAACCGTCGCAGCTTTGGACATATTTTTTGGTGTCTTTAAATATTGTGGGATAGAAATAGCCCATGTATAATACCTTGTGTCTAGTACTTCGATCGAAAAAATCACCTACCCAAGGTTCATCATGACAAGCCGTAAGGATATCATAGATTCCATCTTCTATAATACATCTGTGACTTTGAAGATCTAATCCTGTGTGGAAGAGGTAACCATATATCCATGAAAATTGTTTGTTGCGTTAGATTATAGCTTCTTTTCCTGAGATGAGAAATGTGATGGTATTTTTCCAATTGTTAGGTAATTTTCAACTCTAGCATAGCACTACATTTTGATGGTCACAAAAAACAAATGTTCATCTTGTAATTGGTCTTCCACTAGTAGAGGGTCAACCACAAATGGAATTCTTGACAAGAAATATGCGACAAGGTTCTCTTTTCCTAGTTGGTCCTTTATAGTAATGTCAAACACCTACAATAATAGTAACCAACGAGTTACTCTGCTGTTGGTAACTAGTTTTTTAGTTAAATACCGAATAGAAGAATGATCAATGTACAAGAAAACTGGATATCCTATTATATAATGATAAAATTTATATATAGCATAAAAAATGACTAAGAAATTTTTTTCTATCATAATATAGTTTAACCTTGCAGGTGTGAGGTTTTTGCTAATATAATAAATTGGGTAGGGCTTAATGTCCTCTTCTTGTCTGATAATTGCTCCTATCACCATGTTTGATCCATCTGGTGATATATGGAATGGTAGACTCCAATTTTGTCCCTGAAACATAGGAGTTGTTGAAACTAGCTTTTTTAGATCTGCATAAGTAATATTTCATTTATCACTCCACTCAAATTCCACATGTCCAATTAATGCATACAATGGTGCTGTGATTTTTGAAAAATGTGCTATGAAACATCAATAGTAACTACCACAACCAAGGAAACTACATAACTCTGTTGGTGTATGAGGGGTAGGAGGTTTAACAATTACCTTGATCTTAGCTGGGTCTACCTAAATACCTACAACAGAGATAACATTTCCTAGGACTACACCTTCTGTCATCATCATGTGGAATTATTCATTACTAAGGCATAGCTTGATAGTTATACATTGTGCAAGAACCTTTTCCAAATTATGTAAAGCTTGATCTAATTCATTATCGTAAGGGGTGATATTATCCACATATAGTTCAAGTCCTTCGTTAATTAAATAAAAAAAATACTCAGAATCTCCCTTTAAAAAGTGTTTGGTGCATTGCACAACCCAAACGATAACTCTATATGAAAAATTTCCCCATGGGAAGGTAAACATAGTTTTATCTTGGTTTTTGGGAGCAGTCTAAATTTGATTATATCCACTAAATCCATCCAAGAAGGAAAAACATTTATTTATGGCAAGAGTATCAAGGACTTGGTCTACAAATAGAAGAGGAAAATGATCCTTTTGCATGGCTTTATTTAGTTCTCTATAATCTACAAAAAATATTCATTTTCCATTCTTTTTAGGGACTACTACCATTGGTAAAACCCACTTATTATTAGAAATAAGATATATAAAATTAACATCAAGGAGTTTCTAAAGCTCCTATTTCACTATGTCCCTAAGGTGCGTGTTTAATATTATTTTGGGTTAGAGAATGGCTCAAACATCTTTCTTGATATAGATATGGTGCGTGCATAGATGTGAATCAATGCCCTTCATATCAGAATATTCCCAAGTGAAGGCTTGTTTTTATTTCTGAAGAACTTGGAACAGTTTTTCACGCTGGAGGCCATCAAGAATGATATTAATATTCAAAGTCTTGCCAGGTTCAATTTCAATGGGGATGTTATTATGAACTATAATCATAGGTATATTCTCATTATTCAAATCCTCCCGTGTATCTCCTTGGGCTTCATTGTCAAGTACAAATTTTAGCATCTGACATGTTGGGTTTCCTATGATGGAAGGTTTGTTAATAAAGCCATTAATTATGTCGTCCTCAGTCTATATTTTAAATATAAGAGATTTATCGATAGTAAGGGGTGAACGTAAATTACCTTCCTGTATTTGGGAGAGAACCATATAAAATTTTCAACTAGCATGATGGGTCTAGTATGTGGGTATATAATGAGATTATTGATATCAGTTCCCTTAGTGATGGTCATGCTTCCAGTTCGACACCCAATGTATGCATCTGCAGTGGAAATCCATGGTATGCCTAATATTAGAGGGTGTCCCTCCAACTTATTTTTAGGATTAAGGACTAGAAAATCCATTGGATATTCCCAGGAATCTATAGAAACAATGATGTCATATAAAGTTCCTTCTAGTTTCACTAAAAATCTGTCAGCTAGTTCCAACATGGTTGGAGTCGGTTTTAATATGGTCATTCCAAGGAGGCCTTAGGTTTTGATGTTATAATATTTATATCAGCTCCTAAGTCCACTAAGGTGTTTGGGAAGTTATTCCCTCAAATCCAGGATCATCATATTTGATATTTATCTATTTTCCTAGAATAAGATCATAGAGTTTCCCAAGAACATGGATTGTAGGAGAATATTTTGGTTTCCTTCCAAGATTATTAACGCATATATTTAATGTTTTTAACATAGATAGGTATATCTATAATAGCCTATAGGAAGGGGATTTTGATACACAAATTTTATAGTTCCCTTATGAGATCAAAGTGAACATATGCAGGTGGTTTTATTATGGCTAGTCCCTTGGGGAATGAGGGAGTAGCATCCGTAATTTGAATAGGTTCCTACTGTTTGGTCGGTTTAATAGGTAATTTTGTTTCAGTAATAATAATGCTATAAGGAGGGTATTTTGTAAAGGGGTACTCCTTAGCAATATTTTCATTTTCTAGTTGCTCTCAATTCTTTGGATGATCTTCTAGACAAATATTCCGCCCAGATATTAAATGTAATTCATTACATTCCAAATAGGGAGGATAACACTCCAAAATTTCAAGGATTTATAAAAACTGCACAAACCTATTATTCGAGTTTGGATTTGGATATAAAGGTAGTTGAGGGCATAATGGGGGTGGGGCGTTTGGGGGAAATTAAAGTGGGATTTGTAGTGGTGGTTGTGATTGAGGCAACACTCCCACTGATAGATTAATCGGTCTAGTGGGGTGCTGCTAATTTTTATACCATATTGGTCCCCTTTTAGGTTGATTTTCCCATTGTCGAGGGTATGGGTTATTTCGTAAATTCTGCCACGAGGGTGCGAGATATTGTTGGGTTGGCAAAGAATAACAAAAAAATGACTGGTTTGTTCAGGGTGATGAAGGGTATGGATGAGGCTTCTAGGAAGTAATAGAATGTTGCTGACCCTTGTTACACCATTTTTTGGTCATCTAACCTTTCACCATTAGATGGACCCAAGTACACCACGTAAGACCAGTTTTACCCCAAGTAAAACTGCTTTCACTATGTTAATTAGGAAACCCCAAAAGGAATAATTAATTAAACCATAATTTAATTATTATTCCCAGTCATGTTTAACCCAAAAACAAAGAAATTAATGAGATAAACCCATAGTTATCTTATTATTTTCTAGGAATAATTATTTAAATAATATTCCCTGTTAAATATGACCAAATCAACCACCATTAATCAAATAAATCATTATTTATTTGATTATATCCCAACCACTTCCTTAAAAAGATAAATAAATCATTTATTTATTTATTTTTCACTAATCAAGGGATTTGACCCAAGTCAAACACCCTTTCCCTCCAACAAATAATAATAAAATATTCCAGAGAGGTGGATCTAGATTTGGTTAACATTATTTTAATCATGCACCAAGATCTAGAATGACCCAATATTTTGTTATAAATAGGAGGGTTTTCCCCTTCATTCTTCACCTTTTGCTGCATATTAGATCACTCTGGATCTATACACTTGGTCTCATTTCTGCCATTTTGCTCCCATTGAGCTCTACCTTCTACATTGGGTTTTCTACATCTACAAGAGAGAGAAAGCTTAGATCTGAAGTGCTGAGGACTACAAAGAACCCATCCCATTGAGGAGATCCGGATACACCTTCTTGTTTCCTCCCAGGTGCCCTGTAATATAAAAATTCATTCAAAAATCGTGTTCTTGTCTTGTCTGTTGGATGCATGGAGCAAACTCTTTACTTTACTGCTTAATGTCTTTCCATTGATAGATCTGTTTGTTGCAGCACTCTAACTACTAATTGCAGATCTGAAGATGTTTTGCAGCCATTATTGTTGTTAGGGCTATTAGTTATGCGTAGCTAAAGTGGTTCTTTTTCGTACACTTCGACGCAGAATTCATACTAACAAATGGCGACTCCACACGGGTTTTAAATTACGACCGCTGTCGTTTTTCATATTCCTGCATATCCAGCTACTTCAGGCCCTAGGGCTTCTTTTCAGCTGCTTAGTTTTCCTCTTTTTATGTCATTTTTCTCACATAAAACCCTAAAACTTAAAATTTCTAACTTCCGTGTGTTTCTGGCCCTATTGCGCAGGTAAGCGACACCAGCCGCAACTGAGACGACAACTTTTCTGAAAATCTGCCGCCGAAACAACCGGAACGGGTCGACTTTGGCCCCAAAACCCCGACCTCGGACGACTCTTGGCCTCGTTTCCCCGCGACCTCAACTCGCAGATAAGGTCGAATCATGGCGACCAGCTTTTTTCCGCATTTTTTTCTCGAAATTTTTCTCGGGTTCTCGCCGCGCCCTCTCGCTGTGGTTTTCCACTGCCTGCCCTCCCCCGCCTTGACCAAGATCTGATCTGTTTTTACTCATCTAAGTGGGAACCCAGCCCCTTAGGGCTTTAGTACCCTCCACTTTTTGTGGAAGAGTTTCAGCTGTTTCAGCCGTCGGTTTCAGAGCTTCAACCCTTTCTTTTTCCAGATCTGTGACCTCACTTCCAGATCCATCGAAATCAGCCTCTTTTCCTTTCAAATCACCTCTTGTCGTTTTGTTTGGACCTCCCCTAAAGGCCTCTGCCTTGCCCCTCCCGGCTTTTTCCTGATTTCCCTTTTTTCCAGCCACCTTGCCCCTGTCTCTTGGCTGTGATCTGCACCCCTTATCTGCAGCTTTATCCTCCAGATCCCTGTCCCCTTTGACCCTAGATCTGTTGAGCTTCGTTTGTGTGTGTTTCCATAGTTTTTCCCTTTCTTTTCAACATAGTTTTGAGAGACCCACTTTCTTGGGTTTGATAGATGCATATGTAGCTGTTATTTTTCTGTTATTTCAGCATTTTTATTCTGTTCTCTGTAGGTTTATTTTCAGCTACGTTGCACACTTTTTTGCTCTCAACAATGGAAAGGGTTTAAAAATTAAAATTAACGCACACCACACACCGACCTTAAGTGAAGAAGCGCCTGGTTTACACCGCCTGGCAAAGACTCTAAAATCAATCGTCACTGCACCTTATCTGCCCTTGACCTTCTTGATTTTGCCCCTTTCTGCCCTTGTCGGTTTCCTTCTTCCTGTCATCATTGCGCCCCCAAGGCGCCTTTCCGGGAGACTTCTTGGCCTTCATCCTCAGTTCCCGGTTGATCGACCTGCTCCGCACCGTCGTCGTCGAGCCAGTCCACCTTCGAGTCCGCACTCCGACTCCTCTCCTGATTCATCGGATCCCTCTTCTCCTTCCGGTTCTCCCCCTCCGACTCCTTTTACCTTCACCATGTCCGGATCAGGGCCTAATGCTAGCGGTTCTCCCGGCCCCAATGCCGGCCCTACTTCTAGCGGAACCGTCACAATCACTACTCCGGCCACCCCTGTGCTGCCGTACATTGCAGGCCTCAGCCTCCCCGATTTCCATCAGTTGATTAACGACCCCATTCACCACAATGCTACCTGGCCCACTATGCCCACTAAGTTACCCTCTGATATCCCTAAGTTCGAGGGCCTTAATGGCGAAGACCCAACCAATCACGTCCGGTCTTTCCACATGTGGTGTTCCTCCAACTCCATTACCGATGACTCCATCCGTCTTCGTTTGTTCCAACGCACACTTACCGACGAAGCTTCTAAATGGTATGTCGATCAGGCCACTTCCTCCCATACCACGTTCGAGACTCTTGCCCAAGCCTTCTTGTCGTACTTCCAGCTCCCTCTCCGATACGACACCGGTACGGAGCTCTTGACTTCATTTAAGCAATCCTCTTCCACACGCCTTTCTGCCCATGTTCAGGAATGGCGACGAAGACGGAGCTTATGTCGAGCCCCTCCCTTTGAAGATCGGGTTTACATGGACTGGTTCCTTCGCACCCTCCCGTCTCCCATCGGCAAAGATGTCGCCTCTCACTTTCCTCAATCCGAAGAAGCCGCCCTCCAAATAGCTTTAAAATATGACCTGATCTACGCTCAATCTGGTTATGTTTATACCGTTCTTCCTGACATCCCCAGGCCCGGTGGCGCTAACGCCCCGGGGGCATCTCATTCCGCCGACGGTATTATTGGATCTCTTTCCCACCCATCCGCTCACCCTCCTATGAGCTATGGTCTCCCTCAGGGAGGGGCCAGCACCTCAAGCACTCTTCCCCCTCCCGGCAACATGTATCCAGGATACGGCATGCCTCCTCCTTTTGCTCAACCTCCTGCTTACCTCAATGTCGCCCAACCCAACCCTTACCTTTATCCACAGCCTGGTGCGCCATCTCCTCCAGCATATGCGCTTCCGCCTCCCTTGCCTCCTCACAACCCGCAACAGCACTTACAACCCCCTCCAGGGCAAGTATTTGCACAGCAGGGTGCGATTAATCCCCCTTCTTCTCAAAGAAGGCAGAGAGGCAACCAGAACACATCTGCCCCCGGTAACCGAGGACCCAATTCTGGTGTTGACCCTAACACTAGCAACCAGCCTCAGGGCATTCCGCCCAGGCCGGACAGGCAGCTTCGCACAAACAAGCCCTGTTCGTGTTGCGGTGTTTACGGTCACTACACTCACGATTGTCCTCTCTTACCCCAGATGCGACATATGTGGGAGTCTCAAGCCACATTGCGCGGACAACACACCTCCCCTCATACTCCTCCTAATGTGGCCACCACCCAGCCAGCTGTGTTCACTGAGCCTGCCCCTCACCAGGGATTCATGGCTACCAAACCCCCCGACAGCCATGTAGCCACTCCCCCGTCCGTTTCTGGGTCCTCTGATTACCAGATCCTTATGATGCGCTCCGATCCTTCCCCTTCCGTCGCTCCTGCTGACAACCAAATGATTGTTTTTGACGCCACCCAATCGGACCATCCCCCTCTTCCTCCTTCCGTTGCTTTCCAACTCCCTGTCAAAATCCGGAATGCCACGGTATCCCGGTGTATAATTGATGAGGGGGCATCCACCTGTGTGATGTCCGCGTCGGTTTGGAAGCAACTCGGATCCCCTGAGCTGGCCCCTTCAACGATCACCCTCCGAGCGTGGGACGGTCATGCCTCCCAGCCTATTGGCCTGTTTCATAACTGTCCCATCACTCTCGCCGGTAAGACCGTTTGCGTTGATGTCGAAGTCATTGACACCCCTCTAGACTACAACATTCTATTGGGGCGAAGCTACACCTATGCCATGTCTGCTGTCCCCTCCGCGGTCTTCCGCAAGATGTCTTTTCCACATAATGGGAAGATAGTCACCATCGACCAGCTATCTTATCACGAGCCGCCGTCTCCGACCCCCTCCGAGACGACCATCTCTTCCGTAGCCAACAAGAAAACCGTCGATTCCTTGACCAGTGTCTCCCCCGGCGTCTATAAAGATTCTACCCTGCTTGGTACTTTCCCTCGCCTTCCCCCCCCTCCTGTTACCGATCCCAACTTGTCGAATGTTTGCACAATGCAATCGTCTCAGGCCACCCATAAGCGGCCTGCCTCGGCTAGTCCGCAACCTCCTCCCCGCCCTCCGCGACCCGCTTCTAGCCATTCATCTCAGCCAGCCGGACCTTCTCCTTCTGGCCCTCCCCCCACAGCTGGTATCCCTGAACCTCTTCATCCTCCCGTCTCGGTTCCCCCTGGCCTTGCCCATCTCGGAGCCGTACCTCTTGGTCATTACCCCGCTGGACAGATCCCCTTCTTGGCTCCCCCTCCTGGAGTATCTTCTGTCCCCGTCATGGCCACCCTCTCTCTCCCTAACTTGACCTTGGGCATCCCGGTCTGGTACCTTGACCCCCCAGCCGCCACCCCCCCTGGTCTCCCCAAACCTTATATGGCTTTGACACCGGTTCAACCGATCCCCCTCGCTTCCTCCATAGCCATTGTGCCCCCAGCACCTCCACCGGACCCTTCTCCTGTTGTGCCGGCTCCCGAGAAGACAGGCAAAGCCCGCAGGGGGGCAACCCATAACGATCCAGCCCCCCCGACATCCCGTAACCCCCCACGACCACCAAAGCCCGCCATTCGATGCGCTTTGTGTGATGTCGTCGGTCACGCCACTCACATGTGTCCTGA
Organism: Pinus albicaulis; assembly: GCA_034641835.2. Taxonomy (NCBI): domain Eukaryota; kingdom Viridiplantae; phylum Streptophyta; class Pinopsida; order Pinales; family Pinaceae; genus Pinus; species Pinus albicaulis. Next base: position 625,336,622 of record CM076580.1, on the reverse strand, counting down.
ATTGCCCCACCTCAAACTTCTGGTCAACGAAACATTCCCCGACTCTGATCTCCCAGAAGTCCATGTCACTATCCCCGACTCCCTCCCAAAACTCAAACACTTGCGCACAAACCACCCTTGTGCCTTGTGCGATTTTCACGGCCATTACACCCACCTCTGTCCCCGCCTTGACGAGTACCGTTCCTCCTTGGACTTGTACCGCCAATTCAAGGCCGCTTCGCTCGGACCAAAGGACATTCACATTCCGCCCCCCGCTTTTAAGCCAACGGAGCCCTCCGTCACCATTTTGCATCTGTCATCATCCTTGAGACCTAATTCACCAGCCACTCAACATACTGATCCCCTCAGCTTCTCAGCCGACCTTGGGTCTGTTGATATCACCCATATGAGCCCTTCTCCTCATGATGAACCGTTCCCCACCACTACTCCCTCAGGTGTCCCTTCTGCCTCCAATCTTCCCATCTTCCAATCTGATGAAGACATCATGGAAGCCATGACCAACCCCGACTTTCCCTGGGATGATATGCACCATCGCGCATATTTCCTCCCACAGCAATCCCACGACCAATACGCTGTGGAAACCAAAGACTTCATCCCTCATGCAGTTGATTGGTTCAAAAACCCCATTCCTGCACTTGACGCTTTCGAAGAAGGAAACATGGCCAATATCTCGTCTACCATCAAAGTTAACATTTCGGCCACACCAGGAATCGAAGAATACATCACATTGGGTGCCCAATGCACCCCGGAAGAAATTGAAACTTACACCAAGCTTTTCAAAGAATTCCGCGATGTCTTCGCCTGGTCCTATTCTGAAATGCCCGGACTCGATCCTGCCATTGTCGAGCATCATATCGACACCTGGCCTGACGCCACACCAGTCCGACAAAAGATGAGACCCATTCATCCTTCCCGACGTGATGCTATTAAAGCCGAAATCGATAAGCTCAAGCAGGCTGGTTTCATTTACCCCATCGAATACACCACTTGGGTTTCTAACCCCGTTCCTGTTCTCAAGAAACAAGGCACCATTCGTGTCTGCACGGACTTTCGCGACCTGAACAAAGCTTGTCCCAAAGACAACTTCCCCACCCCGTTCATCGACCAAATCATTGACGAGTGTGCGGGGCATGAGATCCTATCCTTCATGGATGGTTTCTCCGGATACAACCAAATTGCTATCCGTCCTGCTGATCAACTAAAAACCGCGTTCATTAGTCCGTGGGGAACTTTCACTTACCGGGTCATGCCTTTCGGCCTAAAAAACGCCGGCGCCACCTTTCAACGGGCCATGTCTTATTGCTTCCATGACTTAGCTCATATTATCCTTGCCTACTTAGACGACCTACGCCGGCGCCACCTTTCAACGGGCCATGTCTTATTGCTTCCATGACTTAGCTCATATTATCCTTGCCTACTTAGACGACCTCACGGCACGTTCTAAACATCGGGCGCAACACATACACGATTTGCGCACCATTTTTCTCCGATGTCGCAAGTATAATATCCGACTTAACCCGTTGAAATGCGTCTTTTGCGTTCCTGCCGGCCGCCTCCTAGGCTTCATCGTGTCTAGGGACGGTATCACTCTTGACCCTTTCAAAGTTCAAGCCATTCTTGAACTCCCCATCCCGCGTACCCTCCGCCAGCTCCAAAGCCTCCAAGGAAAAGCTAATTTCCTTCGTCGGTTCGTCCCTGACTACGCCACCACTGCGCACGGGTTCCTTAGACTCCTACGCTCCCATATCCCCTTTGTTTGGGATACCCATGCTCACGAGTCTTTCGATGCCCTCAAACAAGCTCTCACATCTGCTCCCTTAATTTGCCCTCCTGACTTTAATCGGGACTTCATCCTATATATCTCCGCTTCCACCTATTCGGTCGCTGGAGTCCTTATCCAAGAGGATGACCATGGCATCGAGCATGTGATCTACTATGTCAGTAAGAACCTGGTGGGACCCCCTGTCTCATATTCCTATGACGAGAAATTAGCGTTGGCTGTCGTGTTCTCAGTCCAAAAACTTCGTCATTATATCCTCCTGCGCTCCACCAAGGTTGTGACAAATTCCAACCCCATGGCCTTCCTATTGAGTCGTCGTATACTTACTGGGAAGTACGCCCGTTGGGTCGTTATCCTTCAGGAATTCGACCTTGAATTTGTCACCCCAAAAAGTAACAAAGGCTTAGCCCTCGTTGAGCTCATTTCTGAATTACCTACCGGATCGCAAGACCCTCCCGTTAATGACGATTTCCCTGATGAACACCTGTTTGCCATTACTTCCGATGACCCGTGGTATGGCGATATTCTTACTTATTTGCGAACCCAAAAGTTCGCCCTCCACCTTGACTGTGAGGCTCGTCGACGTATCCGACACCAAGCCCCCCGATACCTTCTTATCGGTGACGACCTCTATCATCGCGGGGTTGACACGGTCCTTCATCGTTGCCTCACACACGCTGAAGCTGAACAGGTCCCTAATGCCTGCCATAGCGGCGCTTGCGGTGGCCACCTCTTCGGTCTTACTACTGCCCAAAAAATAATGCGCGCCGGGTATTTTTGGCCTTCCCTCTTCAGTGATTGCATCGAGGCAGTCAAACACTATCCCAACTGCCAACATTTCGCCCCAAAGGCGAGAGCTCCACCAGCTCCCCTCCATCCGATCGTTTCCACTGGTCCCTTTTGTAAATGGGCCATCGACTTTATGGAGTGTCGCCCGCCATCCTCTGGTAGCCACAAGTATATCATCGTGGCGGTCGACTATTTCACCAAATGGGCCGAGGCCATGCCAACGTTCAACAACACGGCAGCTACCACAGCCCTCTTTTTCTTTAACCATGTTATAGCTCGCTTCAGGGTTCCCAAGCAACTGGTCTCTGATCATGGCAGACATTTTGAAGATGAGATATGGCGTGAGCTATCCTCACTGCTGGGTTTTGAGCACCAATATTCCTCCTCCTATTACCCCCAAGGTAATGACCAAGTTGAAGTAGTCAACAAAACCCTCAAGACCATGCTTCAACGAATAGTGAATAAGCACAAGACCAACTGGCATCTCATGCTCTTTCCCGCCTTATGGGCCTATCGAACCTCTGTTAAAACCGCCACCGGGTTCACTCCTTTCCACCTAGTTTTTGGAGAGGAGGCAGTTTTACCGATCGAGTGTGAAATTCTTTCTCTGCAACTAGCCGTTGAACTTCTCCCTGACACCCAACCGCTAGAACAACGACTTATCATGCTTGAGCGTGCCTCCGAAGACCGCCGTATTGCCTTGCAAACCATGGAAGCGGCCAAAAAACGCACCAAAGCTCAGTATGACCAAAAAGTCCAGCCTCGCACTTTTCACGAAGGCGACCTTGTTCTAGTCTATGACCAGGCCCATGATGTCCTGGGTCATGGGAAGTTTGACTCATTATGGCTCGGCCCTTACATCATTAGTAAGGATCTTGGAAAGGGAGCATACCTCTTAGAGGATTTTGAAGGCCATCCCCTTCCTAACCCTCGCAATGCACTCTATCTTAAGAAATATTACCCTTAACATTTCCCCACGGAAATGCATGTTTTATTTTTCTTTTAGATAGCCAGCATCTGTTGTTTCATTTTTTCTACTGCACCAGGACCCATCTTCGTCCAACATGTAGTTACCTCACCTCCATTCAAAATCGAATTTCCTCACCTACAACACCTGTACTAGGGGCACCATACTGCCCCCTTACTCGTCCATGTTCATGTCGACTTTCGTCATGAGTGCCCACCTTGTACTCATGCCTCCATGACCCCCCATTGGGGCCTTTACTGTGTGGCAGCACTATAAAGTCGCCCTTGTTTAGAGCATCCAAGTCGAGTCATCATTGCATTCATGGAGTCTATCCTGCGTCTTTTTACACCCCATTATAGCCCTCCATTCTTCATTGCTTGGTCCCTCTCTTGCGTCGCACATTATGACCTTCTCAAATTTCCACCGGGTCTCCTCAGTCCTCCGAGATTGCACGGGGCCGCCGCGGTGCCATTCATGCCCTTTTTTGTGCTCAACAAGGATAACAAGGAAGTCGTCCATTCGCCACTCCATCCTCCCCCATTTCCACCATCATTAGTGTCGCCGATCGTCCGTCGCTCTATCGCTCTTCTCTCGTGCCTGCCGAGGATCTCTCATCGCCTCACCTCCACGCCGACCTCCTCTGCCGACCTCGTAAGACATTTATTCCGTAAGCAAGGTCTAGAGAGTTTTGCGGTACCTCGGTTCCAAACTCTTCCACTTTGTCGGCGCCCCTGATCGTGCAGATCTTCACCTCCTTTCGACTCTGACGTTTTCCTCCGGGGCCCTTTCAAAGATGATCGAGATCAGATATCGGATAAATCCAAAGGACCCAAGAAGACTTTCGATGATTCCCAGGCGTGTGTGAGATGTCTCAGCCCTCATGAGGGGGTGGCCCTGCAGGTAGCCCCCCACATGCCCGGATGACCTCTTCATTGCAACCTTTGATGCCGCTCCAGATTTTGATGATGTTGGCCTTAGCCACTTGCAGCACCTCTATGATTTGCATGTATCAGTCAGATTTTGTGAGCCCTTCCCCATTTACAGGGGGCATTTGGGTCGTATTTATCTCATGTACTCAGATGATATTGTACTAGTCCTGGCTGTTATCCCAGGCACAGCATGTATGTGAGACTCTTCATTGTATTTTTATCTGGCTCTTGATTATGCCAGCTGTACTCTATGGTTCGGTCCCTTGTTCACCGGACACACTATTCTTTTGTACTTTGTCACGGCGGGCATAGGTATGCCTCCCCCGCCGCCTTCAGCACAGGTACCCTCTCATAACAGAGACTTGTTGCACCTGCGAGTCTCGTCTCCTCAGGGTCTAGTCCTTCAACACACTATCTACCTCATATTTCTCTCTCTGACATACCCTTTTGTTGTCTAGTGATTGTCTTCTTACAACGTACTTCGGTCATACGATTTGCTCCTGACACTCGCACGCTGGGGGGCAATCTGTTACACCATTTTTTGGTCATCTAACCTTTCACCATTAGATGGACCCAAGTACACCACGTAAGACCAGTTTTACCCCAAGTAAAACTGCTTTCACTATGTTAATTAGAAAACCCCAAAAGGAATAATTAATTAAACCATAATTTAATTATTATTCCCAGTCATGTTTAACCCAAAAACAAAGAAATTAATGAGATAAACCCATAGTTATCTTATTATTTTCTAGGAATAATTATTTAAATAATGTTCCTTGTTAAATATGACCAAATCAAACCACCATTAATCAAATAAATCATTATTTACTTGATTATATCCCAACCACTTCCTTAAAAAGATAAATAAATCATTTATTTATTTATTTTTCACTAATCAAGGGATTTGACCCAAGTCAAACACCCTTTCCCTCCAACAAATAATAATAAAATATTCCATAGAGGTGGATCTAGACGTGATTAACATTATTTTAATCATGCACCAAGATCTAGAAGGACCCAATATTTTGTTATAAATAGGAGGGTTTTCCCCATCATTCTTCACCTTTTGTTGCATAGAAGATCACTCTGGATCTATACACTTGGTCTCATTTCTACCATTTTTGCTCCCATTGAGCTCTACCTTCTACATTGGGTTTTCTACATCTACAAGAGAGAAAGCTTAGATCTGAAGTGCTGAGGACTACAAAGAACCCATCCCATTGAGGAGATCTGGATACACCTTCTTGTTTCCTCCCAGGTGCCCTGTAATATAAAAATTCATTCAAAATCATGTTCTTGTCTTGTCTGTTGGATGCATGGAGCAAACTCTTTACTTTACTGCTTAATGTCTTTCCATTTATAGATCTGTTTGTTGCAGCACTTTAACTACTAATTGCAGATCTGAAGATGTTTTGCAGCCATTATTTTTGTTAGGGCTATTAGTTATGCGTAGCTAAAGTGGTTTTTTTTCGTACACTTCGACGAAGAATTCATACTAACAACCCTCCCAAGTTAATCCAGGAAACTGTTGTTGAGCATATTGTCCAGGAAAAAACATAGAAGGGTCCTACATCATACCTAGAGGGCGGTTCTTCCATTGTCATCATTGTGCCATGAAATATGATGGCTATGGTTACTCCTCAGCTTCCTTGAATATAAATTTCAATCTAGGGAATGAGGGACAAAATATAAGTCAAGTGATATTTGGTACATATAGTGCATATCTCGACTGTGTCAAACAAGAATTATTTACGGTTATAATTATTACGATAAAGGGGGCAGAAAATGGATAATGCTTGTTCTGCTTCAACCTGCTTCTGTTTTACCTATAAAACACCCAATCGTGTCATTAGTGTACTTAGGATATAATTTTTAAATCTTCTAAAATATTACCAATATTTCTCGTGTAACTCCTCTTGCAATTTTGTTAATTTCGTTGAGAGGATCACGAGTTCCAAGCTTAGTATGTGTACTCCCATGCGAACACCTTATACACAGTTTTACAATATCATCATATTCTTCCTTAGAAATATCACCCTGCCCCATCAATTTAAGCATTTCTATCCATTCATATTTCACACCTCTAATTAAAGCAATTTTCACCACATCATTAGGTAAAGTGGTATATGGTGATCTTTGTAAGTTATATTGAAATATTTCAATGTATTCTTCTCAGGTTTCATCTTATTTTGATGTCATCTTGAATATTTCTTCCATTAGATATCTGGATCAACAATAATACTGGTATTTAGTAAGGAAATATTGTTTCATTTGATCCCATGAATTGATAGTACCACCCCCTAATCCCATAAACCATCATAATGTTTCTCCCTTTAAAGTAGATGGAAACAATTTTAATTTTCAGGGGTCAATAATATTTTCATATCCTCGACATAAAGCAACAAATTCAAACAAAAAGAATTGGGATCTTTATAGGCCATCCCATGAAAATTTGGGAGGTTTTGAAGCAAGACAACCTTCATTAGTGCAATGGATTGTGGATCAACTATGGGATATTCTATGTTTGAGGTTTGCGTCATTGTTACTGGGTTTTCCATTTGATCAAATATCTACCAATAACCTTTAGGAATCATGTATTCAGGAGGTACTAACTGAAATTTTTTGGTATGATGACGAGGTTCCGGGCCTTGACTGGGTTTTGCAACACTAATCAAGTCAGGAATTTCAGTTTCTCTTCTCATAGTGGGTGTCACAGGAGGTTCCTACTTATAATGTTGAGGATATGGTTCACTTATATCACCTCTTCCTTCCCTCAAGTTGCAAGAGTGCCCCTCATCCTTGCTAAAAGGACTGAGATTCCCATTAAGTGTGTTTTGAAAGCTCTACTGAGATCCTAAAGTTTTATCGTGAACCTTGGAATTAGCTACAATAGATGAATTTTCTAATAAAGGTGAAATAACATTAGAGACCTTCCCATATACTGTTCAGGGACCTACCAACGCTTGAGATTCTTCATTCCGAATGATTTTGTCTATGAAATTCATTCTTCCAAGGCCAACTTGACTTGGATTTTGGTATTTTTAGGGGTGGAATTTTGATCTATCTCTACCCAATTCCTAGTTATAGGTTTCTTTCTAGTAATACACACTAAGAAACCTGAATGTATCATCTAAGGGAAGGCACCATCACGAGCTTTAATTTTTTTTAGGGTGCATGCATATATTCTTACCTTCCATCTTTAATACCCAATCCTCAGGGATAAAACTATCACTCTCTTTAACAACCTCCCTGAAAACGATGCCAAAATGGTGAGCCAATTAATTGTTCCTAATGAACTAACAAACCACTGCACATTGGATTTTCAACCCGAGGTCTCGTCTATCTATTTTAAGGTTATCCACACAATTTATGCAAGAGATAATGCCAATATCACTAATCACTATTGTCCTAATAGAAAACAAAACCACAATGATAAAATAATCAATTCATAACGCAATTGAGAACTCTACTTCTAAATAAAACAAACCATTCAAAGCATCAAATCCTTAATAATTTCCGCAAGAAACAACAAAGGAAAACTATCAAGAACTAAGCTGTTACCTAAGGAACAACAACTACAAATGAAAGAAACAACATTACAAAACTATATTACTTAAAGGAATTTTCTATAGTAAGAAACACAAAGTCAGGAAATCCAATGATCCTATGATAATATACGAGAAACAACAATGGAGTAACAACAATCCCAAATGAATTATCTAAGGTAAATCCAACTTTTCAACAACGAAATATAATTTCTACTCAAAACAGAAAATGAAATCTCACAATTAATTTAACTAACATGAACTTTTAAATTGAGAGAGATTAGGTAAATAAATTAATGAAGTGAAAGAATATAATATTGATGTAATAATACAAATGAAGACAAAATTGCTTCCAGGATTGGGCCCAAACCACTGGAATCAAACTATCTTATAAAAGGAATCAACACAACAAATTAACTTTGGATAAAAAAAAAAATTTCATCGAATTACAAAAGATCAATTACAATAAATGTCTTTGCGAGTTCACGACTTATGTCAAAAATATTACAGCTGAACAACCTCTCTCGGGGCTCAATTCCTAGTATTTATACTATGATTGTAGAAGATAATAACAATAAATTTATTGTTGATAAAGATCAATCTTGAGAATATAAAGCTTCTCAGGATGCTCTTTTTAAGTTACAAAAAGTCTTAATATTTCATGGATAACAAAGTCAGAAGCTTGTCCTTAACCAATTTGCTCCAAATAGGGATCAAATCCATTAATCTAAGCCATAATTGGTAAGAAAAACATAACGATATCCTATATTATACAATTAGTAAAAGAAACAACATCAGGTTTCATCTCATTTATATATCCATGTTCAAAATAAGGATCCAATAGAAATAGAATAATAGAATAATAAAAGTACATTAAAGAAATAGAATAATAAAAGTACATTAAATGTTTCTAGAATCGATATTACATAAATTATCATATCCTAAATGCAAGAAAGTCTCAATAAAATAATATAAAAACTAATAAATAAGGTAAGGAAATTATAGCATTTATGAGGCCCAACAACCTGTTGTAGCGCCTATAACCACCCTCCAAATTTTTTCCTTTGCTTAGATTTTGGAGCCTAACCTTATTTTCACATGAACTTATCTTGCACTATTGTCAAGTGTTCATCCTCTGATTGATACTTATCCTTTATCTGTGCTTGTGTTCACTCGATTTTCACTTAACTCATTTTTCCAAGTCACAAGCTAACCTCTGAACCTCATCTTGTAGCAGTTTTGGGCTTGCCTCCAGAAACTGTGCAATCCATGAGGGAAAGCTTGACCTTGATGAATGGAATTGTGAAGTCATGACTGGAAGTCAGCCTTGAGCTCAGAAACTACGCAGTCATGGAAGGCATCTTGACACTTAGCACAGAAACTGTGCAATCCCTCACTAATTTTCAGAAACTACGCAGTGCATTGAGCTAGAAAGTTGCTCAGTTCCCATAATTATGAAATATTTCCTGATGATGTGCATGAAAAGTTTCTCTAGAAAAAGAAGAAAACCTAAACAAGAAAAATAATTCCTGAAATTTAGGGACCTATTTTTAGTAACACGAAGGAGGCACACTTGTTATTTTTGAAACTTTCGCCATGTGTCACTTTTTGTTTGATTTTAGACATGTGCATCATAAACCCTAACTTTCTCAAATATATTTAATTGATGCCCCTAGAGCTCATTTGCACACTCAATCTTGGGTCTCCAACATTCCAGAGGAGGAAAAGGAGCATTCGATGTGATCTTCATTGCTTTTCTAGGTGAGTTTTGCGTTTATTGCTTTTTGTTGATTTTTTTGTCGTTTGTCTTGTGTGAGTCCTATTTTGCTTGTTTGTTTGCATGCATGCTGGATTTTAAACTTGTTTTACCTTGTAGAAATGTTGTTGCAAGGTATTTTTTTCCTTTCACAAGTTTTGCATCGATTTCTTCGTTTTTTCATCGATGGTCGCTATTGCGGAGACTCTCCTCACTGATTTGGTTTTCTTCCTATTTATTCAATTTCTGCACTCTATTTGTCTTGTTTCATTCACACTTAGTCATATCTACACTCAAGCCAACACTATCTCTCATATATTCTTATTTTCACACTTTCCTTGGACACATTTTCCATTCCCTTGGTTGGTTTTCACTTTCCCCAATTGGGCACTGCACAATATTAAGGATAAATTCGAGAGCTTGGCCTCTGGAACTGCGTAGTGCATAGTATAGGCTGACCCAACTACACATTTCAAATTTCTAGGGTTCAATATTCATCCTTGGCCATTGAGACTGCGCAATGCGTAGTCTCTCCCGAATCATTTCCCAGTTTGAACTACGCATTGCACAGTCTCATACCTCAAGCTTCGACCCTGACTGCTGGGAATGCACAATGCACAGTTCCCTCAGGAAGCCAACCCCTCATGCCGGTAAAAATTGCACAATCCTTCCCATTAAATTCTTGGTTTGTTTCTTGAACATGCCTTGAAAGTGTTCTTGCTTAAGGCTAATGTTTTCTTGCCATAAGTGTCTTTTCTTCCCCACATGTACAATAGTTGTTGAGCGCCTCTCTAGTTGTCACTGTTACCATGGAACCCAAGAGAGATGCATAAAAATAAACCAATCAAAGAAGTATTGGGGAAATAGTTGAGCATGAGCCAGTTAACTTGCCAGTATATGCAGACACTCAACTGTTTGTAGAAAAGGAATCAAAACTCACATGGAAGCAAATTAAAGATGTTTTCTCAAAGGAATCGAGGCAGATTTAGAGGACCGACAAGTTTATCTCAGCATTTGACAACCAGGACTATACAGGGGTGCATGCAGATATCCAACCTTGTTGTGGGAAAATGTGATCAACTGGATTGCATCATAGATTTATGATAAAACTATGACACTGAGAAACACCAATGAACATAAGCTTTGTACATTTATAGAAGCATATTTTCAAAGAATGCATCATCTTCACGAGCCAGTAATTATCATGGACTCATTATTTTATGCGACCCATAATTATGCGGGAACGAAGGATATTATAAGAAGTTGGGTGAAGGAGCCATAGAAGTTTAGACAGGCACCCACCCACACATACAAGACAAAGTTACTCAGGTAGGCCTACTAGCTCTTGGTCATCTCAGATTACAGAATATATGGCCAACCAAGCACATATATCTTTCCTGAGGGGTGGGATATCTTATTGAACCAGGTGGTGAATGAGGGGAAGTCGTTCAAATAGTTGAATATTTTGTCTCATTAGCTAAGATCCCATGTAGCACAAGCCCTAGATCCTCCGAAGGGCGAGAAAGAAAGGTTCTATATGTATGCATACTTACTAGATGCAATTTGTGCAAAGAATTAGTTTCATGGCATGAAATGGATGTGGACACTGAGAGAAAATGCCGCGCGTATTTATTTTAAGTTGCTTTCAAATTGCAGCCATAAAGGAGTTATCGAGCAACTAACCGATCACTTCACCATCCCGCTATACAAGCTTATCTTTTAGGAGGACCCACCTTGCATGTCATGAGGAGTGATGGAGGCAATATCAGAGATTGCAGATTGGTTAGCCCTACCGAATGGAACATTGATCAAAGTGTTAATCGGGTAGAAGCCGCCAAAACTTTTGCCAAGATATGCCACAGAAAAACTTGTCATGCAAGAAGTATCATACAATCTCTCCACAGGGTTGTTAGTAACACTGCACAGGAAGAAGAAAGCACCGTAGGCCATGCTTTCTTTGCAGATTATATTGTACGAGATTAATAACCTAAAAATTGTAGATACCAAAGTGAAATCCATAGTCAAGTTTGAGATTAGTACAAAATAATTCAATCCATATGATCCGAGGGGAATTTTCAAGGACCATTGTGTGAGAATATACTATAATTGGGTCAACGGGGAATTTCATTGGATGGAGGAGGAACAATGGAAGAATTTCTATAACTCCTCCAAACCCATAGAACCGATCAATATAGTTGGGACTTCATAGGCTACTCCACAGATGGTAACAGTTCCAGAAGAGATAGCAACAGAAGACAACAACCTGGTAAAAGATAAGGGAAATAGGAAGGTTGTTTATAGTGCAGAGGAGGAAAAAAGTTGGAAGACGAAAGCGAATCCCATTATTGCACAAGCACCTTTGGTAGCAGAATCAAAGAGGAGGCATATGCTATAAAGATAAGAGTAGAGGAAGAGAGAGAAGCAAAGCTTGGAGGAAGCAGAGATGAGAGCACAAAAAGAAGAGCAAGAGCTAAGGAGAAGAGAACAGGAGGAAAATTAGAAGCAGGAAGAAGAAGTAAGGTAAGGTGCCATAATAGAAGAAACGACACCCATACAGGTTGAAGAGCAGGAATATGTTGACCAACAATACAGGGAGTGAGCGATCAAATGTAGGATCAAGATATTTCTTAGTAGAATGAGGAGTTGATTGAAGTTGTCGATATGGAGTTGGAACCAGAGCCACATGAGGAAAATTTTTACCTGATTCCCAGTGCACCATAGGTCACCGTTTAGACTCCATGACCTCTAGCTGCAAAGCCAACCCCAAGTGAGGAAGGGGTGATAGTTCCCCTTGATGATGATCTGGTAATGGATGTGTACAATATGTCATTTGGTGAACTCCATAATAAGATTGTACAAGTGCAAATAAAGCACTTCCTATATGATCATGAATCACTTGCATTTATGAGAGAAATGGTCATAGTGGCAGACACTAGCAAGAATCCAAATGCTATTATTGAAGCCAACTTGGCCTTCGCAGGTGCAACGAGATATAACCCTCAGTATTTGATGGCTGAGAATAAAAAATTGGTACAAAATATACAAGTTGTCCAAGAATAGATTGAACAACTCCTTATAGTAGCTCAGAATGCACCTTTGGCATAGGTCTACCTGGAGGAGTTGAGAGAAACAATACTTGCTGAAGTATCCACACTTGGAGACACTATGTCGGACCTCTATGGGGAGCTCATGACCATACATAAAGCAATTATCTTCCTACATGACTTGAAATGACAGAGCAAAGAGTTTGTCAAGATCCTTAAGAATGTGCAAGCTGCCATGACCGCCATGCATGATTGGAAAATGCGATACAAGGGGGAATCGCTTATCCTGTTGAAGAAAATGAAGTCAAAGTTAGAGTTAGAGAAAACGAGAGTTAAAATTTTGATCCAAAACAACAAGAAACTTGCCTCATTCATTGGAAATATTCAGGCCTCATATGTACGAATATATAAAAATTTGGATTTCATGGTGAGAACCCACAGGATCCCATCAGTTAGCACACTCACCGAGGCTAAACAAAAACAACAAGTCAGGTAGGAGATCGGTTAGTACTTGGAGTAGCTTAAGTAGATTACCACCTAGGAGGACTTAAAGTTGGATAGACAGAACATGCAAACCTACATCGGTGGTCCTGTTTAGATTAGAAAAATGTTGCTTCTAATTAAGAAAGAGGTTTAGACTGGTTCCAATACATTTTACCCAAATGCTATGGAGGCAACAATTCACTTGCAACCAGATACTATCACACAGTTTTGGGAGACCATCACAAAGTACCAATCTTGGCATCAATGTGTGACCAAGAAGCATCAAGTAGAAGTTGCTGAGCTATATTTCAACCAAAATCAAGCATCATAGTATTTTGTCTTGTTAGGCTATCAAATTTTCTCTACCCTATTTTGCCTTGTATGGGTACAAATGGAACTTATGTAATATTATTTGTAAGTATTGTAAAGGTGAAATTCCAAGTGTCCTTGTTGGAATGAGAAGAGTCATATGTAATGTAATGAGTATTTTTGTAAATAATTTGAAGAGTCATGAGGGGAGTCCAAGAGTCACAAAGGGGGCATGCCAAGGGTCACTCCCCTTTGTTATAAATATATCCTCATAACTCATATAAGAGGCTTTTGGAAGGCAAGATTTTGGCTAGGCTTAGGCTTAGGAATATCTTGGGAGTTTTGTGAGAGCCTTGGATTTGATGTAGCGTAGAGGAAGTATACTTCTTTGGAGGAGAGAGTGTTGCAGACTTCATGTTCCACTATTGGGGAAAGTGGCTTGTAAAATGTTATATGTATGATTGGAACTATCACTTTTAATAAAACTCAAAGCCAACACGCTTTCATGCATATGTTGTGGATATAGTAGGACTATTCTTTTTGTATTTTCAATATATGTTATTTAAATTACATATATGCTTATGAGCTATTTCATTTTCATTTGTATGAATCTTGTTGGATGCGTGTTGATGTGTTATTTTGTCACCTTAACTTGTGGACCATTTTGCTTGTTAGTCTGTGTGATGCCATTTTTCTAGTGTGTCCCTTCTAAGCTACGTACTATTATAGGATTCCAAGGGGTGCACTTCCTTTTTCCTTTCGTGTGTTGGAACCATCATGCATTGCACTTGCCTCTCCATAGGGTCACACACTTGTTCTCACCAAGTACACTGTGCTCAACTCTATGCGTTTTACAAAACAAGGAAGATCATTAACACCCCATTGTTGGGACACCTACTCGAAATGGTGTGAGGTCTAGTTGGGTTTTCGTTTCAGGGATATCCCCTGAATGTTGGCGGGTCCAACACTATCAACATTTTTGGCGCTAGAAGGAGGGTCAAATGATAAGTTGAGCCCTTGAAGTCTGTTTTGAATTTCCACACTCATCGAATGACTTCTTCCATAATCATACTCCCAACATGTTTTACCATAAATAAAATACTACAAGTGCCATTGAATATTGTAGATGACTTGTCAAATATTAAATTTGATGGCGAGGGTGAGACAACCTTACTTGAGCATACTGATCGTTTGATTTAATTTTGCATAGAGCACAACATCCCCTGTGAGAATATTGGCTATAGGTTGTTCATTCTCATGTTCGAAGGGCACGTAAGGCAAGGTGTCACACATTGACTGATGCCTCCATACAATCTTTTGAACATCTTGTCAAAAAATTGTTTCTCGCTTTTGATATGTACGATCGTAAACGTCTGTGCAAGAAAAGTTTAGAATTGCGAAACATTAAGGGAATTTTGAGGTCTAAAATGGGCCTCCTAAGGAAATTATAAAATGATAGTGGAAATAATACAATAAGATTAGATTACATCATCAAATTTTAGAGAGAAAAAAATAAAAAAACTATTTTTTCAACTCGTATTTTCAACTTATCTCCCCATGGGTTTACTCAACTTTCGAGTGGAAAGACTCGTTGGATGAATAATTTGATTCCTTTGTATCCAATGATTGTAATCACATATTTTCATGTGTTTCTCAGTTTTCGTGTAGCAGGGTCCATCGAAAGTATGCAACATGGGTACTCCATGGATGAGGAATTAAAATTTTCATCCAATGAGTACTCTCGCTCGAAATTTGGGTAAAACCTTAGGGAGATAAATTGAAAATACAAGTTGAAAAAGTAGTTTTATTATTTTATTATTTTTTGGTATTTTCACATTTTTACTCAAAGAATGGTGAATCATCCCCCATGGTTGAAAACATCATCTTGAATCCTATTGGTTCTTATAAAGTTTATTTTAGTTGTACATTTTTCTTAGGAGGCCCATTTTAGACCTTAAGATTCCCCTAATGATCGCCTGATGAATCACTACATCCTTTTCACAATCGTTTTTTGCATCTTTGTTTTGAATTTCTAAAAGATGAAGTTGATTGGAATTATTTATTTGGAATATTTCAGTATCTTGTTCAAATTTTAGAAAATCCACACGAGCTTGAATCTTTTGAACCACTCCCAGTTTACCTTAGTGTTAGAGCTCCTAAATCTGTGACGAACAAGGTTGCTATTCCAACTGACCCTTTTTTTGCTTCTCATCGAGAAGCTCTAGTTCCAAGGTTGAGGTGGGAGAGATTCAAAACTCATCCATTGATCTGTGACCATATCCTCCCACCCCACATGCTCATAATTTCAGCGCAGGTTTGGACTGTGAGTCTTATGGTTATGATGAAGTGTTATCCCCTCGTCCTCCATCCTTTGTCCCTATGATGCTCCAAATTGTGAGTTTTTTTGTTCACCTATTTCAAATATTTCTTTTGATGTTCATTAGGATCAAGTGTTGGATGGAGTTGGTGTTGAGAAACCAACTTTCGATATCATTTATGATGAGTATGTGTGGGATCCCATTATTGAACAAGAATCTGCAATGGAATATGACTTTCTTCCTTCCGCACCTCTCTCTCATCATCCTGACATTTTCCTTGATTCTGTCACTTCTGTTGAGTCCTGTGAAAATTTGGTTTCTGGTGATGCTACCACTTCTAGTCATTCACAGAACACGAGGGATGTCGATTTTTCATCGAAATTCACAGAGGCTTAATCTTCTACTCTTGATCTTCCCAATCTCTAATCTTACCTTTATGAAAACATATAGGGTGAAATTTCTCGCTTTTCATCTCTCCCTCTTTACAATTCATCAGATCATGAGGATACCTAAATTTTTGATCTTGAACTTTTTGATCGTGGTCGTCGTGACCTTTTCATTGATTTAGTTGGTCACGATCCTCATTCTTCTAGTTTTTATTTTTCAGAGCCACCAATCCTTGATGATCTACCTTTCGATGAGTTGGAATTCCCTCAAGCTATTTACGCACTTCAACCGGAGTTGATGGTTATGTCAGGTTATTGCAGCCTTGAGGTTAGTTCCACCTCCAATAAGAAGAGTGTTGAATATTTTGAGGCTCCTCATCACTCTATTACACATAATGAAGATCAATATGTTTTACAATTTTTGCATCCTCCATTTATATGATACGATCCTATTACTCAGTCATTGGAGAATTTGTACGTAGAAAGAATTGTGGAAGAAAGAAATTTTCTTCTTTATTTATGTTTTCTCACCTTTGTTGTTTGAAAGCTTGTGTTTGTGGGCTTTGACTCATAGTGTGTCGTGACACCATGATACAACCGCAGAATGACTTTCGTGCACTTTTCATATTTAGTTTTCTACGTTTTCATTCAAACATCGAACGTTATGGTTTCCATTGTCCTATATTTCTTCTGAATTTTTATGCTTGTATATATTTCTTGACATGCATTCCCTTTCATACATAGGCCAACCAATGTGCCGACGACTGCATTGGAAGTAACACTTTACTTGAGTTTGGCCTATGTTCTGCTTAGGTTAGGAGTAGGAGTAGTGTTTTTATTTTCTTTGTTGTTTGATTTGATTTTATTTACATTCATTTGTTTTAGTCTTACTTCTTTATCTTTCTTGTTTTCAACTATAGGTTAGTTTCCACATGAGACAGTGTTTGGCTTCTAAACAAAGCATGGTGAAATCCAAGAGGAAGTCGTCCTACTATCAACGCTTGATTTGTTGTCTATTCCCTCTCTTTGTGTAAATCTTATATTCTATTAAGTTGATGATATTTTGATGGAAAATATGTTCCTTGTCGGAGAGAATCACAGTGAAATCATGATGTTTGAATTTTAACAGGTACTACCTACTCTAATCGATTTTATCGTTTGGTTAATTCTTATCAACCTAGTTGAGTAGAGTAAGGAGGGGAGGAAAACCTTAACAAGTATGTTAGAGGTGTATATAAATATCCTTCTTTGAAGGGAAAACCTCTCCTTATCTTAATAAATCAGGATCCCACTTCCGCCCCACGAAATAAATAAGTGCCTATGAAAATTTCTTTGAACAAAAAATGAAAAAATAATAAAGGGTGAAAGAAGAGAAAGGCTTCCTATGTAGAGAGTTGAAGCAAACAACTCCGTCGGGGTACTGTCCAGGCTCGTTGGTAGCAGAGCAATGTTTGTGTTCCTAAAGTGAATTCGTCGGGGTACTTTCCAGGCCAGCTAGTATCAGAGAAACACCAGAGATGAAAATAAGACTCTGAAAAATTATTTTACTTGTGCAGTTATATACTCCTCATCCCAAATTGAAACAAATTCGTTTTACTTGGCTTGGTTAGTGTATCACCGATGAAGAGGATGGATGGGACTATGTATTTAACTCAGAATAAGTGAGTAATTTTTGGTAATAAATGAGACAAACAATACTTCCAGAAGGGTGAGACCAGTTTTTTATTAGACAATATTCATTTATAGAGCTATAGTTCTACCAGTGTGTCTACAGTGTTGTAGCGGCTATAACCACCCTTCAAAATTTTTCCTTTGCTTAGATTTTGGAGCCTAACCTTATTTTCACAAGAGCTTATATTGAAATTTTGTCAAGTATTCATGATTTGATTGATACTTATCCTTTATCTATGCTTGTGTTCACTCTCTATTCACTTAACTAATTTTTCCAAGTCACAAGCTAACCTCTGAACCTAGCCTTGTAGAATTTCTGGGCTTGCCTCCAGAAAATGTGCAATCCATGAGGGGAAGCTTGAACTTGATGACTATAATTGTAGATTCATGATTGGAAGTCAATATTGAGCTAAAAAATTGCACATTCATGGAAGGCAGCTTGACACTAAGCCCAGAAATTGTGCAATCCCTCATAAAGGTCAGAAACTGTGCAATGCAATGAGTTGGAGTGACCTAGTTCCCATAATTGCACAATATTTCTTGTTGATGTGAATAGAAATTTTCTTCGAAAAAATGGAAAAGGTGAAAAATAAAAATCATCCCTTAAATATAGGGATCTATTTTTAGTGACTCGAAGGAGGCACACTTGTTATTTTTGAAACTTTCGCCATGTGTAGCTTTTTCCTTGAATTTAGGAATGCACATCATAAAACCTAATTTGCTGAAATCTATTTAATCGATACCCTTAGATCTCATTTTCACACTTGATCTTGGAGCTTTAGCAATCCCGAGGATATAAAAGAAACTTCGATGTGATCGTTGTCACTTTTTCAAGTGAATTTTGTGTTTATTGCTTTTTTGTCGCTTTTTTCTATTTGGCTTGTTTGAGTCTCGTTTTTCTTGTTTATTTGCATGAATTCTGGCATTTTAACTTGATTTTTCTTGTATAAGTGTTGTTTCAAGTTATCGTTTTCCTTTCATAAGTGTCACATTGGTTTCTTCGTTTTTGCACCGATTTTCGCCGTTGCAGTGACTCTCCTCACTGGTTTGTTTTTCTTCTCATTTATTCAATTTCTGAACTTGGTTCACCTCATTTCATTCACACTTAATCATATATGCACTCAAGCCAACATGATCTCTCAGATATGCTCATTTTTCACACTTCCCTTGGGTAGATATGCCATTTCCTTGGCTAGTTTTCACTTTGCCTAGCTGGGCATTGCTCAATATTAAGGCTCAAGCTGAGAGCTTCACCTCTGGAACTGTGAAATTCATAGTACAGGCTAGCCCAAATGCACATTTCATATTTCCAGGGCTCATTCTGCATCCCTGGCCACTGAGATTGCGCAATGCACAGTCTCTCCCAGACCACTGCCCAGGATGAATTGCTCATTTCACAATATTAGAGCTCAAGCTTTGACCTTAACTACTGGGACTGTGTAGTGTGAAATTCCATCAAGAAACCATCCCCATTTTCCAGTACAATTTTTGTAATCCTTCCCATCAAAAGCCTAGTTTTATGCTTGAACATGCCTTGTAAGTGTTTTTGCTTAAGATTGATGTTTGATTTCCATGAGTGTCTTTTCTACACCATAGGTACAATAGTTGTTGAGCACCTCTCCATTAGTCACTATTACCATGGCACCTAAGAGATTTGCCTCAAAATAAACCACTGAAAGCAGTACTGGGGAAGCAATTGAGAAATTTCCTTTTAACTTGCCAGTTTATGCGGACACTTAGCTGTTTGTAGAAAAAGAATCGAAACTGACATGGAAAAAAATTAAATATGCTTTTGCAAAGGACCCAGGGAATATTTAGAGTGTTGATCATATCAGCCCCCCCCCCATTAAAGTTCTTGGACATTAGTCCTGCTTGAACCTTTCGAACTCCCTACCGTGGCCTAAGGAACTCGTTTTCCGCCTATCGTCACCGTCCTGTGCCTCCAAATTACACTGTGCAGGTCTGAAAGCTCGTGCCCAAGAGTATTCAAGGTTTAGCCCTTCTGGCCCTAGCCCCTCTGATTTTCTATTCCACATGACCCAGCCCCGAAACCTTGTGCCAGACCAAAAGGTGCTTATCGTATAAGGCTATCGGGCATGCTTTGAACCGTCCGATTGAACACAAATCAACATACCATAGCACACTACCTTTGTGGTACCCGCGCCCTAAAAACCACCTCTTAAAACCGGCCTGTTTATTTCGCACCGCCTTTAGAAGGCAGGCAGTATTCCACAAATCGCAGCGATTCCACACATTATACGCCACGCATCCCAGGCCACTGTTCCAATATCGCCCCATTTCGCGCGTTAACATTCGATCCCGGACGCGCAGTGAAATTAACGTGAGTTGTCCAATCCTGAGCACTCCATCCAACGGCTGCCACTCTCCCAAGCTGCGCGAATTTTAGTCCCAGTACACAGTACCCTAGGCCCGCTATTCCGTCGCCCTCCTGGTGAAGTATTAACCGTTGATTTCGTTTTTGATCATATGGCCCAGATTTGTTCATACATCCCGTTGATTGACCAAGTCTGCCTCCACGTCGTCCCTTCCGCTTAGCCTTTCGTACGTCCACGTGTCATTTGCATTCATCTCCACCATTCATATACTCCGTTTACGTGTCACATTACAGTGTTTATGTTATGTATCTCCGCCTCGTTCGTTCATCGTCGTTCCACTGTATATTTCATTGCCACCCTACATATCCTTGCCATTTCTCCCAGTCTACATCCTCAATTATGTAGTCATGACCGCCTCCACCACCCTTGCGTTTGGTTTTCTTTAACGTGTTTGTCGGTTTTGCAGGTTGCAGCGACGAGAAATCGCCATTAATCTCTGCCTCCACTACAAAAATCGAAGATGCATCAAAGGATCGGCTTGCAGAGGAAGAATTTATGAAGGAAAGCCCTGGGTAGCTGCCGTGACACGACTCTCATTTAAAAAAAAAGCAGGGTTCGAAATCTATCAAACCCTTCGGAGCCATCCAAAAAACAGATCAAGCAGATGGAGAAATTAATGGAGCATCGAAGAAATATTAATGAAAAATCAAGGAATGCAGTGTCCGGCACCGAGGAATTTAAATTCCAATTCAAATTTGGAAGACTGGGAGTACAAAGCACAAGAAGCAATGCTTTCAAGGTTTTATTTCAGCCAGATTTTCTTCAGGAAAGGACAAAATGTTCATGTGAATTCATCCTTATACCGTGTTCTTAAAGAGATTTCCTACCTAGTGCATTTATTTCCGCAAGAAGATTGTCAAGTACAGATAATATTACCTATTCATTCAGCAATATGGGCGCGAATGTTTCCACCATTTTGTTTTAATGAAACAATTAATTGTTTTCACCTACTTCTTTTATTAGTTTCTCTTCTCCTTCCTCTATAAAAAGGAAGAAGAAAGACATTGTAAGGGTTCTATATTTTTATCAGAAAACAGTGCAGTGAAAGGCATTTTTGTAAACATTTTGTAAAGGTTCTTGTATGAAGGCTCAGAGCCCGTAGGGTATCAGTGAGGAGGAGTTCTATCTGTATTAGAGGATTCTGGTCTTGGGTATTCCATAGTATGTAATATTCTCTACTGTGTTTAATACAATATTTCATTTTATCCTTCTTCTTGTATCATGTACTGGAATGCGAGTGGCTCACTGATTTTAGGTAAGGATTTATCCTAGTTGATACCCATACTTGGATCAGTCAAGCGCTTTAAATATGGCTCAGGCATGATATACTGTTTCATATTCATTTCATCCATCTTTCTGCTATATTAGTTGCTTTGGGAGGGTGCTTTTAAAACGCCATTGTCATGTATGGATTCTTATAATGATAAGCCCATATATGGTTCTGTTGTGTATCTGGGCATCATTCCAAAGTTAACTAATATCTTCTCATATTTCTTTCACTGCATACACCTTCTGATATTTAATTTTTGTGGCATATTACTTGAATCGACCCTCTTTACAGTAAATTGTCTCTTAACTGTCTGATGCTTTTGTGTTAGAGCTTTGCATTTTGTCCCTACAACATTACTTTCCCTGTGGCAGTTTTTGTGAGTTCTGGTCCCATTTAAAATCAATTTCCTTGTTTACAAGAGATAGCAGGAGAGCCTTTGGATTGACACCCAAGTTATATTATACGCTCCTTGCTATGATAAGATGTATTAGGCACTGGTCTATGGTAACTCTAGGCTGTCTCTAGGAGTGACAATTTATGTCGGCAACATCTTTCTGGCGCCGTTGCCGGGGATCGAATTTAAGAAAATCATTATCCTTGGGCCTCGACAAATCACATTCACTCTCTAATCAGGTGAGCACAGAGAGTTGAAGAGTTGTATATCTCTCACCTTGGCGACTCCACTGTTGTTTGTTTGATAAATCTATTGGTAGTCCTGGCTCCTCGTAAGCCACATCTGAGGTCAGATACATCATAGTCAAAGACACCTTCAGTATCTGACCCTGAGAATATTATACATAGAAGAAGTTGGAAAGAAAAGAAATCAGTCCGTGCTGTAATCCCTGATGTTTCCATAGAAGATTACCCATCTTCTTCTTCTCAAGAAGTTCTAGTAGAAAATCTCGACTCCACTGTGGGAGACACAGAATATTATTCAGATAGCCCACCCGGGGGAAGTGCTAGGATTAAAGCTAATCTTCACCCTACCCCTGAATTTGAAGAAGTTAAAGAAGTCATCGAAGTTTCTGCTGTTAACCGTGAACTGTTCCCATCTACGCCTCAAACTACTGTACAGTATATTCCCGTCATTATTCATACTCCACTTTCGCCTTCGCCTCTTCCTCCATTTGTACACCAGATTGTTTCACAAACCCTAACTCCTCCAATGGCTAATGTTCCAGCTTTTTTATTAAACAAGTATGCTCCCCTGGCATTACCTCAAGTGCTGAATGATATGCCACAAGATTATTTTAAGATCTTGCCCAGATTCACTAGGGAAAATGAAATTGATGCTCAGAAACATCTTGAGACCTTCTGCTCTTTTGCAGAGAACTTTAATGTAGAACATTTGGATGTGGTCTTAAGACTATTTGTGCAATCTCTGGACGGTGAAGCCAGAAAATGGTTCAAAACATTAGGAAACCATTCCGTAACCACTTGGGATGATATGGAAAATACTTTTCTCAGAAAATGGGGAGAAAGGAAAGATCATGGACAGTGTCTTACTGAGTTCAATACACTTAAGAAGAAACATAACGAAGGGGTGTCAGAATTTATCAAGAGATTTAATAAGTTATATCTAAACCTCCCTGCAGATATGAAGCCTCATCAGAATGCTGCCAAAGTTGTTTTCATAGCAACCTTTGACTCAGATTTTGGTTTCTCTCTCAGGGAAAGAAAGCCTGCCACTCTAGATGATGCTCAGTCAGATGCACTTGAATTGGAAGCAAACTTTGCTTCCACTGGAAAATTAAGAGGGAAAGCTGAACAAGACACCAGAAGAAGGGGTAAAGAGGAAGTATCTACTTCTAATCAGGATAAGGATTCAGATAAAATTGAAGAAATGAGTAAAATGATAAAGAATCTTTCTAATAAACTAGTCAAGCTTGAATTGGATACAAAGAATGCAGCCTCCAAGAATTTCCAGAATGCTCCAAAAAGGGGTTACAATCTTCAGTATAGGAAGCCACCCTTGCAAATATTGCCAAGGGAAGCAAAGGAGCAACAAGATCAAGTTCCACACCCATTATACCTAGAAGGTCCAGTAGATGACTCCACTGAAGATGCTGCCTATGAACTGCAAGATGCAAATCTTGCTTTCTCTAACAATGATGAAGTTGAATGCCCATTGCATGAAGAAGAAGAAGAAATCAGGGAAACAGAAGATGCAGAGATTGATCATTATTGCAAACAGTTTAATGATTTCATGCAAGCACATTTCAATAGAAAATATGATCTACGATCTTCCAGGAAGAGAAATCGTACTCAAGAACAAGAAGAAGAGCCCCCTCAAAAGGAAGTATCAGCTCAAAAGGAGTCAACAATGCAGAAAGCCATAGACAAAGGTAAGAGTCCTCTGAACAAAACTTTGCAGTCTAATGATCAAATTCCTTCTTCTTCAAAAGCAGTCACTCCCCCTAATGTTGAGTCTGTATCAAAAGAAGTTAAACCTTCAGCTAAAAATAAAGAGTCAAAGGAGGTTGTAATAGAAAAGTCCCCTCCTACTTTCAATTTGAAAAAAGAACTTGAGAAAGTCAAAATCCCAGTCCCTTTGATTGAACTGTTGAAACAACCTGCATATCAATCTCAAGTCACTTCTTTATTGTTCCCTCCTGAAGCACCAATAATTCCAGACAGTCTTAATCTTCAAGAAGCAAGACCCATGGTTGTGTTTGGCCCTCATGTCGAGGAAATAGATCCTTCTACTCCTCCCTTCTATGTGTCTCTAGTGATTCATGACCTGCTGTTGCACAATTGTATGCTAGATTCTGGGGCTTCCCATAATCTTATGCCTCTATCAGTCATGGAACAACTAGGACTACAAATCACACGCCCATACAAAGACCTCTATTCATTTGATTCCAAAAGAGTTAAATGTCTAGGGGTGATTAAAGATTTAGTGGTCAACCTGGCCCAAATTCCAGCAAAAAATGTAGTAATGGACATTGTGGTGGCTGATATCCCAGCTCGCTTTGGCATGCTATTGTCAAGGTCCTGGGGAACGAAAATTGGTGGGTCACTCAAACTAGACTTAACATATGCCACTATTCCAGTTTTTGGTGGCCAGGAGAGGAGGTTATACAGAGAAACCAGATTTGTCAATATGGTTACAAAAGCTGACAACCCTGAGAACTCACCAATCTATGGTAAGGAAGGATATTTCTCATGCTTAATGCTGGAAGAAGATTAAAACTTTGCTCAGGAACCATCATTCTGTTAGATCAAGACTGAGCAGCCTTCAGGGAACCACGAAGCAGGAATCTAGACTTTACATTTTGATGGAGCCAATTCAATAGAAGGAAATGGAGCTGGAGTATTATTAATCTCTCCTACAGGAAAATGGGTCCCACTGTCTTTTAAATTGGAATACGAAGCTACTAATAATGTAGCTGAATATAAAGCACTGCTATTGGGATTACAAACAACCAGGAGCATGGGCATACAGTGTTTAAAGGTCCTGGGAGACTCTGAGCTGGTGGTCAGACAGGTCAGAAATCAATGTCAAACTAAACATCCACGGCTGAGAGCTTATAGAAATGAAGTATGGGACATGGTGGAGAACTTCTTCTTGGCATTCAATATCCAGTTCATGCCCCAAGAGCAAAATAGAATGGCGGATTCTCTTGCTGTAGCAGCCAGTACATTTCATCCTCCTCATAACCCTCTCTTGAGGTATGAAGTCGAGGTACGTTATAGACCATCAATCCTAGACAATATCAAGCATTGGCAAGTATTTGAAGATGAGGAACAAATGAAGAGATTCTTGGAAACAATGGGGGAATTCTCCAATATGGAAATTGATGACTTTGATGAAGAGGGGGCTGAGAATGTTTCAGAAAATAAATGGGAGGAGAAAATGGCTGGAAGTAAAGTGTTGCAGCTGAAAGGAAATGTTATCCCTAGAGGGCTGGTTCCCCTAGAAAGGTTGTTTGACAAAAATGATGTCCCGTTGCAACCTAGTAAAATGGTAGAAGAAAATCAAGTGGAAGACCTGAATCTGGGTACTGAGGCTGATCCTAAAATTGTAAAATTATCCAAGAAGGTCCCAGAGGAATATAAGGAAAAATACCTGAAATTATTTCAATCTTATAACGATGTATTTGCATGGTCCTATCAGGACCTGAAAACATTCAATATTAGTATAATGCAGCATAAAATTCCTCTGAGGGAAGATGCAAAACCTTATAAGCAGAAGCTCAGACAGATAAATCCTCTCCTGCTTCCCTCCATTGAAAAAGAAATCAAGAAGCTGCTAAAGGCCAAAATAATTGTGCCCTTGAGATACTCTGAATGGGTGGCAAACCTTGTCCCTGTTTGGAAAAAGAATGGAGAAATCAAGTTGTGTGTGGATTTCAGGAATTTAAACAGAGCATCTTTAAAATATAATTATCCACTGCCCAAGATGGACCACATCCTGCAGAAAGTGGTTGGAGCCTCTAGAATGTCAATGATGGATGGTTTCTCCGGGTATAACCAGGTGGCTATACTTCCGGAGGATCAGAAGAAAACTGCTTTCACCACACCATGGGGTACATTCATGTATGCCAGGATGCCTTTTGGACTGATTAATGCAGGGGCCACTTTTCAGAGGGCTATGGACATCGCTTTTGTTGGGGAGCAAGATAAATTTCTGGTGGTGTACCTTGATGATATTACAGTGTTTTCAAAAAATGATGCTGAACACATTGAGAATTTACAAAGAACTTTTGAAAAATGCAGAAGGTATGGTCTTTCTCTTAATCCACAAAAATCTTTATTTGCATTAGAGGAAGGCAAAATTTTGGGGCATATTGTAACTAAAGATGGGGTAAGGATAGATCCCAAAAGAGTAGAGGTTATAAATAGCATCCCTCTCCCCAGAAATAAGAAGGAAGTGCAAATATTTTTAGGTCGTATAAATTTTCTGAGAAGATTCATCCCTAACTATGCTGAGATAGTTAGGCATATAACAGATATGCTAAAGAAGAATAATGAGGTGAAATGGTCACAAGAATCATGGGAGGCCTTTGCTAGAATTAAAGCTGCATTTGCTGAAGCTCCTGTGCTAGCTGGGCCAGATTATACTAAACCATTTATGATATTTTCTTTTGCTTCACCTCATACAGTAGCTGGAGTGTTATTACAGAAAAATGAAGATGGATATGAGCAGCCTATTGCCTTCTTCAGTTAGGTTCTTCATGATGCAGAACTGAAGTATAATATATTGGAGAAGCCAGCCTATGCCCTGGTGAAATCCCTTAAAGCTTTTCGTGTGTATATTTTGTAGTCTCACATCACTGCATTTGTGCCTATAGCTGCCGTAAAGGATATCCTTGTTCAGGGAGACAGTGAAGGAAAAAGGGGTAGG
Organism: Pinus albicaulis; assembly: GCA_034641835.2. Taxonomy (NCBI): domain Eukaryota; kingdom Viridiplantae; phylum Streptophyta; class Pinopsida; order Pinales; family Pinaceae; genus Pinus; species Pinus albicaulis. The sequence continues at coordinate 625,309,632 of CM076580.1, read as the reverse complement.
TGGATTGCTAAAATACAAGAGTATGATATGGATATCCGCCCTACCAAGCTGATCAAAGGACAAGGGCTCGCAAAAATTCTATTCGAATCAAACTATCAAGCTCTGGGAATAAATTTGTTGATGATTTCAAATGAAGAGTCTGTGAGAGAAAAAGAGCAGCAAGGTCTGGAGATGGCTACTCAGAAAATACACATGAAGTATCTCACCAGTCCATGGTACAAAGAAATAGTTGAATATCTTTTGACACTCAGCTGTCCTCCAAGTTGTGATAAGGCAAAATACAGAACATTGAGGCTAAAATAACAAAAGTATATAGTTGCTTATGGCCAATTATATTGGAGAGATCCTTCAGGCATACTACTATTATGCCTCACAGAAAATGAAGTGGAAAATATAATGATAGAATTCCATGAGGGAATTTGTGGAGGCCATTACAGCTGGAGAGCCACAGCTCATAAAATTCTGAAGGCTGGTTTCTACTGGCCAAAATTATTTGGAGATGTTTTTACTTGGGTCAGAGCATGTGATAAGTGTCAGAAATTTGCTGAGAGGCAGAAATTGGCAGCTCTGCCCTTGATTCCAGTTCATGTAGATGAACCATTTCAACAATGGGGAATAGATTTTATAGGTGAGATTCACCCACCCTCAAGTGGACATCATAAATGGATATTGACAGCCAAAGATTATTTTACAAAATGGGTGGAAGCCATACCTGCAAGGAATGATACTGACACTGTCATCATAAAGTTCATGGAAGAAAATAATATATCCAGGTTTGGCTGCCCTGCTAGAATAGTGACTGATAATGCACAGGCCTTCAAATCTGCAAAATTTATGAATTTCTATCAATAATTTAATATTGCACTTCATCAATCCACAACTTATTATCCACAGGGAAATAGTTTGGCAGAGTCTTCTAACAAAAATCTGGTGAGGGCCTTGAAGAAAACTATAAATGAGAATCAGAAAAATTGGGATTCCCAATTGAGATTTTATCTATGGGAAAATAGAATCACCAGTAAGAGAGCAACTAGGAAATCTCCATATGAGTTGGTATATGGACGAGCAGCAGTGTTTCCTGTGCAGCTGGCCTTACCAGTGGCACGTTTCGTGCAAGAAAGCCAAGAGGAACCTGATGATATGATCAGGAGGATCAATCAATTGGTGAAATTAGAGGAAACACGAAACCAAGTGAACCAGAGATTAGCTGAATATCAAGAGAGAATGAAACATATATTTGATCAGCATGCAAAAGATAGAAAATTGCAGATTGGTGATCTGGTGCTCAGATGGGATGTTCAAAGGGTTGAAAAAGGAAAACATGGTAAGTTTGATCCTCTCTGGTTCGGCCCATTTAAAATCGTGGAACAGAGAGGAAATAATACTTTTATGTTGGAAAACATACAGGGCGACTTACTTGATGCCCCTGTAAATGTTCAATTTCTCAAGCCCTACTTTCAATTTTGATCCAGGCTGAAAATGCCCGATGTATCATATTGTGTATTAGTTTTTGTTAGGGTTTTTGTTTAAACAATGTGGGCGTGTAGATGATTCATAAAGTGAAAAGTAAGAGGGGCTGAAGAACAGCGTTTACATAGATTATGATCAAGAGGTCTGCGCAGTTCTCGACACGTCCAGGGATGAACGTGCCGTCCCCAGGTGGAGCTAATGTTAATCATATCAACCCCCCCCATTAAATTTCTTGGCCATTAGTCCCACTTTAACCTTTCGAACTCCCTATCGTGGCCTAAGGAACTTGTTTTCTACCTATCGTCACTGTCCTATGCCTCCAAATTACACTGTGCAGGTCTAAAAGCTCGCGCCCAAGAGTATTCAAGGTTTAGCCCTTCTGACCCTAGCCCCTCTGATTTTCTATTCCACATGACCCAGCCCCGAAACCTTGTGCCAGACCAAAAGGTGCTTATCATATAAGGCTATCGGGCATGCTTTGAACCGTCTGATCGAACACAAATCAATGTACCATAGCGCACTACCTTTGTGGTCCCCGCGCCCTAAAAACCACCGCTTAAAACCGGCCTTTTTATTTCACACCGCCTTTCGAAGGCAGGCGGTATTTCGCAAATCACAGCGATTCCACACGTTATACACCACACGTCCTAGGCCACTGTTCCAATACCGCCCCATTTCGCGTGTTAACGTTCGATCCCGGACGCGCAGCGAAATTAACGTGAGTCGTCCAATCCTGAGCGCTCCATCCAACGGCTGCCACTCTCCCAAGCTGCGCGAATTTTAGTCCCAGTACACAGTACCCCGGGCCCGCTATTCTGTCGCCCTACGGTGAAGTATTAACCGTTGATTTCATTTTTGATCGTATGGCCCAGATTTGTTCATACATCCCGTTGATTGACCAAGTCTGCCTCCATGTTGTCCCTTCTGCTTAGCCTTTCGTACGTCCACGTGTCATTTGTGTTCGCCTCCACCATTCATATACTCCGTTTACGTGTCACATTACAGTGTTTATTTTATGTATCTCCGCCTCATTTGTTCATCGTCGTTCCACTGTATATTTCATTGCCACCCTGCATCTCCTCGCCATTTCTCCCAGTCTACATCCTTAATTCCGTAGTCATGACCGCCTCCACCACCCTTGCGTCTGGTTTTCTTTAACGTGTTTGTCGGTTTTGCAGGTTGCAGCGACGAGAAATCGCCATTAATCTCCGCCTCCACTACAAAAATCGAATATGCATCAAAGGATCGGCTTGCAGAGGAAGAATTTATGAAGGAAAGCCCTGGGTAGCTGCCGTGACACGACTCTCATTTAAAAAAAAAGCAGGGTTCGAAATCTATCAGACCCTCCGGAGCCATCCAAAACACAGATCGATTAGATGGAGAAATTAATGGAGCATTGAAGAAATATTAATGAAAAATCAAGGAATGTAGTGTCCGGCACCGAGGAATTTAAATTCCAATTCAAATTTGGAAGACTGGGAGTACAAAGCACAAGAAGCAATGCTTTCAAGGTTTTATTTCAGCCAAATTTTCTTCAGGAAAGGAAAGAATGTTCATGTGAATTCATCCTTATATCGTGTTCTTAAAGAGATTTCCTACCTAGTGCATTTATTTCCGCAAGCAGATTGTCAAGTACAGATAATATTACCTAGTCATTCAGCAATATGGGCGCGAATGTTTCCGCCATTTTGTTTTAATGAAACAATTAATTGTTTTCACCTACTTCTTTTATTAGTTTCTCTTCTCCTTCCTCTATGAAAAGGAAGAAGAAAGACATTGTAAGGGTTCCAGATTTTTATCAGAAAACAGTGCAGTGAAAGGCATTTTTGTAAACATTTTGTAAAGGTTCTTGTATGAAGGCTCAGAGCCCATAGGGTCTCAGTGAGGAGGAGTTCTATCTGTATTAGAGGATTCTGGTCTTGGGTATTCCATAGTATGTAATCTTCTCTACTGTGTTTAATACAATATTTCATTTTATCCTTCTTCTTGTATCATGTACTGGAATGCGAGTGGCTCACTGATTTTAGGTAAGGATTTATCCTAGTTGATACCCATACTTGGATCAGTCAAGCACTTTAAATATGGCTCAAGCATGATATACTGTTTCATATTCATTTCATCCATCTTTCTGCTATATTAGTTGCTTTGGGAGGGTGATTTTAAAATGCCATTGTCATGTATGGATTCTTAGAATGATAAGCCCATATATGGTTCTGTTGTGTATCTGGGTATCAGACCAAAGTTAACTAATATCTTCTTATATTTCTTTCACTGCATACACCTTCTGATATTTAATTTCTGTGGCATATTACTTGAATCGGCCCTCTTTATAGTAAATTTTCTCTTAACTGTCTGATGCTTTTGTGTTAGAGCTTTGCACCTTGTCCCTGCAACATTACTTTCCCTGTGGTAGTTTCTGTGAGTCTGGTCCCATTTGAAATCAATTTCCTTGTTTACAAGAGATAGCAGGAGAGCCTTTGGATTGACACCCAAGTTATATTATACGCTCCTTGATATGATAATGTGTCCTAGGCACTGGTCTATGGCAACTCTAGACTGTCTCTAGGAGAGACAATTTATGTCGACAACATAGAGGACTGACAGATTTATCTCAACATATGATAGTCAGGACTATATAGGGTTTCATGTAGGTATCTAGCCTTCCCATGTGCAGATTTCATCAACTGGGTTGTCTCACACATTGATGAGAAAAATATGACATTGAGAAACACCTACTGACATAAGCTTGCTACATTTCTGGCAACAAAATTTCAACGAATGTGTCATCTTCCCAAGCCAGTAAATATCATGGACTCATTATTTTATGCAACCCACATCTATGAAAGAACGAAGGATATTATCAAAATATGGGTGAAGGAGCCATCAAAGTTTAGGTAAACACCCAGCCACACATACAAGACAAAGTCACCCAGGAAGGCCTACCAACTCTTGGTCATCTTAGCTTGCATAATTTATGGAAAACTGAGCACAAAGACCTTTCCTGAGGGGTGATATATGTTATTTAAATAGGTGGTGAATGAGGGGAAGTCGTTCAACTGGTTAGATATTTTGATTGATCAACTGAGATCCCATGTAGCACAAGCCTGAGATCCTCTAAGAGTGACCAAGAAAGGTTCTATATATCTGCATACTTACTGGATGAAATCTATGCACATAATTAGTTTTCTGGCTTGAATTGGATGTGGAAACTGAGAGAAAATTCCATGCATATTTATTGTAATTTTCTTTCGGACTGAAACCATAGAGGAGTTATGGATTAGCTAACTAATCGCTTCATCATCCCGCTATACAAGCTTACCTTTCAGGAGGACCCACCTTGCATTTCACGAGGAGCAATGGAGGAAATATCAGAGATTGCATATTGGTTCACTTTATCGGATGACACATTTATCAGTGTTTGGTGGGCAGATTCGCCACATCTTTTGCCAAGAAATACCACCAACAAAATTTTTATGCAAGAAGTATCATACCATCTCACCACAGGGTTGTCAGCAACACTGCATAGAAAGAGGAAAGTGCCATGGCCCACGCTTCATTTGCAGATCATATTATAAGAGATTAGCAACCTTAAATTTGCAAATACTGAAGTGAAAGTTATAGTCAATTTCGAGTTCAGTATAAAAGACTTCAATCAATGTGATCCGAGGGGAATTTATAACGACGACTCTACATGAATCTACTACAATTGGGTCAGCGGGGAATTTCATTGGCCGGAGGAGGAACCATGGAAGCATTTCTATAACTCCTCCAGTCTCCGCTAACCGATCAGTATAGTTGGGACTTCATAGGCTACTCCATAGATGGCAACAATTACATAAGAGACAACATCAGAAGACAACAACTTGATACAAGATAAGGGAATGAGGAAGATTGATGATAATGAAGAGGAGAAATGAAGCTGGAAGGTGAAATCGAATCCCATTATTGCACAAACAAATTTGGTAGCAGAAGCAAAGAGGAGGAATAGGCTATAGAGAGTAGAGTGGAGGAAGAGAGAGAAGAAAAGCTTGGAGGAAGCAAAGCTGAGAGCACAGAAAGAAAAATAATATCCACAGAAAGAATGAGAGCTAAGGAGAAGAGAACAAGAGGAGAAACAAAATCAGGAAGAAGAAGGAAGGCAAGGTGCCATAGTAGAAGAAATGACACCCATACAGGTTGAAGAGTGGGAACAAGATAAACTAGCAGAACAGGGAGTGAGAAAACATATGCAGGACTGGGATCTTTCTCAACAGATTAAGGAGTTTATTGAAGTTTCGGATATGGATTTGGACTTGGAGTCGCAGGATTAATATGTGGCCTTGATGCTCAGTTCACCATAGGTCACCGTTCAAACTCCATCACCTCCAGCCATAGATATAACCCTGAGTGAGGAAGGGGAGATAGTTCCCCTTGATGATGATGTGGTAATGGACGTGTACAATTTGTCATTTGATGAAATCCAAAAGAAGATTGTACAAGTGTAGAGAAAGCACTTCACCGATGATCATGCATCACCTACATTTATGATAGAAAGGGCGATAGTGGCAAACACCAACAAGAATTCAAACGTTATTGCTGAAGCCAACTTGGCCTTCGCGGGTGCAACGAGATATAACACTCAGTGTTTGATGGATGTGAATAAATAATTGGTACAAAATATACAAGTTTCTCGAAAAGAGATTGAACAACTTCACGCAGCAGTAAAAAATGCACCTTCCGCAACGGTCTACCTAGAGGAGATGAGAGAATTGATACTTTTTGAAGTATCTACACTTGGAACACTATGTAGGACCTCTATGAGGAGCTCGTGACCATACATAAAGAAATTTTCCACCTACATGACTTACAACGAAATAAAAAATAGTTTTTAAAGATACTTACGAATGTGCAAGTTTCCATCACAACCATGGATGATTGGACAATGAAATACAAGGGGGCACCGCTTACCCTGGTGAAGAAAATGAAGTCGCACACAAAGCTAAAGAAAGTGAGAGTTCAACTGTTGATCTAGAACAACAAGCAACTTACCTCGTTCATTGGAAATATTCATGCCTCATATGTACAAATATATAATAGTTTGGATTTCATGGTGAGAACCCACAAGATCCCATCAGTTGGAACACTCACTGAGGCTAAATGCAAATGGAAAGTCATGCAGGAGAATGATCAGTGCTTGGACTAGATAAAGTATATTTCCACCCAGGTGGACTTAGAGCTGAATAGATTGAACATGCAGACCTACATCAGTATTCTTGTTCAAATTAGAACAATGTTTCTCTTGATTGAGAAAGAGGTTCAAACCGGTTCCAAGACATTGTACATAGATGTTATGGAGGAAATAGTTCGCTTCCAACCTGACACTATCACACATTTTGGGGATACCATTACAATACCAAGCTTGGCATCAATATGTGATCGAGAAGAATCAAGTATAAGTTGTCGTTCTATATTTCACCTAAAATCAAGCATCATAGTATTTTGTCTTATTAGGCTGTAAATTTTTCTCTACCCTATTTTGTCTTATATGGGTACGAATGGAAAATGTAATATTATTTGTAACTATTCTAAAATTGAAATTGCAAGTGTCCTTGTTGGCATGTAAAGAGTCATATGTAATGTAATGAGTTATTTTGTAAAGAAGTTGAAGATTCATGAGGGGATTCCAAGAGTCTCAAAGGAGGCATGCCAAGGGTCACCCCCCTTTGTTATAAATATATCCTCATAACTCATATAAGAGGATTTTGGGAGCTAAGATTTTGGCTAGGCTTAGGCTTAGGAAGATCTTAGGAGTTTTGTGAGAGCCTTGGCTTCTCCGTAGCGTAGAGGAAGTATACTTCTTTGGAGGAGCAAGTGTTGTAAACTTCATGTTCCACTATTGGGGAATGTGGCTTGTCAAATGTTGTATGTATGATTGGAACTATCACTTTTAATAGAACTCAGAACCAACACTTTCAGACATATGTTGTGGATATAGTAGGAATATTCTTGTTGTATTTTCAATATATACTATTTAGCTTATTCTTATTCTTATGAAATATTTCATTTGCATTTGTAAAAATATTGTTGGATGCGTTTTGATGTGTTAATTTTCCTCCTTAACTTGTGGAATATTCCACTTGTTAGTCCTTTGATGTCCTCTTTCTCATGTGTCCCTTCTAAGTTGTGTATTATTACAAGCTTCCAAGGGGCGCACTTCTTTTTTCCCATTCGTGTGTTGGGACCATCATGCATCGCACTTGACTCTCCACAGAGTCACAAACTTGTTCTCACCAAAGAAACAGTGCACAACTCTATGTGTTTTGCAAACCAAGGAAGATCATTAACACCCCATTGATGGGACTCCTACTCCAAATGGTGTGAGGTCTACCTGGGAATTCATATTGGGGATATCCCCTGAATGTTGGTGGGTCCAACATTGTCAACACAACCATACTTATTTATACTCATAGAAATTTTATATTCATAGAAAGAGTTCAAAGCAACCTCACCTTCTAGTTTGGTTTTTCTCCCGAAATGGTTTCCCAAGTCATATCTTGTGTCAAATGTGTGTTCGATATTTTATTTCATTTTTTTTTGTTTTTCAAGTGGTCTGAGTTCACTATATATTACATCAGGCTTGGCCTGTGGCTTGAGAAACCACGACCCAGGGGAATCTAAGCCGTCAAAATCACCTGGGGATCGCACCTGGCCTGGGCCACACCAACACTAAGTAAAACAGGTTTAAATTGTCTCCTCCCCTAGCATGGGCGCAACAACCTCCATGAGGTTTGATCTCAGGTCACCCTTCTAATGAGGCCCATCCTTAATTGGTTGTGCTAGTGGGACCTGACATAAGATTTTATTTCATTATTCTCCATTTTCTACATTATTTTAATTCACATCCATACACCATTGATAATGATATACATACTATAAATATAAAGAGAAATGAAACAATAATAATGTATATCTTGGTTTTTTAAGTATAATTTTATTAGATATGTTGTGACGAATTGTCCAATGGAATACCCATGGAACTTTATATATCATATTGGTATTACAACAAGTTTCTTTTGGTATATTTTGGATATTTTCAGGGGATATAGACGAGTTGGGCCGAAAATCGTAAGATTGTTATCATGGATGAAGAATATATGAATAACCCTCATGATCCTGTAGATGAGAGGTTTTTGCAGCTGGAACAACGCCTCAGATGTGAATCGTAATGTAAATCTCCTCATGGCAGCCCTGAGCAACAAAATTGGGATATTCAGGGAAGATGGGGGTTCTAACGCAAAGGACAGATCATAGGGGAGATCAAGAGATCATGAATAAATAAAGAACCAACCGAAGAAAGAACTTAAAAAAATATAAACATAGCTCAATTGTCATGAATAATTTATAATGCCTATTCAAAATGGAAGCGAAGGTTAATACTAAGCCATACCAAGGTTATATCAATGCCTTGAATCTAAATAACTGGTTGCAAAAACTACACGTGTATTTCAGTGTTCAACATATAAAGGAGGAACAAAATATTTCATTTGCACAACTGAAATTAGAGGGCCATGCCCTGACGTGGTGGGAAAGCCATATGGAGACATTGATGTTGGAGAGAGAGTCTCCCGTGACTAAGTGGGAGGAATTTAAAATCCTCATTAAGTAAAAAATTTAACCTACTCGGTATGTAGAGGTGTTGAAAATGGAAACAAGAAAGTCTCAATTTGACTTTGCCTTGGTCAAATTGAGAAAACTTGAATTCCCACATCAAAAAACAAATTGGATGTAGTTAACTAGTGTGACATGGCTCTTTTCACATAGTTGTCTTAGTAAATTTGAGTAAGAGGAGTTATAGTTTAGTTGAGCATGTGTGATTGCTAATTTGTATAAATCAAGTTAAGTTATTTCAAGATGTTTTTAGTTAAACTAGTTCTAACTGTTGGAGGAACTAGTGGAAGGTCAGTTATGCAGTGGGAATACATTGTAACTCAATGATCATCTAGTTAACTGATCAATCAACTCAAAATACCTAGTGCATGTAGAGAATTAGAGTTCCGCAGTTGTGGTGTAGATTCCAGGGCAATGTAACATCAGTTGTAGACTAGTCTTGAGTGTATAGGTGTTGTGTGCAGTTAGATGATCAACTTTGGGAATTGCATAAGAATTTTGGAGGAAAATATTAAATAATAAGGGCCTAATTTCCTTAGGATTTTCACAAGGAAATAGGGCTCAAGAAGAGCCAGAAAATCACTAATTGTTGGTTAGAGCTTCTCAATGAGTAGTGAGATAAGTTATTCACATGCAGGTTGAGTTTAGATTGAGCTAAAAATTGTAATACATCTATATTCATCAGATTAATGCAAGTAGACAAAGGGGTTTTTAATAGATTTATTTCCCCTGGAAAAATACTGGGTGCATGTGTGTTATTTCTCATTTTATGTTTGTGATTGATGTTCTAAATTGTGAATTGAATTCCGTAGAGAAGTAGAGTAGGTTTGTGTCTTGTGATTTTGATTAAAATTTCATGAGAATTTGCAAATCCACATCATAATTTCTACATGGTATCATAGCATTATTCACATTAGAACAAGAATTTCAAATTTGTTTCTTGGGAGGATCATATTTGAAGTTCAGTGTAGCAAGATCTCTACAAAGTTGGGAATATTACCTTCAACAGGATAATACTAGAGTATGCCTTAGAAGGCAGCTCTAATTTCATTGAATGGAAGCGATATTGGATGAAAATGGATTGCTAGAAATCATCAAGATAGACATTTCAAAACCAAAGGCATTTAATGCCTAGTACCATGCTCAGTGGAAGAAATATGTAGCCAAGGCAAGGAGAATAATCTCGGAGGGAGTGCGAGACCACATTGTCTCAAATATCCAGGGGAAAGAAACCCCTTTCGCAATGTGGAAATAACTGACAGAATTATTCAAGAATAGTAGTGATCACATGAAGTTGGTAGTTAAGGATAAAATTTCAAATATCAAGATGCAGAAGAATGACATTATTCTGTAGTATCTGAGAAGGTTCACACAAGTTCATGATTAACTTCATGAGTTTGGTGTTAATGTTTCAAAAGATGAATTGGTAGGCCTAGTGCTTCTAGGCCTTCCCAAGAGTTGGCAACCTACCAAGATTCGGTGAACGGGAGGGAGAAGCTACCGAATTGGGAACACTTGTGGTCTGATTTGGTACAAGAGGAAATAAGGTGGAATACTAGAGATGGGACTTCATCCAAGGGAGAGCATGAAGAAAAATTTGTTGTTGGTTGGAAAGGGAAAGAAGGGAAAAGGTAAGAAATATCGAACGAAACCAAAATCCAACCAAGGGGGAAAGAAGAAATATTTGTCCAGAATTAAATGCTTCAATTGTCATGAATTCAGGCACTATGCCATGAAGTGTGGACATGAAAATTTGAGCAAGACGATCTCAAGAGGAGCAGCAGATGAAGCCTTGGATTCACAGTTCAAGCTTGATTGAATCCTTATCACATGCATTCAAGGCATAATGATGGGGAATGTGTGGTACTTGGATTCAGGTGCATCGTTCCACATGATAGGGTGTAGAGAGTTTTTCAGTGACCCGGAGGAGAAAGATCTCTAGATGCACATCGATCTGGGGGACGACGAAAGGTACAACATGACCAAAATTGGTACAGTCACCTTTTAGAGGGAGTATGGATCCCCTCTAAAACTCAAGGATTTCATGTTCATTCTCGACCTAAAGAAAAATCTCATATCTATTGTAGATCTGGAAGACTATGGTTATGATGTGATCTTCAAAAAAGGGAAAGCATTCCTAAGACACATAGCCATGGGACAGGTGAAGCAGATCAAGGTTCGTGTGAAGAACATGTATAATATAGATGTGGAGTATTATGTTACATTAAGTAGTAAGGTAGAGAAAGTGCATATCCATGATGTCGGTGAACTTTGGAACAAAATAATTGGCCATTTGAATCGGCGCCTTGAATATTATGCAACAAATAACCACTAGCCTCCCTAAAGGAGCGCTTGAGCAACAAGATGTTTTCAAAATGTGTACCTTGGGTAAGCATGAAAAATACACATTCTATGATCGAGACAACAAAGCACATGCAGTCTTGGAAAGGACCCACTCTGATGTCTATGGATCTTTCTCAAAAACCTCCACTGCCAGACACAAACATTTTTTCATTTTTATTGATGAATTCTCAAGGAAGTGTTGGATCTTATTCATGCGGAAGAAGGATTAGAAATTCTCCAAGTTTGTGGAATTCAAGGCACTAGTTGAGAAATAAACTGGTAAGAAGGTTAAGGATCTCAGGAGCGATAATGGAGGTGAGTATGTTTTGAATGAATTCAAAAATTTCTATGTGAAAGAAGGCATTCGAAGAGAGCTGAAAACACCCCACAACCCACAACAAAATGGGGTGGCTAAAAGAAAGAACCGTAGTATTTTGGGAGCTATGAGGGCTATGTTGCATGTCCAAGGCCTACCACTGCACTTTTGGGTAGAGGCATGCAACACAACAGTCTATTTTCAAAACTAGAGTCAATGGATTATTGGTATGATTACACTGGAGGAGGATTTCTTGGGGAGAAATTCGAATGTGTCACACTTCAGGATTTTTGGAGCCTCCATTTACTCCCATGTATCCAAAGAGTCACGGAAGAATATTGAATCAAAAATAGAGTTGGGGGTATTTGTGGGTTACATATAAACTCGTCATAACTACCGTGTGTACTTACCTTCCCTCAGAGTGAGAGTTATGTGAAGGGATGTAAAGTTTGATGAGGAGAAGTGATGCAATGCTATCTTGAGAGGGAGCTTCAGATCCCACCAGAGGAGGAGATTTTAGCTCCAAAGGAGGAGCCTCAGGATTTTTTGTAGTAGCCAAAATTTGAGGAGCAGAGAGTGGAGAAATCCACTCAAGCAGAACCATATAGAGAAGGAAGAAAAAGGACTAGGGAAATTGATAAACTTGTGCAAGATGTGAGAGCGAATGTGGGAGCTCCTTCAAATTTTCTAGGAAGTAGTAGAGCAACCTATATAGGTTAATGCAATGGTGGAGGAATACGAATCCATTGTAAAAACAGTGTTTGGGAAGTGGTCCCAAGACTGGAAGATAAATTAGGTGTGGGCTCAAGATGGATTTTCAAGGTTAAGCATGCACCAAATGGAAGAATAGAGAAGTATAGGGTTATATATGTGGCCAAGGGATACTCTCAAGTTGAGGGAATTTACCATGAGCAGACCTTTTCTCTTGTAGCAAGGTACTCACCCATTAGATAAATTATTGCACTGGTTGCACAGTTGGGGTGGAAGATCCATTAGATGGATGTAAAAACAAAATTTCTCAATGGGGTTATTGAAGAGGACGTGTACATCAAGAAACTATAAGATTTTGATACATTTGATTGGGAGTCTCATGTGTGCAGACTCAAGAAAGCATTGTATGGTCTCAAACAAGAAACTCATGCTTGGTACACCAGGATCGACAACTATATCATTGGTTTGGGCTTCACCAAAAGTGAAGCGGATGTAAACCTATATCATATGTTGGTAGAAGGTAAATTTGTAATTATTGTCTTATATGTTGATGATTTTATTTTAACTGGTGATGAGTAGCTGATCATATCTTTCAAGGAGAACTTGCAAGGGGATTTGAAATGAAGAACATGGGTCTCATGCACTACTTCCTCGGGTTGGAAGTATGACAAGGTGATGGGGAACTATTTGTGTCTCAAGGCAAGTATGTAAATGAGATACTACAAATATTCCACATGGAGAGTTGTAAACCCATGGAGAGACCTCTAGCAACCAACTATAGGAAGGAGGATACCACTTCAGGTGAAGAGGTGGATGCTACCATTTATCGACAACTACTGGGTTCACTAATGTATATTGTGAAAACATAACCAGATATGTGCTATGAAGTCAAGTAGCTGAGCCAAGCTATGGTTAAGGCAACCAAATTATATTGGAAGGAAACTAAGAATATTTTACGGTACCTCAGAGGCACTACCTAGTTTGGACTATGGTACAGATGGACAAACTAAGTGAATTTGTGTGGCTTTGCAGATGCATATTGAGAAAGGAGTCCATCAGACCGAAAGAGTACATCAGGTGGAATTTTTAGTGTTGGTTATGAAACTATTTCCGGGTACAACAAGAAGCAAAGATTTGTGGCACCCAAATCGATAAAAGCAGAATACATCGCTGCAAGTCAAGCAACACATGATGCAATCTGGATGAGAAATATACTTGTGGGACTGTTTGGTCAAATGATGGATCCAACTGTGATATTTTGTGATAATAATAATTTAATCAATATCTCCAAGAATCCTATATTTCACGATCGATCCAAGCATATAGATATCTGATATCACTATTTACGAGACTGTGTCTGAGAGGCGGATAATGTTGCTACAATACATTTCAACAGAGGAAAAAGATGCAGACATTTTGAAAAAGGATTTATCAAGAGGGAATTTTGAGTTCCATAGGTGCAGGAAAGGAGTGGTTGATAATCTCTTTCTTGATGAATGGGAGGCTTGAAAAAGGCAACAAGAAAGTCTCAATTTGACTTTGCCTTGGTCAAATTGGGGAAATTTGAATTTCCACATCAACACACAACTTGGATGCAGTTAAATTGCGTGACATGGCTCTTGTCACTTAGTTAGATCCATAAATTTGAGTTATAGGTGTTAGAGTTTAGTTGAGCATGTGTGATTTCTAATTTGTAGCAATCAAGGTCAATTATTTCAAGTTGTTTTTAGTTAAACTAGTTCTAACTGTTGGAAGAACTTGTTATCACCAAATTGATCTTGATTGGCTGCTCATCAATCAACTCAATGTAACTCTTTCAAACCACTTCTAACTGAAGATTAGCCTCTTCAATTTGAGAGGGCTCTCTCAAAGGGGGTTTATGATTTTGAATAAGGATAGTACTAGATGGCTAACTCTATGGAATTGTAACTTATTTTTGTATGATTGCAGGTTGAAAAATGAAGGCTTGCTACCATTGGGCTTATGGAGTTAACAATCAGTAGTCTTAGTGACAATGGTTCTTCTCATGGAAGCTGAGGCAGATAGAGGTTTTAACATAGATAATTCACACACGTAACGTAGGAAAACACAGTCATTTCAACACTAAAGGAATTTAGAGCATAATTTGTGAATTCTGAGTAGTTAGAGATGAAATCTACTGCAAGTGATTAAACATAGAGATACAAATCAATAACACATCAAAAGCATCATGAGAATCTCAGGTCTGGAAGTAGAATGTCACTTTGTATTACTGATAATGGATAAAACATACAAGAAAAAATTTGGTGCAATATTCTCCAACTGCAAAATTTGGGTTTTCTACATGTTATGAACCTTGTTAAACACATTCGAACTTAATTTTTACTCTTGTGGTGTTTCATCTTCATTCACAATCAATTGAATGATGGGCTCTTCTATCACTTTCATCTTCAGCCCTTTCTCTTTGAACTCCACCTGAATTAAATCCAGTTTCTCCTAAAGATCTTCCACTTGGTCTTTTAATGCCCTGTTATTGGATTGCAAGTGCAAGTTTATCTTTTTGATTTGTTTGAATTCTCCTCTTAGTGGTTGAGTCCACTTTATCTGTATTGTTCAAGGTTTTTGAAACACTTGTGACTTGATCTTCCTAGATTTTCCTCATTTGTTCAAACTGAACCTTCTCAGCTCTGTGTTTCTTTGCCCCTTGCTTCAATACTTATATCTCTTTACCTGCCTCCTTTAACTGCTCTTTGAGGGTTTCAATTTTTTGTTTTTCAATAATTTTCTCTTTACCCTTTCTTTGTTTGATAACAGGTTCTTATTTTGAAGGTGAAGACAAATATATAATTCTTGTTGGCTGGGAAACAACTTCATTGATTTTATTAGTCTCTTTGCTGCTTTCCATGACCTTCCTTGCATGTCTATTCATTGGATTCCTAGGTTGAAAAATGAAACCAACATCATCACCTGCAAAATCTAGTTTTTCAGCTGTCTTACCTTACTTCAACTTTCTTCCTCCATCTTCAATGTCTTCAAATTGTACAATGGGTGACTCTTCAATGTTAATTGCATGCAGGATATCCTCCAAATTTCCTTTAGCCAATGTTTGGCTCATAGTGACTCTTTTGCTGCCTTGTTTGCTGACTGTCGGCTTCTGTTTTGCAGGAGCTGTTTTAGGTGTGTCAATCTTCTGCAAAGGTTTTGTGCTCACTGGTTTTGGAGGAGATGGTCTATTTCCTTCTTCAAATTCCTCTTCCACAGCTGGTGATGAAATGTTTCTAGGTTTGGAGGCTTTATTAGGAGTGACAACATGAATTTCATAACCAATCATGAACAAGAAGGAAGTCCAATCTTTGTCTAACCTCCTCAATTATTCTAACACCAATAGCTTAATCAAAACATGATTAAAAAGGTAAGTTTCATTTCCTTCTGTTTTGATTTGAACCTTATCTGACATTTTCCCTAGACTTCTGTATAAATAAAAAGGCAAGTCAAGTGACCTCTTACCCACAAAATGCAGAAGAAGCTTGAGATGATAGGAGTAGACCATGTGAAACCTTCCTTCACAGGTAAAATACTTTTGGATGAACATCAACATCTTTTAATAATTTTCCTTCATGAAACTCCTAGGGATAGCATTTGTCAGATCAATTTCATTGTGTTCTGATTTGATGAACTCTTTGCAATATTGCATTGTGAATTTGATGCCTTTAAACCACTGTTCCCCTCCTCTACGGATTCCTGTTGCTGATGAGATGCTCTCTGGTGTCACTGTAAGGTTCACAATTCCAACCTTTGAAGCTATTCTTGTGAAGCTAGTGGAAAAATCCTTGGAAACCTGTAGATGAAATCCCTACAACCTCTGACAGAATTGTAAGAAACTAGTTCTTTTGAAAATCTCCATGCCAATTGGGTCTTCATTGAGTAAATTCATGTCCATGGGCTCATACCTATGGCAATGACCACCTTTGTTTGTTTTCCTTCTTGCAGCCATGGGTGATGTTGTACCTTAAGAGACAATCCCTTAGTTGTGATAAGGAATCAATGCTTAAGACATTTATATGATTATGTCACAAATATATATGTCTATTTTTTATCAACCCTCAAGTATTTATGATCAAACCCTTAAATATCAAATATGATGAATGCTTCACAATGCTACCATTTGTTGATGTTGAATGATGTGACTAGAAGAAAATGAAAGAAGAAGCCCAAAATGATATGTTGTTTTATACAGAAAATATCATCTCAAACCCCAGAAGAAATATATGAAAGAAACAGTTAAAACAAAGGAGCACCAATTAAGGTTTTTAACTCTTACATACAGAAGTAAAAAGAGACCTGCTACTCACAACTTTGTTTTATTCATAGAAAGAAAACACAGAATGTAAACTTGAATACATTTCAACATAAACAAAATGCTAGAAACTTTCTTACTCATTCATTAATCTTTGAATCTTCGAGTACAAAAATAATTGTCTGAAGGTTCAAAACTTGAAGCCTTTCCTTCTCTTGAAAATTACATTAAATACAATAAAAATAAGTTTGGAACTGTTGTAACCAATCCTAACTACCAAAACTACTTAAGACTTCGAATGCTGTCTATTACATGCCTTGAAAATGTCTTATTACAATTACACTATCTTCAGAAAATAATATAAAATAAATATCCTAATCTATAGGAATTGTTGATGATGTGGCTTCTTTTTCTGGGTCAACTAATTTGTTTTCCTTTGATGCTGATCCTTTTGGCATGTCTATTGTCCAAGCTCTGCACTTTTTCCATATTCCTACCTTCGTCTTAGATGAATGTGTCAAATTGTGATACTCCAATCTGAATGCAGTAATTCGATCATAGGATGACCTTTCTGTGAAAAGAGTCTTTACCATCCACAATAATTAAAAATGTCTCTACAAAAATTTGACCATTGTTTATCCTTTAAGCACTTGAGTCTTTTTATGCCTATTATCACCTTTGCTTTTTGTCAATATTAGTAAATTCTCATAATAATTCCATGGAAAAAGATTTCCTTCAACTCTTGAACATGATGGCAAGCCTACTCTTGTCATTTTGTCAAATTACTTATCAAACTGACTTATTGCTTCCTTGATTTCCATTAGCTTCTTTTCTACAGCCCTTCTGAGATCATTTCTGATAATCATTTTGTTAATTTCTACTGCATACAACATTCTGTCCTGCATGTCATTCTCCTCTAATTCATGATCTGATTTAGAGTTAATAAAATCAATGAATCTTCTGGCCCAAATGGCTCTATTAATTTCTTTTTGTTTATCAGACATGATTGGTTCTTCACATTCTAAAATAAGACTTTTCTATTTTGCAACTATCATCAAGAAGCACCAATTAGATTTCATTTCTGAGATGATATCAGTCCAAATGATATCTTTGGTTTGTATCAGTGAGAGATTTCCTTTCAACCTTTCTTTGAGATTTTTAATCTCAGCTTCAGCATTTTGGAAATCTGTTTTGTACTTGTCAGCTTGATTTTCTATCACTTTAATCAACTTTGTTGCAGTCTCCAGATCTGTTTGAGCCTTCTTCCGATCTCTTTCAGCCATCTACAACTTAGTATTTAATTGAAAAATATGTGCTTGAGGATCATCATTACATGTAGGAAAAAAAGTACAACTATGGTTATCAATATTATTTTGCAATGAAATTGCAGTTTGCTTTATTTTGGAGATTTCTTCATCTTTCTGCATGAGTTGCTGTAAAAGCTTATCCTTTTCCTTCTCTACCTCTGCCACTTCTGCAGCCATTGAATGTTCTCCAGTAGGTAATTTTAGCTTTTTCCTCAATGTGGATATTTCTACCTTAGCACTTTGCATGAATTTCTGAACATCAGTCTTGTCACTGGGGTCTACTCCAATATTTATAATGATTTTTTTCAATTGCTCATTATGAACTGTTAAGGCTCTTGAATTAGCCTTCTCTAACTTCAATTGTTTAATTACTTTTACCAACATATTTTCTGCCTTTACTGCCATTGCATTAGTCTTTGTGAGGTCATTTACAATTAACTGACCTGTTTGCATATGAAAATTCATTTTATCCTTTATTGGGATTTTCTTCACATCCACAATCACATTTATAGTGTTGAAACTGTTAGAAGAACCAATTGACATGTCTGTAGGATGTGACATGGCAATTCTAAATTTATCTTTCTCAAGATCCATTACGGTCAACAATATTTTTTTATCAACAACAACTTGATGTTCAGCTTGGGCCTCCATGTTGGCCTTCATCTCCTAATTTATTTCCTCAATTTGTGAAAACATCTGTTTGATCAAAGGCACTTGTTCATGAGAAGCTTCATGACTCCTAGGTGAAGCAGGAGCATTTTTTTCTTCTCCCAAATGTAAAGAAAAACCAGGTGAATTAGATGTAGGATCTTTAGCAAACTTTATTCTCTTCTCGGCTCCCTGCTCCTCATCCTCTAGATCAATAACCACTTCTTTGTTTCTTTTTTTTGTTTTCTCTGCTATGATAGGATTCTGAATATTTGCACCTACTGAACTCATCATACCTTTATTTGTTGCCTTCTCCTATTCTATCCTACTTTCATGAATGAAAGCAGAGTACCCATTCTCAGTTCTTCTATTTGAAATTACACCAAAAGGGTCATAAGCCCAAGTTTCTCCTAGTAGCATATGCATCTCATCTAACATTATTGTTACTTCATCAAATTCCTGCCTCATATTGACTATGAAAGGGCCTACAATCATAGGTAATTTATACATATGTCCTTTTTTCATAGGCACAAAATGAACCTGATCAACATTTAGGCTCTGTCTAATAAAATCTAAAGCAAAAAGCTTCATTGGTACAAATGTTGGGAGTCTATAAGGCTCAACACTTGCTCCATATAGCCTTATTTCAGAGTAATCCTAAAAAACAAACCAATCTCCATATTTTCAATTTTTTCCTAAATGAAAAAACTCCTGAGCTTTAGGTAAGAAACAGGGAGGAGGAATTCCATTCAATATCTTATATGCAACTGACATGTAATAGTTAACAAAATCAAACAATCCAGCCTCATTTTTCTCCCTTATAACTACATCTATCCAGAATATCACTGATTGCCTTATTTTGTTTGCATCCATAATATTTAGACCTAAATGCATGAATTCTTCCACATTCTGATATAAGAACAAGTATACTATCAATGAAAGAAATTTGAAAGAAATTGTTAATGAAAGGCTCATTAGCTATGAATTGATTGCTTCTTGCCATTATGATGGAATATCCAGCACCATTCTTGGCTTCATCATCATATCAAACATCCCTAGGACTGATTTTTCCACTGTATTATCATCAGTTTTACCCAGAAATTTTGCAATGTTACTTAATACAGGACGAGTCTTTGCATCAAAAACCTCCATAGAAAACTCCTTACAGTCTGGCTGAAAATGCTTCATGTCAGGTTTCAAATAAAACATGAACTGATTAAACTCTTCAGCTGCACGGTTATCATAATAATGTACCAACGAATCATCAGAAAATTTGATGGATGACTCTGACTCAGGATAGCAAAGGGCTTGGCGGATTAGCTGGGTGGACACTTGCAGAACATTCTCTCCTTGGGAATTCATAACAAAACACTTCCTTGGATATATGACTGACACCAACCAATAGATAAATTCAGGGAAAATATGGGTCTTGGGAATGCATGCAGAAAGAATGTCAGACTTGACCATGGCAGAATATATAGGGGAAGCAATATCATTCAAGATAACTTGTTGATAGAAAGGAAGGTGAATTACAGAACATATGGTATCTTGAATATCCCCCTCAGTATCCAGGAGAGGGATATGACTAGATGAACCTGATAGAGATGACCATTTAGCCATGGTTGAAAATTTATGCAAGAACAATTCACAAGGTGGTCAAATTTGTGTAGGTGGTGGAAAACTAAAACAGGGTGCAGCGCAACAAATTACAAGTGTTTTGAAAAACAAATGAAAATCTTCTTTAAATAGGTGGCGCGGCTTTTAAATTTAATGCTGACAAGATGCGCTAGTGAGCCGTTGATTCCATCCGACGTGGAAGACAGCTGTGAACAACTCAGTGTCTCACGTCACTGCGGGGGCTCTCGGGGTATGGAAGAAAACTTTGGTTGGTGCCCCCGCAGTCAATCTCCACCATTCATCTCTGTTGTCCCCATAGTCAACCCGATCAACTGCGGAGGCACTCGTATCAATATCTTGTGCACTGATTGTGCCCGCGGGTTGGGCCTTTTGATAAAAACTTTTAACATCAGTGCTTTTCACCCAACAAATCAATCGATTTTTAAGCATCCAATGCGGAACCCACTTATATAAAGTTTAAATGTTTCAAATTTAACTCAGATATAGTGAACATAAATATTTTTCATGCTAAAGTATAAGAATTTTGATGCTTTAACATATTTTTCAACAATTTCTAATTTTTATATTTTCAAATATTTGAAAAATAAAGGGATATGCAAATGATCCACAACATCTGGCTCCACTTGGGGATAGTGTTTTTTGCCATGAAACACTAAGAACCTACATATTAGTGCCTTCACTTTGGGCATGGATTCAAAATTTGTTTGATGAGAAAAAATACAGTGAGAGAAAACCGAATATGTACAATGATGGACTAACTTCTTTTAGTGCTAGAAATAATGTTTTAGATACTGCCCATTTATAGGCAATTCTACTACTTCTCCATCAATATTTTCTAGCATGAAAGTGTTATTTGATATGGCTTCAGAAATTTTGTAAGGACCATACCATAAAGGATCAAATTTACCATGTTTCCCTTTCTCCTCCCTTTTAGTATCCCATCTTAATACCAAATCTCCAGTTTGAAACATGATTTCTCTTGCCTTTCTGTCAAAAATGGACTTCATTTTCTCCTGATAAGTGACCAAATTGTCTCTGAATTTATTTCTACTTTCACTCAATTCTATCACCTTATTTATTCTTTTGATCAAGGCATTAGGTTCCTCTTGAGTGTCTTGAAGAAAAGATATTACTGGTCTTGCTAGTTGAGTGAGAAACAAAGCCTGAGTACCATATACTACTTCATAAGGTGACTTACCAGTGGATCTTCTAGTAGTCATCCTTACAGCTCACAAAGCAAATATCAATTTTGAATCCCAATCCTTCTGATTCTCATTGATTGTTTTCTTCAAGATTTTCACCAATGTTTTATTAGATGATTCTGCTAATCCATTTCCTTGAGGGTGATATGATGTAGAATGAGACAATATTACATTATAATTTTGAAAAAAATTTATGAACCTGACTGAGTTGAATACTTGAGCATTGTCTGTTACAATCTTTACTAGACATCCAAATCTGCTAAAAATATTCTCTTCTAAAAACTTCATCACAACCAAATCATTTGCTTTTCTAGTAGGAATTTCCTCTACCCATTTTGTAAAATAATCAGTAGCATTAGAATCCATTTAAACTTCCCACTTGATGGTGGATTATCTCTCCAATGAAATCTAATCCCCATTTTTTGAAGGGTTCTTCAACAATCACAAGAAGAAGAGGTAAAGGAGCTAACCTTTTCTTTTCTGCAAATAATTGGCATTTCTGGCAACTTCTAACAGTTTTGTATACATTAGCAAATAAAGAGGGCCAATAAAAACCTGATTTAAGAATCTTATGAGCAGTTACTTTCCAGCTGTAATGACCTCCACACAAGCATTCATGGCATTCTTTAATCACCTCCATGGTTTCCTCTTCTGTTAAACATAACAACAACACACCAGCAAGATCTTTCCAATACAACTTAGCTTCAATTATAACATAAGGTTGAGCCTTAAGTTTCAAAGCTCTGTACTTAGCTCTGTTTATTGAAGGAGGACAAGAAAAAGAACACAAATAATGAATGATATCTTTATACCAGTCTGAACAGATAAATTTATATTTAATTGTTGACTTTGTCTTAATATGATATTTTTCTTAAGTCACTTCATCTACAGGTGCAAGTAAGCTAATTCCAAAAGCTTGGAAATTATATTCTGTCAGCAATTTGGCCAGTCCCTGTCCTTTGACTAATTTTGTTCGTTTGATATCCAAGTCATATTCTTGGATTTTGGCAATCCATTTTCCTCCTTTTCCTTCCACATCACTCTATAATAGAACATCCTTTACAGTAGAATTAGGCACATATGCTACTATTTGAGAATGAAGTACATAAGTTCTGAAATCCTTTAATGATTTAACTAAAGAATATACCTGCTTATCCAGGATATTATACTTCAGCTCTGCATCTCTGAGGACTTTGCTGAAAAAGGCTACATGTTGTTCACTTCCTTCTTCATTTTTTTGTAATAGCACAACAACAATAGTAGAGGATGATGGAAATGAGAAGATTTGAAAAGGCTTCAAGTAATCTGGACTGATTAGAACAGGAGCTTCCTGAAGAGCTTCTTTAATTTTGTCAAAGGATTCTCTTGCATCTTTGTCCCATTTTACTTAAACATTCTTTTTTAACATATTTGTTATTCTCCTAACAATCTCAGTATAATTTGGAACAAATCTTCTCAGAAAATTGATTTTTCCGAGAAACCTTTGGATATCCTTTTTACTTCTAGGCAGTGGAATTATCTGTATAGCTTTAACCCTTGCTGGACCAATCTTCACTCCTTGATTTGAAACTATGTGACACAACAACTTACCTTCCTTTAAAGAAAACAAAGGTTTCTTGGGATTTAATGATAATCCAAATTTTATGCATTTCAAGAAGGCTTTCTGCAGATGCTCTAAGTGCTCATCATCAAAACCTGAAAAAATAGTAAAATCATCAAGATAAATGACTACAAATTTATCACCCACAAAAGAAATATCCATTTCCCTTTAGAAAGTAGCTCCTGCATTCATGAGGCCAAACGGAATCCTGGCATACATGAATTTTCCCCAAGGTGTGGTGAAAGTAGTTTTCTTTTGATCTTCCTTCTTCGCAGCCACCTGATTATACTCGAAAAAACCATTAACCATGGATAACCTGAATGCTCCAGTTACTTTCTGCAAAACAAAATCCATCTTTGGTAAAGGATAATTATCCTTTAGGGAAGCTCTGTTCAAATTTTTGAAATCCACACAATCTTATCTCTCCAATTTTCTTCCTGACTGGTACCATATTAGAAACCCAATTTGAATATCTTAGTGGAACTATGATTTTTGCTTGCAAAAGTTTCTTCACTTCTTTTTCAACTGGAGCCAGCAATAGTGGGTTAATTTGTCTGAGCTTTTGCTTGTGTGGCTTAACCCCATCTTTCAGTGGTATTTTATGCTGAATAATATCTAGATCATAAGTTTTAAAATCTTCATATGACCATGAAACTACATCCATGAATTGTTTGAAAAGATCTACATACCTTTCTTTGTACTCCTTAGGAACTCATTTAAACAATTTGAATATTTTAGGCTCATGTTGAATTCCTAAATTATAGTCCTCCATTTCTCCATCTTGGGATACCTTTTTCTGGTTCATTGCCACATCATTAGCATCAAACAATCTCTCAATGTTGTGAAACTAGCTCCAAAAATAGAAGAAAAGAGATATCAATGCCTTAGAAATAAGCCACTTTGAGGGGGAAACCTCCAATACATTACATGAATAAACAATTCTTGGATGATTCAAATTAAAAAACCTCCTTTCTATATATAGGAGTCCATGGGGCCACAATGTAATCCTAGCCAACCTAGCAATAATAATTTAAGGGCACAATAATAACAATATGGGGGTTACAAGGGTACAATAATAACAATAAGGGGGTTACACTAACAAAAATAAGAAGCTATACTAGTAATATAGGGACCTAACATGCCCCTCCCCTTCAAAAAGTGTTGTCCTCAACGCTTGAGTAGCTCTGGGTGCTTCTGTATAAAATTCTCATCCTCCCATGTAGAATCTTCAGTAGGTAAGTTCTTCCACTTGATGAGATACTCTGAAATTGATCGATTTCGTAGCTGTCGAGTTCTTGTTTCTGTGACCGCTTCAGGTTCCAATATGATTTTTCCTTCCTCATCAATTTCTAGAAATATTGTTTGAACTGGAAGATTTTCACCTATAACCTTCTTTAAGCATGAAACATGGAAAATTGGATGCACTCGTGAAGAAGCAAGAAGCTCCAATTTGTATGCCATAGTACCAATCTTTTGCAACACCTTGTAAGGACCATAGTACTTTGGCGATAATTTATTATCCTTCTTAGATTTCTTGAGGGACATTTGTTTGTATGGTTGTAGGCATAAAAATACCCAGTCTCCTACATCAAAACTTCTCTCGCTGCGATGTTGATCTGCCTGTTGTTTCATTCGATTTTGTGCCAATTCAAGTTTTCCTTTAAGAGTTGGAGAACTTCTTGTTGATGCTCAATGTGATCTTCCACTGCTTGAACCTTCGAATTTTCTCTTAAATATGATGTGATGGATGGTGGATGATATCCATAAAGTGCCCTAAATGGGGTCATTTTTGCTGCAGTATGGAAGGAAGTGTTATACCACCATTCAACGAGAGGTAACCACTTGACCCATTGTGTTTGTTTATCAGATACAAAACAACGAAGATATCCTTCCAAAAATTTATTTAGTATCTTAGTTTGACCATCGGATTGAGGATGATAAAATGAGCTATGAGCTAATTGAGTAGCCAAATAAGAAAATAACTCCGTCAAAAAATTTCCAGTAAAAATGGGATCTTTTTCGCTCACAATAACCCTTGGGTTTCCATGTAGCTTTTGAATTTTGTCCATAAATGTAGTAGAAACTGTACTTGCTTTAAATGGATGAGATAATGCACAAAAGTGTGCATACTTGGTAAGTCTATCAACTAACACCATGATGACACTCTTTCCTTCGGACTTAGGTAAAACTGTGATAAAATCCATTGAAATCTCCTCCCAACGTTGACTTGGAATGGATAAAGGTTGTAGAAGTCCCGGGGTCTTAATTGTCTCCACTTTATTCTGCTGGCAAACCAAACATTCCGCCACAAACTTTTGAATATCAGATTTAAGGCCATCCAAAAAAATTCTTTCTTCACCCTGTGGTAAGTTTTTAAAAATCCTGAGTGTCCTCCTAAAGGAGAAGTGTGCAATTCCAGAAGAATCTTTTGTTTTAGTTGGGAATTCTTACAAAGATATAAGCGATCTTTGTACCATAAGGAATCATTTTTCCAACTAAATGTATCAGATGTACTAGGATCTTGCCGCAACTTTTGAATGAGTGTCCATACATCTTTGTCCTTCTTCCATTCATCTCTTGCTTCGGTTATCCAATCTGGTTGGATAATAGAAATGGCACAAAGCAATGCTTCCACCTCTTCAATCTTTCTTGAGAGTGCATCTGCAACAACATTAAGCTTTCCTTTTTTGTAGATTATTTCAAAGTCATAACCCAACATCTTTGTGACCCATTTTTGCTGCTCTTCTAACAATAGTCTTTGTTCCAAAAAGTGTTTAAGACTATCATGATCAGTTTTTACCTTGAAGTGTCTTCCCATTAGGTAAGTTCGCCATTTCTTTAGTGCATGAAGTATTGCTAACATTTCCTTCTCATAAATAGGTTTCTGTAAATACTTTCCTTTGATTGGACGACTTTCAAAAGCAATGGGTCTTCCTTCCTGCATTAAAACAACACCAATTACATTTCCTGAGGCATCACATTCCACAATAAAGGTTTTTGTGAAGTCTGGCATAGCTAAGACCGGTGCTAGGCACATTGCCTCTTTAAGATGTTCAAAGGCCTTAGTTGCTTCAGGAGTCCATGAAGACGCATCTTTCTTCAATAATGTTGTTAGAGGTGTTTCTATTCTCCCATAATTCTTAACAAAATTGCGATAATACCCTGTTAACCCGAGAAATCCTAGCAACTTCTTTATGGTTTTGAGGGCTTTCCATTCCTTAATGGATTTAATTTTGTTAGGGTCTACCTTAACACCCTCGTGAGATACAATATGACCCAAATATTCCACCTCTTGTACTCCAAAGAAACATTTGGATGTTTTTGCATATAATTGTTTCTCCTCAAATAGTTTGAGCACCCTGTCAACATGTTGAACATGATCCTTCCAAGACCTGCTGTAGATTAGTATATCATCAAAAAATACTAGCACAAATTTTCTAAGGAAGGGTTTGAAAATGGAATTCATCAACCCTTGAAAAGTAGAAGGTGCATTGGTAAGGCCAAAAGGCATGACCAAAAATTCATAATGACCCTCATGAGTTCGAAATGCTGTTTTTGGAATATCTTCAGTCTTCATTCTAATTTGATGATATCCTGAACGAAGATCCAACTCGGTAAAATAAATTGCTCCATGTAATTCATCCAATAATTCATCAATCACAGGAATGGGAAATTTATCTTTAATGGTGAGCTTATTGAGCTCCCTATAATCCAGACACATGCACCATGATCCATCCTTATTATGTACCAATACTACAGGAGTAGAGAAAGAACTTTGACTACGTTGAATTATACCCGCCTCTAACATTTCTGCAATCATACGTTCAATTTCGCTCTTTTGGACATAAGGATATCTATAAGGCCTGATGTTTGGAGGAACACTTCCTGGAATCAAATGAATAGCATGATCATGATCACGAATAGGTGGGAGTCCTTTAGGAGTTTCAAAAACCTTGGAATGATTTTCCAAGACCTTTTGGAGATCTGCAGAAATAGATGATTTTGATGTTGGAACTTCTAGTGAGCATAATTGTGCAATTATGCATCATTGTTATTTATTTAGAATATTTTTCATGACATTAGAGCTTATTATCTTTCTCGGCTTCCCTGCAATACCCTGTAATTCGACTTCCTTTCCTTCTGAAAAAATTTCAAGAAAAGTTCTTGAAAATTAAAAGCTACCATCCCCAAAGATTGTAACCATTGTACTCCTAGTACAACATCAACACCTTCCATAGGAATGGAAAGCATTGGACTATTCAATACATATTCCCCCATGGTTAGCTTGATATTATGGCATTTTGCAGAGAAATTTATAGTTCCTCCATTTGCAACCATCACTTGACATTCTGGTGTTGGGTATAGGAAACAATTCAATTCCTTGGCTACCTTACAATGAATAAAATTATGGGTACTACTTGAATCAATCAACACTATTACCTTTTTCTTCTTGATATGTCCTTCTATCTTGAGAGTTTGAGGAGTGGTAATTATTGCCAATGCATTACACAATATGGTCAAACTCATTTCTTCCTCTTCTAGGGTTGGTTCCTGGTGTATATCCTCTTCTTGTTCATTCTCTTCACAATCTATGTAAAATAATTTATTCTCAGCACACTTATGACCTTTAGTGTATTTTCTATCACAACTGTAGAAAATCCCTTTTGCTCTTTTTTCTTCCAATTTTTGTGGTGTCAACCTTGTAGGTTGTTGAAATCTACGAGTAGCAACACTTCTCTCTTTATAAAAGTGAGTGGTAGGCTTCCTTGTCGCCATAATTTTACATTCAATTTTTCTTTCCAACCTGAATGCCTTCTCTAATGAATCAGGTTCCAAAACGCGAACTTCATGTTGGATGGTATCCTTTAAAGTACCTATGAAGAGATCAAATCTGTGTTCCTCTGGAATATTAGTTACCCTTATATTCAATTTTTGGAAGTCCTCAATGTGCTCCCCCACTAAACCCTTTTGTTTGAGATTTATCAATTGGCTAAAGAAGGTGTTGCTCTTTGTATCCTCATAATGTGCTATCATTTCCTCCATAAAAATTGACCAAGTGACAATATTTTTACGGGAGAAAAGCCATCGATACCATACAAATGTATTTTGTTCTAAATGTAAAGTTGCAATCCGTACCTTTTGTGTGTTTTGCACATTATTGAGATCAAAATATTTCTCCATCTGTAGCATCCATGTTACAGGATCCTTTCCATGAAAATTCCTCATATCCATTTTTGGAATATGGTGGTTCTTCCCACCAAAATTAGAGTTTATGAAATCACGATTAGCATTTATTTTGTTCTCATCATGAGTTTCCTCTACTATATTTTCACCATTAGGAAACATTTGTTGTATCAACTTTGTCAAACCTTCCATGTCTGCATTTAGATCACTCTTCATGTTTTCCATCTTAGCTTCCATGTCATCCATATTAGATTCCATGCCAGCTTCCATTCCATCCATCTTAGCTTCCATGCCATTCTTCAAACCATCCATCTTAGATTCCACGCCTTTCTTCAAAACTTCCATGTCATTTTTTGTTGCTCTTTGCGAGAGCGAAATTTGTTGCACTTTCTCTTGTAATTTCGATATGTCAGGTTGCCATTCTTCGTCTTCATGAGTCATAGTAGAGCCTTCTAAAGGCTTAATGGGTGTTGAATTATTTTTAGGGGCCATTTGAGAATCCAATACTGATATCTATTCTATAATATGCTCTTGGAAACAATTCAACTTGATTCTTCAAACAAGACTTATGCAATTCAGAAAGAAATTCAGAAAGAAGAAAAAAAGAAAGAAAAAAAACACCTTTTACTTGCTTTTGAGGAGCTCGATATTGAAATTGACTTATCTCTATAATTGCAGATCCTAAATATTTGAAATTTAGCCTTGTAGTAGTCCTCTGAAGCTTCTTTGAAATTCCACAGGTTTGACTTGATTTGGATTCTTCAAGACAAAGTTATGTCCAATCTCCCACAATGACCTAATTATGGACTATTTCTGTAGAGCGAACTTGTACGACTTGCCACGTGTTACTGTTTAATCCTTTGTATTTGAAATTTATAGAAAGGAAACTACAGTTCGTGTAATTCCAGTCACTTTTTACATAATTCCAATCCGATGCTCAGAGAGAGAGTTATGAAGATTTTCCCATGATCACCTCTTTGAGATGAAATTCAGGAGCCTGAAAAATACCTAAATTCCACAGATCATATCTCCCAAAATATTGCGAACCAAGCTCTAAAATTTTGTGATGATGTTCCTCAGGATTTTAGCTTCGCGCTTTAAAAATTTCAGCTTTTGAACCTTCGTAGAAAAAACGTTATAGTGAAAATTCTGCGATGACCTTTTTAAGTGAAATTCAGGAGCCTGCAAAATGACCTAACTTCCATAGATCATATGTCTGAAAATAATACGAATCAAGCTCTGAAATTTTGTGACAATGCTCCTCAGGATTTCTACTTCAACTCTAAAAATTTCAGCTTCTGAAACTTTGTAGAAAAAAATTTATAGCGAAAATTCCACGATGACCTATTTGGAGCAGTGAAACCCTAGAATCCCAAGCTCTGATACCAAATGTTGTGAAACCAGCTCCAAAAATAGAAGAAAAGAGATATCAACGACTTATAAATGAGCCACTTCGAGGGGGAAACCTCCAATACATTACATGAATGAACAATTCTTGGATGATTCAAATTACAAAACCTCCTTTCTATATATAAGAGTCCATGGGGCCACAATGTAATCCTAGCAGACCTAAAAATAATAATTTAAGGGCACAATAATAACAATATGGGGGTTACAAGGGTACAATAATAACAATAAGGGGGTTACACTAACAACAATAATGGACTATACTAGTAATATAGGGACCTAACACTCAAGTGGTACTAATCCTCTGGGTCAAATATTATCCTTCAACTGAATTATCTTCTAATCACCAATTAAATGTTTCATATTTTTAGACATATCATTTTGACCACTTTCATCAACTTATAAATCAATTTGAATGTCTTCAAAATTTCCAATCATTGTTAAAAATTGATTAATTTGCTCATCATCCTCGAAAACCTGCCAATGTTTTACATTATCAGGGATTGAAGGCATGTGTCTCAATTCAATTTCATATCTCAACCTTGGATTAATTAGTGGCTTAAATGTACTGGCTGCAACTGCTGATGAATCTGCCATTATGTTCTCTTTTCTTGGAATAAACTGTAAATTAAAAGCTTCAAAATAATTTTCAACTAGATCCCACACCTCATTTCTATAAGACCTCAATCTGGGATGTTTAGTCTGGCACCAATCCTTAATTTGTCTTATTATTAATTCAAAATCACCAAAAACAGAGATAGATTGAATTCCCATCTGTTTATCTATTTTCAGACTTAGAATAAATGCTTCATATTCAGCTACATTATTAGTAGATTCAAATTTCAATTTGAAGGAAAAAGGTAAAAGGTTACCTTCAGAAGATATAATTATGAATCCAGGTCCAGTGCCCTCCTTAGAGAATGCACCATCAAAATAACACTTCCAAATTTTATTTGAACACAGCTCTTTATGTACATTGGCTAAAGAGAGCTGCTCTTGTGAATCTTCAGCAAATTTTTCATCTTCATGCAGCATGAAACAATAGAGATCCTCTTTCTCTTGACCATAAATAGGGGAATTACCTGCATCTTTCTTGGGAGTAGTTTTCAAAAATTTGGTTTCTCTGTATAACCTCCTTTCCTCCCCCTTAAAACAGGAATAATGGCATATGTGAAATCCAATTTCAAAACTCCTCCAAGCTTTGTCCCCCAAGATCTAGACAACAACATACCAAATTTGACTGGAGTATCTGCTACTACCACATCCATCATAATACTCTTAGCTATAATTTGAGCTAAGGAAACAACCATATCTTTGATAAGACCTACACACTCCACCCTTTTTGAATCAAAGGAATAAAGGTCTCTATATGGCTTGGTGATTTGTAAATTTAACTCTTTCATCACAGACAATGGCATTAGATTATGTGATGCACCAGAATCTAGCATACAATTATGTAAAATGAAATCATGCAACAGAACTGATATATATAAAGGTGGGACAAAAGAATCTACCTCTTCAACATGAGGTCCAAAAGTAACCACTAGTTTCTCTTCTTGTAGATTCACTATATCACCCACCTCATCAGAGTGAGATAAATTAATAAACTCTGTAATTTCTTTCTTATAACCAGGTGTTTTAACCAACTCAATAAGTGGTACTTGAATCTTTACTTTTTCTAACTCTTTAGACAAACTAAAAATTTGATTTTGTTTTTTTAACTTTTCAGGTTCTTCTCGGTTTTTGTTTGAATTTGCATGTTGATCAGGAACAGTAACAATCTTCTCCAACATATTAGGGTTATTAGGTTTTACTTGGGAAGTCTCAACTTGTTGCTTCTCTTTCTCTTTTTGTTGATTCATGGGCTCCTTCCCTTTATCTGATTTTTTAATTGATTCTTCTGTGGTGGAGTCGCCATTGGAGTAGGTATTGATTCTGATTCCTTTTCTTCATAATCCTGAGTTCTCAACCTCTTTTTTTACCTCAAGTAATATTTTTTATGCAACTCTGCTTGCATAAAATCAGTAAACTATTTGCAATAATGATCCATTTCTTCTTGATCAAATGAGACATCAACTTCTTTACATTCCTCTGCATATTCTTTCTCACTTTCTTCTTCTGTTTCACCATCCTCCATATATACAGCAGAAATTTGATCTTCATCTTCTTTATAATCATCATCAACAGAATGTGATGGTGCCGCCTCTATATATAAAGGTGCTTGGACTTGGTCTTGATCTTTTCTTTCTCTCTGTAGAATCTGCAGGGGCTGTTTTCTGAATTGGGGATTGAAAACCCCTCTATTTTGTTGTGCAGGTTTCTTGTTGTCTAATTCCATCTTTACTAATTTGTTTGACAAATTTTTAATGACCTTAGTCATGTCATCAATCCTTTGATCTTGTGATGAGTCTTCTTCTTTGGCTTTTCCTTTATCTTGAACCTTTCTAGCAGCAATCATATTTGCCTCAATCTCTAAGGCATTAGTTTGAATCTGTTCAAGTGTGGGGGATCTTCTTTCTCTCAAGGTAAAACTGTAATATGATACAAATGCCTCAGCAAAAAAAACCCTTTCTCCAATAGGAGGAAGTTTCCTTTCCACAGGCAAACTATTGTACAACTTATTAAACCTTTTGATAAAATCACTCATGTTTTCATTTGATTTTTTCTTTATAGCATTAAATTATGTTAAAGAATAACCATGGTCTCTTTTTTCACCCCATCTCTGGATGAATTGTCTTTCTAATTCATCCCAATCATTGATTGAACCATTTGGTAATCCTTTGAACCATTTTCTTGCCTCTCCATTTAGAGACTGCACAAAAAGTCTCATTACAACTTCAAGATGTTCTACATTAAAATTTTCAGCAAAAGTGCAAAACAAAGGCAAGTGTTGTTCTACAGTTATTTCATCTTCACCGGTAAATCTAGGAAGCAACTTAAGGTACTCCTAAGGCATTGCATTCATTTGTTGGGTAGATTTAATGGTGCATATCTATTCATCAAGAAAGCAGGGGCTACCATGTTTATGCCCTGATTGACTGCTCCTTGAGCGGGGGTAAAATGAATACCAGTTGTAGGTGGGGATAAATGGGATGGAACAACTGATATGGGAAGGGTTAGATGAATGATAGCAGAAGAATTGGCAACTGTTTTAGGTTGAGCTTTTGTGAATGGAAATGATACAGACTCAAAAGATAGTTCTTCTAATGTTGGTTCTTGGAAATTAATGGGTGAGGGTAAGGATTCTTGTTCTGAGAAAATGAGTTTCTGGGAAATATCCTTGGAGGGTAAGATATGAGAACTATTGCCTGGTGCAAGGAGTGTGGCATCAAGTGTAGAATTTTTTTTTTTTTGTTTTCTGGTCCTTATTTGAAACTAAATTTTATGGATATGATAGAATAGGAGCTTTTCGATGAGAAGTATCTGACCTCGTGTGAGGCCTCTTAGGAGCCAAAATTATTAAAATAAATCACAACTTAGTATTTCCTCCTCTCTAAACAATCAGAGGAAATATGAACAAAACCCAGGGAAAACTTCGATTCTTCGCTCCCCGCAACGCCGCCAATTAATGTTGTACCTTAAGAGACAATCCCTTAGCTGTGATAAGGAATCAGTGCTTAAGACATTTATATGATTATGTCACAAATATATATGTCTATTTTTTATTAACCCTCAAGTATTTATGATCAAACCCTTAAATATCAAATATGATGAATGCTTCATAATGCTACCATTTGTTGATGTTGAATGAAGTGACTAGAAGAAAATGAAAGAAGAAGCCCAAACTGATATGTTGTTTTGTACAGAAAATATCATCTCAAACCCCAGAAGAAATATATGAAAGAAACAGTTAAAACAAAGGAGCGCCAATTAAGGTTTTTAACTCTTACATACATAAGTAAAAAGAGACTTGCTACTCATAACTTTGTTTTATTCATAGATAGAAAACATAGAATGTAAACTTGAATACGTTTCAACATTAAAAAAATGACAGAAACTTGCTTACTCATTCATTAATATTTGAATCTTTGAGTAAAAAAATAATTGTCTGAAGGTCCAAAACTCAGAGCCTTTCCTTCTCTTGAAAATTACATTAAATACAATAAAAAGCAGTATTGAACTGCTGTAACCAATCCTAACTACCAAAACTACTTAAGACTTCGAAGGTTTTCTATTACATGCCTTGAAAATGTCTTATTAAAATTACACTGTCTTCAGAAAATAATATAAAATAAATATCCTAATCTATAGGAATTGTTGATGATGTGGCTTCTTTTTCTCGGTCAATTGATTTGTTTTCCTTTGATGTTGATCCTTTTGGAAGGTCTATTGTCCAAGCTCTGCACTTTTTCCATATTTCTACCTTCGTCCTGGATGAATGTGTCAGATTGTGATACTCCAATCTGAATGCAATAATTCGATCATAGGATGGCCTTTCTGTGAAAAGAGTCTTTACCATCCACAATAATTGAAAATGTCTCTGGAAAAAGTTGACCATTGTTTCTCCTTTAAGCACCTAGTCTTTTCATGCCTCTTATCACCTTTTCTTTTTGTCAATATTAGTAAATTCTCATAAGAATTCCATGGCAAAATATTTCCTTCAGCTCCCCAACATGATGGCAAGCGTACTCTTGTCATTTTGTGAAATGACTTATCAAACTGACTTACTGCTTCCTTGATTTCCATTAGCTTCTTTTCTGCAGCCTTTCTGATATCATTTATGATAATCATTTTGTTAATTTCTACTGCATACAACATTCTGTCCCGCATGTCATTCTCCTCTAATTCCTGATCTAATTTAGAGTTAATAAAATCAATGAATCTTCTAGCCCAAATGGCTCTCTTAATTACTTTTTGTTTATAATACATTATTGGTTCTTCACATTCTAAAATAAGACTTTTCTCTTTTGCAACTATCATCAAGAAGCACTAATTAGATTTCATTTCGGAGATGATATCAGTCCAAATGATATCTTTGGCTTGTATCAGTGAGAGATTTCCTTTCAACCTTTCTTTTAGATTTTTAATCTCAGCTTCAGCATTTCGGTAATTTGTTTTGTACTTGTCAGCTTCATTTTCTATGACTTTAATCAACCTTGTTGCAGTCTCCAGATCTGTTTGAGCCTTATTCCGATCTCTTTCAGTTTTTAATTGAAAAATCTGTGCTTGAGGATCATCATTACCTGTAGGAAAAACAAAAGTACAACTATGGTTATCAATATGTTTTTGCAATGAAATTGCAGTTTGCTTTATTTTGGAGATTTCTTCATCTTTCTGCATGAGTTGTTGTAAAAGCTTCTCCTTTTCCTTCTTGGCCTCTGCCACTTCTGCAGCCATTGAATGTTCTCCAGTAGGTAATTTCAGCTTTTTCCTCCATGTGGATATTTCTACGTTAGCACTTTGCATTAATTTCTTAACAGAAGTC
The DNA here is from genome assembly GCA_034641835.2 of Pinus albicaulis. Classification (NCBI taxonomy): domain Eukaryota; kingdom Viridiplantae; phylum Streptophyta; class Pinopsida; order Pinales; family Pinaceae; genus Pinus; species Pinus albicaulis. Next base: position 625,274,458 of record CM076580.1, on the reverse strand, counting down.
TTGTCACTAGGGCCTACTCCAATATTTATAATGATTTTTTTCAATTCCTCATTATGAACTATTAAGGCTCTTGAATTAGCCTTCTCTAACTTCAATTGTTCAATTACTTTTCCCAACATATTTTCTGCCTTTATTGCCATTGCATTAGTCTTTGTGAGGTCATTTACAATTAACTGACATGTTTGCATATGAAAATTCATTTTATTCATCAATGGAATTTTCTTCAGTACATCCACAGTCACATTTATAGTGTTGAAACTGTTGGAAGAACCAATTGACATGTCTGTAGGATGTGACAGGGAAATTCTAAATTGATCTTTATCAAGATCCATTACAGTCAACAATCTTGTTTGATCAGCAACAACTTGATGTTCAGCTTGGGCCTCCATGCTAGCCTTCATCTTCTAATTTCTTTCCTCAATTTGTGAAAACATCTGTTTGATCAAAGGAACCTGTTCATGAGAAGCTTCATGACTCTTGGGTAAAGCAGGAGCATTTTTCTCTTCTCCCAAATGTAAAGAAAAACCAAGCAAATTATATGTAGGATCTTTAGCAAACTTTATTCTCTTCTCGGCTCCCTGCTCCTCATCCTCTAGATCAATAACCACTTATTTGTTTCTTTTATTTTTTTTCTCTCCTATGACAGGAGTCTGAATATTTGCACCTACTGAACTCATCATACCTTTACTTTCTACCTTCTCCTGTTCTAGCCTACTTTCATGAATGAAAGCAGAGTACCCATTCTCAATTATTCTATTTGAAATTACACCAAAAGGTTCATAAGCCCAACTTTCTCCTGGTAGCATATGCATCTCATCTAACATTATTGTTACTTCATCAAATGCCTACCTCATATTGACTATGAAAGGGCCTAAATCATGGGTAATTTATACATATGTCCTTTTTTCATAGGCACAAAATGAACCTAATCAACATTTAGGCTCTGTATAATAAACTCTAAAGCAAAAAGCCTCATTGGTACAAACGTTGGGAGTCTATAAGGCTCAACACTTGCTCCATACAACCATATTTTAGAGTAATCCTCAAAAACAAACTAATCTCCATATTTGCAATTGTTTCCTAAATTCAAAATTCCTAAGATTTAGGTAAGAAATAGGGAGGAGGAATTCCATTCAATATCTTATATGCAACTGACATGTAATAGTTAGAAAAATCAAACAATCTAGCCTCATTTTGCTCCCTTCTAATTACATCTATCCAGAATATCACTGATTTCCTTATTTTGTTTGCATCCATAATATTTAGACCTAAATGCATGAATTCTTCCACATTATGATATAAGAACAAGTATACTATCAATGAAGGAAATTTGAAAGAAATTGTTAATGAAAGGCTAATTAGCTGTGAATTGACTGCTTCCTTCCAATATGATGTAATATCCAGAACCATTCCTGGCTTCATCATCATAGCAAACATCCCTAGGACTAATTTTTCCACTGTATTATCATCATTTTTACCCAGAATTTTTGCAATGTTACTTAATATAGGACGAGTCTCTGCGTCAAAAACCTCCATAGCAAAATCCTTACGGTCTGGATGAAAATTCTTCATGTTAGGTTTCAAATAAAACATGAACTAATTAAACTCTTCATCTGCAAGATTATCTTAATAATGTACAGCGAATTGTCAGAAAATTGGATGGATGACTCTGACTCAAGATAGCAAAGGGCTTGGAGGATTAGCTGGGTGGACACTTGCAGAACATTATCTTCTTGGGAATTAATAACAAAACACTTCCCTAGATACATGACTGACACCAACCAATAGATAAATTCAGGGAAAATATGTGTCTTGGGAATGCATGCAGAAAGAATGTTGGACTTGACCATGGAAAAATAAACAGGGGAAGCAGTATCATTCAAGATAACTTGTTGATAGAAGGGAAGGTGAATTGCAGAACATATGGTATCTTGAATCTCTCTTAATATCCATGAGAGGGATATGAATAGCTGAACCTGATAGAGATGATCGTTTAGCTATGGTTGAAAATTTACGCAATAAGAATTCACAGGGTGGTCAAATTTGTGTAGGTGGCGGAAAACTAAAACAGGGTGCAGCGCAAAAAATTACAAGTGTTTTAAAAAACAAATGAAAATCTTCTTTAAATAGGTGGCACATATTTTAAATTTAATGCTGACAAGATGCGCCAATGAGCCATTGATTCCATCCGACATGGAAGACAGTTGTGAACAGCTCATTGTCTCACGTCACTGCGGGGGCTCCTGGGTTACGGAAGAAAACTTTGGATGGTGCCCCCATAGTTGATCTCCACCGTTCATCTCTATTGTCCCCACAGTCAACCTGGTCAACTGTGGAGGCACTCGTCTCAATATCTTGCACACTGATTGTGCCCACGGGTTGGGCCTTTTGATAAAAACTTTAACATCAGTGCTTTCCGCCCAAAAAATCAATCGATTTTTAAGCATCCAATGCAGAACCCACTTATATAAAGTTTAAATGTTTAAACTTTAACTCAGATATAGTGAACATAGATATTTTCATGCTAAAGTATAATAATTTTGATGCTTTAACATATTTTTCAACAATTTCTAATTTTTATATTTTCAAATATTTGAAAAATAAAAAGATATGAAAATGATCCACAACAGGTGTTGTATAAACTTTATAGCCTCGCTTGCTTGATGACACTTGCAAAGTTCAAATCTTCTAGCAACCTACTTGTATCAATGAAGAAACTCTCTAGGGATCGACTTACATGCAAAGATAACGTGCAATATGACAAAAGGCTAATTAAGGTAAGGTTTTATGGTTTAACTGACAGCTCATGCTTCAATCATAATAGATACATGCCTAAAAAGGTAATGATGACATCAAACATGGCTATGTACCTTTGAATTTATCATAACAGAATTGAATGACCTCCACCCTAACTCCTCCAATCATAGAATGACACTTCATAGTGAATTTGACAAGACACGTTAGAAAACAAATTTTTGTAGCATAGTTAGTTTAGCCTATGATAGATTAACTACGAAACTATTAGGCAGTTTCGTAGCAAAAACTGATGTTTTCCTGTGTAAAATGGTACGAAAATTTGAAAAACTAACAAATGCACCCTTTTTTATTTTAAATGCATGGGGAATGAAAAATAACTCCATATGAGGATTGTTTTGACATGAAATGACATATATGGAGGTGATAATGAAACTTAGGATAGGCTAAAAAATGTGAAAAACAAAAATTTCCTATACCACATTGAAAAGGCTAAGGAGACCTTATCCTTTTGATGAGTGAACTATATGACTGTGTCAAGAAATATTTCATAATTTTATGAGTGATAAAAGAACTAGTGGAAGGTCAGTTGTGTAATGGGAATTTAGTCTAACTCAGTGATCAACCAGTTAACTGATCAATCAGCCCAAAATAGCTATTGCATGCAAAGAATTTGAGTTCCCTATTTGTGGTGGAGATTCCAAGGCATTGTAACATCAGTTGTAGACTAGTCTTGAGTGTACAGGTGTTGCATGCAATCAAATGCTCAACCTTGGAAATTGTGTAAGCATGTTGGAGGAAATTCCTAAATAACAGGGACCTAATTTTCTCAGGAATTGCGCAAGGAAATAGGGGCTCAAGTATAGGCAGAAATTGACTAAGTTTGGTTCAGAGCTTCTCAGTGAGAATAGAGATAGGTTATTCACTTGCAGGTTGAGCTCAGATTGAGCTAGAAATTGTAATAAATCTCTATTCATCAGATTAATCCAAGCATGCAAAGGGGTTTTTAGCAGATTTCTTTCCCATGGAAAAATAGTGGGTGCATGTGTGTTATTTCTCTTTGCATGTTTGTGATTGATGTTCTAAATTGTGAATTCAATTCCATAGAATAGTAGAGTAGGTTTGTGTCTTCTGATTTTTACTAAAATTTCATGAGAAATTGAAAATCTACATCATAATTTATGTAAGAGGACCAATGGAACTAGTGGCATTACTTTAGGAAAAATCTGGGGAAAAGCATGCAGTAGTACACCACAGAGTTCATAAATATGTCCATAATGCTTGGTGTCTCCCCAAAGAACCTATATGTAATCCTCAATTATTTAGGGGGTCTACACCACCATATGCAGGATAAAGTTATGTTTCTCAAGCCTATATCAGTGAATGAGGCTTGTGTACAAGTGTTGGAGAGGTAATTCCCCTCTGCGGACAGAGGCAATCCCACTAGCCCTAGAGTGGGTCTAGAAACAAACAAAACATGCTACGATACCAATTCCTAGTTACAAAAGATAAAGCTACGATAGATAGCCTACCTCAATCCTACACTGCTGTCGTCGAAGAAGAAGTGCTACTTCCGGTTCCTAGCTTGATAGATCATGATCCTTTTGCTCACCACGCTCGGACACCTATAGACATGCAGAGAAGAAACGATATCATACAACGTAATAATTCAAATATGTAACTATCAATCAGTTGGAAAGGATTGAACTAAATTGCATTACACAGATAAGCAATACAATAGTGGAACCGATAACATAGTCGAGCATATCTTAAAATGTGAAAGAAAGATTACAACCGAGTTCTGACGTCGTGCTCTTCCTTTGGCAGGGCTTCCAGTAGAGCGTGTCTCACAAAGCTTGTCGGGAATTTAGACAAGGCTCTCTCTCTTACGGGGTTCTGCTTAGCTTTGCATTCAATAGTCACTCAACTATAGTTTCCTTCCCAAATGTTCAGCTTCCAAGCGTTCAGCTAGCTTGTAAAGGGAGAAGGTAGGCTTTTATAGAGGGAGGAAGGGAGGTTGGGATCCATATAATCATGGGATAGAGCCCTATCTCTTAGGATGGTTCCATGAGAGGTGGAAAACCACTTCCTAATCAGGGAGATCCGGAGGCAAAAAAACCAACTTCTTTTTTATGATTCATTCTGAAGTTGTTAGAATCAAAATTCTACCATTTATTTTTTTTAAAAATTGCTTAATAAACTTGGCGTGGGTGAGACACAGGGATATAGTGCAAGCTGGCATGCCCACTAGTGTGCATTTTACCCATTGGTGCGAGGGATTAACTAGCTACCCGCGGCAATGCCAAAACATGGGTTTTCATGGTTTTTCAGAGGAAATGTTCTTTAGAATAATTCTTGTCCCTATGCAGAAGGATGCCATTAAGGTGTTTTCCGGAAATTTTACTGTTCACAGGTCACGGGAATAGTCCTCCAATGTATGGGGCAAGGGATTTTAAGGACGGTGTCAAAATTTTGTGTAACAGATGCCCCCTAAAGCATGAGGTCCGAGAGAGAGGGAGGGGTGAAATGCTTTATAAGAACGCGTTCAAATGAAAACACTGCCGTCGAAAGATATGCAAATACAAATACAACTGATATCTCTGATACATGATATGTGGTATGGGCACAGTCATCCATAATAGAGTGTATAAGAACCAGGATCCAAGGTATGGATGCAGGCATCCCGTAAAATAAGGATCAACAAGTAGACTTAGGTATGGTCATAGGCATCCAATCAAAAGAGTCATGTAATAAGTCATAATAATCCACAAAGAAACCGCAGCCTGGATTTCATCAGACAAAATCTATGGTCTTGCGCTCCATCTCGACCTGAACAAAGTACAAGTTCGAGCATGTGAATATGTGAGCTGAAGTCGAACATGCAAGAACATCTTCTGATTAGCAGCCAATAATGAAAGACGTTAACAAACACGAGAGGAACCACCAATAATGACGATGGCTCTCAAGGTACAAAAGGTACAATCCACATAATGTGAACAATGAGCTAGCATCGAACATCCATAGAATCATCTGATCGAAGGCCAATGATGAAAAACTTGCGTCGAATGCGAAGAACTAGCCATTGAGGCATGCAGGCTCCAAGGCACCTGAAGGGAGTCTCTAGACCAACTTCCTGAATAATGAGCTGAAGTTGACAGGAAGTGACCTTGATCGAAGGTGGGCCATAATGTTTCCCACATCATCGACACGAGACAGAGGGATATAATGTTTGTGAATCAAGACCAACAGAGAATCAGAGGGAGGTTGAAAACTGTAGAGGCCAACTTCTCTTGAACATATCGGCGGCATGACATTGGATTTGGAAGTATTTGACATCAAGGGATCTGAGGTCATGATGAAGTGGAAAAGAGAAAATGAGCGGTCAAAAGAGATTACTTGAACCCATGAAGGCAAGCAAATAACGAGGTGAGATGTCCCCAACCCAAAATGAATGCAAACAAGTGCCATGTTCAAGAGCGACATACTGCCGACATGACTATAATATTGGTTCCATTTTCCCCCACCATTTTTGGTGAGTACCCCAATTATTTTTGAAAACAAGATTGAAGGGGATAGCATATGCTTGCGATGTAAGTTTTTCCTTCGGACAAATCCAACCTAGTACATTTAACGAGCCCTAGGAAGGAGGTACTTGAGTAATGTCATTATGATGGAGACTGGTGTCATCAGTTTTTAACGAGTCTGACAAAGGAAGAACTCGACGCCTTTTCATGTTTAGAGAGTTTGAAAAGACAGTGGAAAAGAAAACTCCAGTAGTCCCTTTTCGTATTAGTCCCATAGATTAGAAAAGGTAGAAAACTATTTCTGGGAGAACCTCCTAGTCATGAGAGGCTAGGGTATTCCTTTTTCGTAAATAATCTATCCTAGCCCGAAAAGGGGGTAAACGTATACTGGGTAGATGTCATTTCGCAGCCGATTTAACGAGCTCAAAACAACAAGAGACTCAGCGATCTTTTCAATTTTAGAGAGTCAGAAAAGAGCTGAAAGGTGACTACAGTAGTGACTTTTTCGTGTTTTTACCAAGTCCGAAAAATTATAAAATACAACTCGCGTCTTGCCCTAATCGCATGAAAACTTGTCGCTGCACAAAAAGCAAGTGTAAAACCCACTTTTCGATGAAAATATAATAAAATATCAGAAAAACAAGTCCTAAAACCTAATTTTGATTTTGAAAAGTTATAAATATTACCAATAGTAAAAACTTATTTAATTTTCACCTTTTTACCTCTTTGCAGAGCAATAGTGAGCCATTTCCTTTGCGATCTTGAGGCTTTGATTGTGAGCAATCTAGTGGACGAATCCGTATCTCGTCTTCTTCAGGTAAGAGCCGCTTCCATTAGCCATATTTTAAGTCATATTTCATAGCTTTTGACTGTCATTTGGTATCCCTAAGGGGAGGAATTGCAAAATTAGGGCTTCGGTGGTTGGCGCGGGTATCAGGCACGAACCCGCGCCAGCCGACCCTTTTTCACACAGGGGCCGCGCGAGGTGGCGCGACTGTTAGAAAAAAAATTGTGCCAATCGCGCAACCCAACTTTCCACTTAAATTTAACAAAAACATAGCTAATGAATTGTTGTTTTAAGTACCCAAGGGATCTTACAATGTTTTTATGACCAAATTGATGTAGGTACAAAGAAAAAATGGTAATTGAATGGAAGGAAAGAGAGCTTAGTAAGGAAGATGAATTGAAAATGGGAAATGAGCAGTGTATGAATGCTCTTCGAAATTGCGGTTTGAATAAATTCTTCCTAACGCCATGTCTCCGGGCTCAGCCCGAACTACTGCAATATCTGATTAGCATATGGGATGAGGACGAAGAGAAGCTAAAAATTCGAGATCAGTTACTTGAGCTCGAAGTGTCAGACGTGTACTTCATCACTGGACTGTCACGTAGGGGTCCAGTTCCTATCTTGACTAGCACCAGGCCTTCTAGTGAAAACATGACAATGGTCATGAACAGGGTGTGAGAAGGGGCACACAAAGGGTAGCAGAAAGGTAGACATTCAGACCGTCCCTGATTTATCACTAAGAGTAGTGCTACATACCATCACGCGGGCTGCGGGGTCACAAGCACTGCATGAGGCTACCAAGACACAGCTCCTTCTTGCATTAGAGTGCATGAACCCAACAATGTTTGACTAGGCCACAGCCTGACTATGAACATCAAATGACAACTGACCAAATGCAAAAAAACCAAACTGAAACTGTTTGAATACGGGTCAATTTTGGTATCGTTCTTCTTGGAACGACTACCTATCTTCCAATGCCATGGGGCCATATTCCTAGATCCACCATTGAGAGAGCCATGGATGGCTCGATGGATAGCATTGATGCCCAGGGCAGGGGGTGGCCAGCAGATGTTATGGCAGCCCGAGTTCTTTGGATGGCTCCGATGATAACTGATCTTCGTAGAGGACTAGCCCTATGTGGGCACTGATTTCACTGGAGACCCAGACCTTCCACTCCCATAAGGAGAGGACTGGGATGAGGAACTTGGTAAGACTCTTTTTAATTTTATGATTTTTATGATTTTTTTGGTATACATGCATGTTCTAAGAGCTAATCCTATATGTATGCAGATGTTGGCCTAGAGAGACCCGCTGGGATGTCACCAATAGCAAGGAGGACCCCTCTCACTTATGACCCTCAAGGTGAGGGGGGCAAGGGGGATGCTCGTGGGGTTCCAGATTATGCTTTCCTAGCTGATGTCCCTTTAGCTTATCAGAGGCACACCGTAGGGGTGCCGAGTCACTTCCACCGCTTACTAAGGCAGTTGGTGCAGGCAGTGACGTGCTACCATGAGCACCATGCCGATTAGTTGCCTAGGCTTTTTATTTGCATATTTTTTAGAGACATGTCGTCTCCAGATGTAACTGACACAAACATGTATATTTTTGGTTTTATATGATGCACACGTTACAAATATTTGACATATATATATATATATATATATATATATATATATATATACACACATATATTTTCTAATACACACATATATTTTCTATCTAATACCATGTTGGCTACTGCATCTGTTAATGTATTCATTCATCTTGGTATATGCTGATATGTAATGTAATCAAAATTCCTTTCAAGTAAATGAATACGTAGATACAGTCTTAAAATACATGGGTTTCTAACTGAATAATGACCATTGAGCTGTAAAACCACAAGCTATGAGTCCAGATATACAAGCAACGCGCAAATACCGAGGTTGACAACCTCGTTTAATAATTCCAAAACGACAGTATATTCCGCGACATTACTTGTAGCAGGCCCTAGACAAACACCTTGTAAATTAACCAACTCACCAACAGGATTGTAAATTACCGAGGCTGCTGAAGACAGTTTCCTAGTACTGCAGGAGGCACCATCCGCAAAACCGACATAAGGAGTAATAGACATCTGCATAATCAGGAAGACCCAATAATTATAAAAACGCTTACAAAGCACACCACACAACACATGCACAAAAATGAAAAAATCACCTATGTACATATACTATGCAAGAATGATTCAAGCATAATATTTCTTCAGGTACAACCCATTTCTGGGATGTGCCAAAGGAAGACCTTCATAATCGGTCAGCTCATAAGCCCCATTTTGCAATACGCATTTAACTATATAGGGCCCATGCCACATAGGTTGGAATTTTCTTGCCCCAAGCTTGTCATGGGCTTGATCATACAAGAGGACGAGGTCCCCTTCAATAAAAGAGTGCGGAGAAACCGTTTGATCGAAATGAGTTTAACCCGCTTTTCTGTGCCTCAATAACCAAAGCAGCCAAGCGGCGAGTTTCGTCCAATATTTTGAGATATAGGAGACGTTATTCCTCCGGGGAAGTATCGGGCAGTAATTCCACATCCAATTTTAGTGAAGAGACCATACACCAACTGAAATGGTGTGAATCTGGTGGCACTCTTCACTGATGTTCGGTAGGCCCAAAGAGATGAAAACAACTAGAGATGCCAACCTGATTTGTGTATACCAATTGTTTGTTGAAGCATCGTGACAAGCACCTTGTTCACGACTTCAACCTGGCCATTTTCCTGAGGGTAGTATGGCGTTGAGCTGTCGTGACGCAAGCCCAACCTAGATGTCAACTCTACCATCATGTAGTCCCGAAAATGAGAGCCATGATCAGTGATGATGGCTTGAGGAACGCCGAAACGAGTGATCACATGGTTGAAAATGAATTGTACAGCTATCTTACCGTCTGCAGCTAGTGTATGCATTGCTTCAGCCCACTTGGTGAAATAATCTACGGCAACCATGATATAAGCATGCCCCCCAGCCGAGTGAGGGTTACACATCATAAAATCAATGCCCCATTTGGCAAAAGGGCCCATGGTAATGACAGGATGTAATGGGAGGGGCGGCGCACGCATCTTGCTTTGGAAAATCTGGCACTCATGACACTTTCGTACTGCCAGAAATAGCCCACACGAAGGATCTTCTATGCGGTAGCATAACCAGACATGTGACCACCATAGGTGCCACTGTGGCAGTCATTCAGAACTTTCTCAGCCTCTTCTAAGGTCAAACACTGGTGGAGTACAGAATTGACTCCGACACGATATAGGGTATCTCCGACAATGCGATATGGTTGCGACTGGTGTTTAACAGGGCATTGAGCATCCTTCGTTAACTCGAAATGAAAGATAGATGTCTGGAGGTACACGATGATATCACCGTACCATGGATCGAGAGTGCTGATTAAGAAGAGAGTTTTGTCTGGGATATGATCCTCAGATTGAGACAGAACATAGTCGGTAGGGAGAGAGAAAATGAGATCAGCAAAAATCAGTGATTTCTTTGATTTGGTAGTAATGAACTCCAAATCAAACTCTTGGAGGATGAAAATCCACTTTGAGTACTTTCCCCCTAGAAATTTTCGAGACAAAATGTAAGTCATGGGGTTGTAGTCAAAAATCACGGTTACCGTGCATAGCAGGATGTAAAGGCGAAATTGTTGAATGGCCTGGACCATAGCCAATGCCAACTTCTCGACGTGTGCATAATGCGTTTCAGTGTCGAGGAGGTTCCGAGACAGATAATAAACCACGTGTTCGTTACCCTCATCGTCATCCTGTACCAGAAACATGGCAATTGTACTGAATACGACAGCCAAATAGAGGGTAAAGTCATGATGATAATTTGGAGGGCATATTTTTTTTTTTTTTTACAGAAACGGTTATGGAGCTTTTATATTAATCATGGGCTGAACGCCAAAATTCTGTTTACATTCTGGGCTTCTGTGCCTTGATGCATCTCACTGCTAAGGTTGAGAATGCAGTTGAAGCTTGCAGATTTCTTCCTTGGATAAACCCCCAATGAGTTGATTTCATAGATTTCCCCCCACTTGAAGATATAGACAAATTTGTTTAATAGCAGACAGTAGAACATGGCAGAAATCTATTTATGGAATGGGTTCCCATGATTCTTCTTCCTCTTTCAGCTTGACCCCGGCAGAGAGTAGGGTAGCTTTATTGGCTTCTATGTCCGCCTTTTTATTGTGAATTCTCAACACATGATAGTACTTCAAGTTCTGAAAATTGTTATCCAAACCTTTGATCCTAGTGATCAGCCTTGCAAGATTTAGGTCCGATACTGGAGAATTAGAAACCATTGCGTTTATAATGACTTGGGAGTCACCTATAACAATTGCTTCATTAATGTCCAGATCTTTAAGGATCTTGAGTCCTTGGAAAAGGGCCAAGGCCTCAGCTTGAATGCTGGTAGAATATCCAACTCCCCAAGCGTAGGAGAGAATTTTTTCCCCAGTTTGATTTAGAACAACACCTCCTGCACCAGCTTTGCCTGGGTTTCCCTTTGCTGCTCCATCAAAAAAGAGGAAGTGCCTTTCCTGCGATTTAAGCCAATCTTGAAAGTCATTCTCTGATTTCCTTATTTGCCAATCTTCGATAGTGGGGGATTTTCGGACTACAGGATGGAATTGAAGTTATAGAGTTGATCCCCATGCAATATCCTGTTGACTGAGAATGGAGTCGTCTTTTATATCAATCAAGCACTCCTTTATGTGGCATTTGATCGTGGCTTCTAAAACTTTGTGGCACTGCTTTGTATTTCTAAAAATTCTTCTATTCCACTCTAGCCATAACTGCCAACAGATGATCTTTGGGAGAACAGCCCATGCTGCTTTAATAATCAGATTTTTAGGAGGTGAATCTGGATATATGTTTTTCGATTCAGAGAAAAGTTTAGAGGTGGAGCAAGGAAGAATGAAGTTAGGATCCAAATCATGGGTAAAGAAGGACCAGATCTGCCTGGAGTAGCTGCATTTTAGAATTATATGAACTGTTGTCTCAGCGTTTTCATTGCACAGTGAGCAGATGGATGGGCCGTAGAATCCTTTCTTCTGCAAGTTGTCATAGGTTAAGATTTTGCCGTGACAGAAAACCCAGGCAAAGAAATCAACCTTGGGCCATGAAGATAGCTGCCAGACACCTTGCCAAGGAGCTGGATCAGGGGGAATGTATGGTCTCTCGTTCAGCTTAGCGTACCCCAAGGAGACTACGTAACCTCTGGCTTTTGGCCCCCAGCCTTTCACATCTCTTTTCCTCTAGTGCGTGGGCGCCAATCCGTGCAGGGAGTCGAGCAGCGTGATCCATTCAGAGTTCAGGTTTTCCGGCACCTTTAAACATTTCCAGCCTGCCCATGTCGAGTCGTTCCAGCGTGAGATATCCCACAACGTTCTCAATCCTTCTCTGTCCATCCAGCAGCGCAGTGAATTAATGGAGGCTCTGACTTCTATTGGTTCCTTATTCGTGATTCTGTCCGTCCAGATGTTGATTTTTTTCCCGTTGCCTGGTATCCAGTAAGAGTGGGCGGTGATGAGAGATGCAGCTCTGTCATAAATTTTGAGGAATGATGAGTTTGGCAGGTGGATCACATTTTCTAAGCATCTGGATCTTGAACCTCTAAAATATTTTTTCCAGAGCGCCTTTTGGGCCCAGCCTGGATTGGGCGCAATGATCCTCCAAACGATTTTTGCAGCCATTGCCACATTCTGTTGACAAAGATTTTTGAAATTTAGACCTCCTTCCCACAGCATTTTGGAGATGGTATCCCAGCTGATAAGGGGGATCTTTTTTTCATTCTGTTTCCCTCCCTTCCAGAAGAACCTCCTTATGAATTCCTCCATTTTATTTAGAATGGAAGTCAGAGCGAGGAGCCCAGCGAATTGAAAAAGAGGCAAGCTGTTGAGAACTGATTTAATTAATACTGTTTTGCCAGCAGTATTCAGCCAGGAATATCCCCAGGCTTGAATCTTTGCCTTGAATTTTTCCAGCTGTGGGAGCCATTCTTTGCTTGCAAGTCTCTTAAGAGAAATTGGGAGGCCCAGGTATTTAAAAGAAGACCAGGAGGTGGAAGCTTCAAAGCCCAAACATCTGGAGATGGCAGATAGAAGTCTGGGCGAAGTATTCCAGCTGAAAATATGACATTTTCTCTTGTTAACAGCGCTGCCTGTAGCTTCACTGAATTCATCCAGAACCGCTTTGAATTTTGTGGCAGTGGAAATAGAGGCAGAACCCAACAGCAAAGTGTCATCCGCAAACAAGGCATGATTAATATTTTTGATCCCTCTTGCAATACACAATCCATGGATTTCATGATCTTGCAATTTTTTGTCTAGAAGGAAGCTAAGGACTGAGGCTTGGATGACAAAGAGCAGAGGGGATAGTGGACACCCCTGCCTAAGTCCTCTCGAGGCTTTAAAAAAGTCAGTGGCTCTTCCATTAACAAGAGGGGCAATCCATGGCTCCGAGATGCATGCCTGGATCCATTTAATGAAATTTGCTCCAAAACCAAACTTATTCATAACATTTAAAAGAAAGCTGTGATTAACTCGATCAAACACATTTTCTAAATCAAGTTTAATCACCATACCTTGCTCTTTTCGAAGGAGACTTGAGTGGATTGCCTCTTGTACCAGGAAAAAGTTGTCCACGATCTGCCTACCTTGGATGAAGGTTTGGAGGACATATTAATGGAGCGTTGACAAGCAATTTCTTAAGGTTATTGAAATATTGTTGAGCAATCCTGTCCCAAAAAAAAGGGACGTCCTGCTTTAGAAGGCGCATAAACCCTTTGGCTACCTCATCATAGTTCGGGATAAAGAGACGTAAGAAATTAGCTTTCCCTTGAAGACTCTGAAGCTGATGCAATGAGGATGGGGATGGGAGATTAACGATAGCCTCAACCTTGAGAGGGTCAAGGCGAATTCCATCCTTAGAGACAATGAATCCTAAAAGTTTACCGGAGTCAATGCATAAGACGCACTTGTGAGGATTAAGCCTAATGTTGTAACGTCTGCAGCGAAGAAAAATCTGGCGAAGATGTTCTGGATGGTCTTTGCACAGAGCTGAATGAGCTAGAAGGTCATCCAATATGGCTGAACAACATGACGTATGTCATGAAAGGCATAAGACATGGCATGCTGGAAGGTAGCCCCAGCATTTTTTAAGCCGAAAGGGAGCCTATTATAGGTGAATGTTCCCCACGGACAGATGAAAGCGGTCTTATGTTGATCATATGGAAGGATATTAATTTGATTATAACCCAAAAAGCCATCCATAAGGGAAAATATCTCACTCCCCGCACAATCGTCAATGATCTGATCAATAAAGGGGGTGGGATAGTTGTCCTTAGGGCAAGTCCAATTGATATCTCGGTATTCAACATAGACTCGAATTGTGCCCTGCTTCTTATCCATAGGGACAATATTGGAAACCCACTCTATCAGAGGGATCAGATATATGAAGCCCACTTTAAGAAGTTTTTCAAATTCAGATTTTATAGCAGCGGCTTTCCGAGGATGCACTGGATGTAGATGTTGGCACACAGGCTTCGCACCAGGATAGGTGGGAATTTCGTGCACGACGATACTGTGATTGATTCCAGGCATCTCTTCATAAGACCACGCGAAAACATCACGAAATTCACGGAAGAGGCTAGTGTACACTTGAATCTCATCGGGAGAACAAGTGACTCCCACATGGATGTTCTTGACGACCCCCGGTTTAATGGAGATGTCGATAAGCATCATCTGGGTAATATTACTCAGATTTCCTTCCGAGAAAACTTCATGAGTCAATATTGGCATTTGGAGCGGCGGAGAGGGAACCTGAGATGCAAAACGCTCAAGACAATTAGACATTGCCCCCAGGCCGGGCATAAACGAGGAACGATGATGTCCATCACTCCATGGAAGATCTTCGACAGACATAGTCTCCACGATAGCTTTGTCAAACGGAAAAAATTCTCTCAAAGGATCAGGCGAATCTGCATCACCGAGCAAAGGGGATTGAGAAAAAACATCAAGAGTCATGCTCAAAGGAGCATTACTAGCAGGAGGAGGATCCAATGCGGCAATGATCTCACAATAATTGATTTCAACTGGGGTCAGAGGCATCGATTCTCTAAAAGAGGCAACCTGTTCAGGAGAAGGGATGATCCACGGGTCATTCGACCTAGAGATCATGTTGACTTGAACGGTGTTTGGTGGTGGAAGGGGGAAAATACCCATGAGAACGGGGTCCTTGAAAAGACCTGGTCCTATACTATCGGGGGGATTAGGAATTTGATCCACGTATGGCACGTTGTTCTCAGAGGATGAGGTAAAGAAAGACAACTGATCTACAGTAATAATCTTGCCCTCATGTGGAAACTTCAAAAGTAGAAAGAGGGTGGACGGAACACACAATATGGCGTGGGTCCAACTACAACCAAGTAGAGTATTGTAGTTGAGTTTGGCATCAATGACTTCCACTCCGACGTTGACTGTCTTACCTTACAATGTAATCGGTAGACTTGCGAGAACACCCAAGGGTTTTGATTCCCTTCCATCGAATGCCTCAAGGGCATTGGGAGATGAAGTGAGGGCTGGAGAGCCAAAGGCCTTCCATTAAGCAGATGACATAACATAGGTAGAGGCACCTTCGTCCACAACGGCTTTGTGAATATTGAGGCCGTTAATGCCGACTTGTATAACAAGCAAAATCTGGTGCGGAAGTCGAGGGAATAAATTCTCTAGATTGAAGGCGAGAAGGCTAGAATCGGTAGGGTCAATTTCACCGATTGTAGATAACAAATATTTCCGTTGAGAAGGACAACTCTGAGGTACTTCCAACGCGAACATCGCGGAAGGCGCCTGTGCCAAATCCTCAAAAATGCTATAATTTTGAGCAGCACGGGCGTTCGGATTATAAGAAGACTTTTGGAGAACACCTTTGGAAGGTGGCCGTACAACGAGTTCAGCACTAGGCCTCTCAATCTCAAGAGGACCAGAGGCAGGTGGGGGAGGAAGGCCATCAACGACTTCCTTCCTAGCTTCCTGGCATGATCCAGCATAATCCTTCGACCGAGTATCAATAGAAATAGGTGTAGCACCATTCATCATGAAAACCTAAGACCCAAACAGGGCAGATGGCGAAGGCTACTCAACCATCTAGGTCTGCTGAGATGGAAAAGGTTACTTAAGAACTGCCGGAGTTCCCTTAGAGCCCCTAAGAAGTTTACTAACCTCGGATCATCGAGGTCAATCTTTGGTGTAGTGGTCCTCATCACAAATCAGGCAAGGGTACTTCAGTTTTCGCTGTGAACCATCATCAACACGTGGTTGGACAATTCTGGTTTTGGGGCATCAGATTTGGCTTTGGCTTTGCCCTTCTTCTTCCCTTTAGAAGTATTTTCCATAGGATTAGCCTGTACAACGTTGACCTTCGCGGTCTTACCAGAATCTGGAGTAGGTTGAGGAGCAGAATTGTTGGAAGAATTCGATTTCTTCTTCCCATTAGAAGACTTGTGAGAAGTCTAAGAAACAGAACCAATAACATTGTCTACTGATGGGGTAGCTGGTGCTTTAGAGGTCCCTAGCCGCAGGGCATCAGTCAAGATGTCATATAACATGCCGGACTGGGAGTACACTAAATTGAGGTACTAGGCACGAGAAATGGCTTGTTCCTCGGTTACACATTCCCCCATAGCAATGTATTGTGCAATATTATTGACAAAAGAGGTAGTGAACCAGTGAGTTAGAAGCTGATCAGGAATTTCAAACTTGATCAGATGACAATGACATCTCCACTCGTGAATATGATCTGAAATATGAGTGGCTTTGTCTTGTTTCAGAGATGTCAGGAGATGCGTCCTGGCTTCATAACGAACTGGTAACTGGAAATGAGTCAGGAATGCCATAGCTAGAGTATTAAAATATTGAAAAATACCACGGGGCAATTCTATGTACCATTTAGTAGCAGCGATGGTAAGGGTGCACTGGAAAAGACGCAGACAAACCGAGTCATCTACCCAAGAATTCGAAGAACACCATAAGTGGTATGTCATGACATGTGCTTGGGGGTCTTCACTAGATTTACCCTCAAACTTAGGACAATCACCAGGCACCTTCGTCGGAATTGGAGGCCAATATGGATTATGAAGAATCGGATCATTGGTCAATTTGGACACATCCGGTAATTCCAACATGGTGAGAAAAGGTAATTGAGGGTTAAAAGGCATGCCAGGTCCCTGATAAGGACCTATACCTGTACTCCACCCTAGCTGAGCATAACTCTGCCCCCATTGGTGCTGTCATGAAGGATTCTGACCATAGGGGGTTATAAGCTGGATAATTGGGTTGATATGGCGGCTGAAAACTAGGATACGGGGGTTGATAACCAGGGTATTGATTCTGATTATACGTGGGCCCCGATTGAGCAGTGTACGGATTTGACTGCGAAGTATAAGTATAGCCTAGATGTTGAAGGTAATAACCAGAACCTTGAGGTGGGTTTTAAACCGGTCGAGACTGACCTTGAAGGTAATAGCTGCCTTGGGGTCGAACGAGCTCCTGGTAAGTGGGACCCTGCTGAGTCGGATAAGTCGGGTGCATAGGTGGATTCGGTTATGGCATAGAATAGATCGGTAGCTGAGCAGGGTTAATAGGTTGTGCAGGTTGTCCTGGTTGTGTAGGTTGCCCTGGTTGAACAGGTTGACCTGGCTGATGAGGGACACCAAGTTGCCTTGGTTGAACAGGTTGGCCTGATGGCGGGAGTGGGCCAGGTTGTGCCTGGTAACCAGGTTGACCTGTGACAGGACCATAAGATGGCCCTGGCTGTGCAACATTTTGAACAATTGGAAAATTAGGTTTCTGAGGCTGCACTAAAGGTTGAGAAGGATGGGTTTGCCCCCCAGGACCATATGGTGGTCTATGTTGATACCCCGGTTTCCCTGTTGGTCCCTGAGGTTGCCCTGGTTGGACCACAGGGTGAGGCTGCAGAGGTTGACCTTGAGGATTGTAAGACTACCCTTGTGGGTCTTAAAACAATCCCTGCTAGACCGAAGGTTGTCCCTGTAAGGGTTGTCCTTGTGGGTCATACGCATACCCTATCTAGGCTTAAGGTTGTCCTTGTGGGCCAGAAGCATATCCTTGCTGAAACAAAGGTTGTCCCTAAAAGGTTGCCCTTGTTGATTAGAAGGTTGCCCAGGCTGGGTAAATAGAAAACCATTAATATACTGATAAGCCTCAGGAGCAGGAAAACGAAGGGGGTTTCCCTTCTCATCATATTGATATGGAAATATGTAGATTGGGGCACCATCCACTCCATAATGGGAAAATTAAGGATGGTTAAGATCCTGAGAGGACTGATCGACCCTGGATATCGGCGGCTGTAAAGACATCCGGTACTCCTCAGGAGAAATGTTCTCTGGAATGGCAGAAGCTATATCGACATCTTCAGGAACTGACGAGGTCCTAGTTGACTGAGTAGTGACAACAAGCGTAGACATAGCCATGCAGACAGTAGGTCTAATAGGGGCCGATGTGACAAATGGATATGCCGTGAGAGGTGTCAATGGTGACATCCCTAACGAGGGAATGGTCGGCCTTGTGGATGGAGTCGATACTCCCATAGAGGCAATAGCAGCCATGACCTGACTTAAAGACCTATATCTAGCTGGGAGCGATGGACCAGGTGAAGAAATAACAGAAGGTTCAGGGATGTCTTCAGGAAAAACCTGGTAATCTTCACCAGAAGTAGGAATTCCCTCACTAGGAGTAGGTGTTGAGCCCCAAACATGTCCTTTTCTTCCACCACATTTCACTTAATTTCCTTTGTTCCTTATAAATTACAGGCTTAAATGATCAATAGGATTAATTAAATTTGCTTTAAGAATGTATATAATGACTAACTTGCTACACTTTCATGGTTTTGTTGTTGTAGTAATTTTTGACTAGATTTAGCTACAGAATGCAGCCATTCTGTAGCTAGTTGCTGATTCTGCAACTGTCTTCATGTTTTCACAGGTTCCAGGTGTCACCTCAAAGAAAAATGCATATGGGTGAATTCCAGACTTCATCCACATCATTCCTTGCTCCCTACGAACTCTGAGCATAATTCTCGAGGTGGTTATGCACGTGTGAAACCAAAACTAGGAGATAGACTTCTAATAGGACAAGGACTGTACAGATGTCCTTAATCATAGTACGAGACCACCACCAGAGTCCTAATTTGATTTTAGTTTGGAAAGACATTTATTCCTATTTTATCTCAAGGGAAGTTATGTAATTTTCATATAAGAATGACTCGGAAGACCGAGAAATAGCTAGCTAGATTTATGTTTTGTTGCTAGATCTCATAAAACTGTGATACTTTGTTTTTGAAATACTTTTTCTTTAATGAAAGAAGCATCACTTTATTGCAATATCTGAGGCAATCTTGAGGATATTTTTATGTTGATCCGGTGGTAGAGGGCCCCTACTACCTGAGAAGCTTTGTGCACATTGCTTAGATAAGTAACTTTAGCCTCGTTGCATTCCTAGTTTAAGCAATTTTCTGAACTTTGTGTTTTATCTTCACTTGCATTGGATGCTACAGTTTAGTCTTGTTCTTACGAATTATTCCAAAATATCACTAATATTGAATGAGGTATAACTGTAGTATTTTAGGAGTTAGTTGAATTTCTTTGAACTTTATGTTTTTGTGCTCAATTACATCAGTTGTTACAGCTAGTCTTGTTCTTATTAATCTTTTCCAAAATATCACTAACTCTGGATGAGACATAGCTATGGTGTTTCAGAGCTTACTGCGTTTTGTTGAAATCTATGTTTTTTATGCTCATTTACATCACATGTTACAGCCAGTCCTATTATATGAATTATTCCAAAATACCACTAACCTCGAATGAGACAGAGCTGGAACATTTCAGTGATTAGTTGCATTATAAGTGTAGTTGTAGTACTTCGGAGATTAATGGTGCACTAGTTCAGTTTCTGTTCACTATATTTCAAATTAGATTAATGGCACTCTAGCTCAGATTCTGTTCACTGTATTTCAAATTTAGATAATGGCATTCTAGTACATTTGTGGTCATTGTATTTCAAGATTGAATAATTGCATTTAGTTCAGCTTTATCCATTATATTGTTAGTTTTATTAGTCAGTTATATGCTAGTTTTGTTCCATTAAATTTAAAGGCCTTCATTATTTACAAAATACTCTTGTTATTAATCTCTTCCAATACATCATCGTATGGACAAGAATTAGTGATATCAGTTCAAGGCCTTGAGTGTTCTGCAATCTCTTATAATTGTGCAAATAGCCTTTTTCCCAAAAAATATTCCAAAAGACTTCTAATTTCCGAATAAGGCTTAGTAGTGACAATTTAAGTTGCAGAATGGATCAATTCCAGTGTCATAGGTTAATTTAGAGTAGAATTCCTCACTGTGTTGCAGACTGTCTTTTCCAAATATGTTCCAACAAATTTCTAGCCATGGATAAGATTTCCTCTGTGATCTTGTAGGTGGTTGTTTACTTAGAAGAACCTCATGGCACTAACTTATCCTTTTCTCAAATCTATTCCAACATATTTCTAATGAATGAATGGGATTGAGTTCATGTTTTGAGTTATTGATTTTTTTCTATGAGTTATTTTTATTGTTAAAATATTGCATTTTCTGTTCTCAAGAGCCATACATAATTTAGAATAGGTTTTGCTTTGTTTTAGTGTGACCAACAACTTCTCTTTTCCAAAACTTAGTTCTTTTCCCTCTTAGAATAAAAACACAAAACCCAAAAAATTTGGAAAAACACTAAACAAAACGTAGTGAGAAACAAATACCTAGGCACATATAGTGCACTTCACTTCAACAGTTTACTAACCCTGGTTGACAATTTATGACCTCAATTTAGGGACACTAAGTTGAGCAGACATTTTGGCGCCGTTGCTGGAGAAGTGTAACTAGGTAGAATTGTTTCTTACCTCCCAAAAACAATGATATGCGTAGAGAAAGAGACTCAAGGGGTAGATTCATAAGAAGCAGAAGCTTGATTCCTAGAACACCACTTGTTTCACCAAGACCAAGAGTTAGTACACCTCCAACTCAAAACCACATTCCATCCTTTACTGATCCTAGACTTCCAGAGGACTTAAGATTAGATATTCCATTAGAAAGACCTTCTACTTCATCCACTGAACCTGTCTTAGAAGAGGATTCAGGAAGCCCTGCTAGGGACATAAACTTTTCAACTTCCACAGAAGAATCAACTATGGCAGAAGAAGGGGGAGGAGGAGTTTTTAATGGAGAACAAACACTATTTAGAGGGGGTAGAGGTAGAGGTAGAGGAGAAGGAGGTAGAGGTGCAGAAGGAGAAGGAGGCAGAGGAAGAGGTAGAAGAGAATTGGGAAGCTCTTTTGGGTTTCCTATAGTAGATGAAGAAACCAATGCAACTATGAAAAACATTTCACCCTCTGTCCTTCCAAACTTTTATGGACTTAAAACTGAAGATATTGAAACCTTCCTATTTGAATTTTAAGTCTTATGTATAACCTATGACTACTTACAAGATGCCCAAAAACTTAAACTATTCCCTTCAACATTGAAAGGAGCAGCATTAAAATGGTTTATGAGTTTGATCAACAATTCTATTAGGACATGGGAAGAAATGAAACAAGAATTTCTAGAGAGGTATTTGGATTACTGTATGCCAGTCAACCATAAGGAGGAAGTGTTTAAAATGTTACAAAAAGAAGATGAAAATCTAAAATATTTGTTGGAAAGGTTCAACTATAACATCAAGAGGGAAAAAATGGAAAACTTAGACCAAGACACCTTGAAATCTCTCTTGTTGAAAACAATTAGGGATGAATGGTTAGATATCCTTAACATGATGGGAAAAGGGGATATATCTCAGCTTACATTACATGAAATAGCTGAATTATGTATCAACCTTTCAAGAGGGAAATCTAAAACTGTAAAAGGACCAAGAGACCCTGCTCTTGCAAGGGCAAGTAAGTCTGCTTTTGGGACAGTAAGTACGGCAGAAATAGGACATATGCTTGATGAATTCAAATCTGATATCTTAGGGAGTCTTAGTGAAAAAATAGACACCCTTAAGTTACAAAACAAGCAGAAAACTGAATCTGATGCCTTAGCAATTTTTTGTCCCAAATGTAGAAAGAAACATGTCTTGAGAGAGTGCCCTTTGGATGCAAAATTTGTGGAGACTTGTGTAATTTGTTCAGAAAAACATGAGACCAAGAGTTTCCCTTCACTTACTAGTCTTAAAGCTGTCTTTCAAGAAGAAACTCCTACAAGTTCCACAAAACCTCTCAATTTTGTCTCCAAGAGACCTTGGCAAGGACCTCAAACACAAGGATTTCATGATCAGTTGTATAATCAAACCCCACTAAATTGGAATTCTTGGCAGTAACCTTGGCCCCAATTTCAAAATCAATCACAAACTTGGGCACAAAGAGCACAAAATCCCTATGGAAGATACTCTCAGTATTACCAATATCCACCATCCTATCCACCATATCCACATTTCCCTCCTCAACAAAATTTTCAAAAAAATCCTCAAAATCCACAACATCACAATCAACCACTTCCATTACTATTTCCTCAGAAAAAAAATCAGTTGCCTGCCCAACCTATAACAAACCCCAACAATAAAAATCCTCAGAACACATACATGATAGAAGGCCAACAGTTTCCAACTTATTTGATCACTCCTTTAGACCTTAGTGATGTTCAACTTAGGTCTGGAAGAATACTTGAGAAGAGGAAACCTTCTGTAATCATACAAGAGCAATACAATTCTGAGGAATATTCTCTACGGATAAATAAAAGTCTTGAAGAGAACACCTCTTTCCAAGACCCAAACATTGAAAAATCAAAACAAAAAGAACCAATAATTTCAACTCCTATATTAGAGCAGCCATCAACATCCACTTCTACACCTCCCTTTCCAAAAATATTACAGATTGATAGGGGTGTAGAAAAACAAATTATGGTGCCTAATTATGATTTCCTGGATGAGATGAGAAATGTTTGTATTAAGATCCCATTATTGCAAGCTATCAAGGAAATTCCAATCTTAGCAAAGACAATAAAGGAGTTGAGCATGAAGAAAACAGGAAAAAGAATAAGAGAGATACAGAAAATTCAGCTGGCAGGAAAAATAGCAGATATCATGATGGGTAAGATTGCCATTCCAAAGTATCTAGACCCAGGAAATACAGTTGTTAAAATACACATCAATGGAATTGAGATCCAAAACACACTCATTGATTTAGGAGCAGCAATTAATATCATGAGTAGACAAATCATGGATAAACTGAAACTTCCCAATCTTCTTTTTACACCCACATTATTATAATTAGCAGACAGATATGTGATCAAACCTGATGGGGTAATAGAAGACATTCCAGTGTCCCTAGATTCTTGGAAGTATCCTGTGGATTTTATGATCCTAACCCCTAAGAATAATCTAGGAGGACATCATATTATATTAGGAAGACCTTGGTTAGCTACAGTTGATGCTTTCATTAGTTGTAGATCTGGTGATATGTATATCTCTGATGGTAGTTCAACCAAGAAATTTACCTTGTATCCTCCAGCAAGAACAATTACAGAATTAGATGATACTCAATGGATAGAGGATGAAGAAGACTTACAACCTCTCTTCACAATTTCAGAAATTAGTGAAGATAGCCAGATTCTGAATACCTTAGAAAACTTTGAATCCTCTTCGGAATACAAACATGAAAAATTTCAAGAAGAATCCAACATTGAGTTTTTATCATCAAGGCAGATGTCTCTCTATTCCATGGATAAATTTGGCAGCTCTACAATTGAGATATTTCCAGGTAAAACTTTAAACATAAGCAAGAACCTAGAGAAATATCAACAAGAAGAGCTAGTCAAGATCTTACAGAGACATTCTTCTGCATATGCATGGGAGTACATTGATATTAAAGGGATAAGCCCCAAGACTTGCACTCATCACATATATATAGAGGAAAATTGTAAACCAATCAGACAACCTCAAAGACGGATGAATCCAAATCTTAGGGAAATTGTTAAAGAATAATTGCAGAAATTGTTAAATGTTAACTTTATCTATCCCATTTCAGATAGTCAGTGGGTTTCTCCTTTGGTAATTGTGCCAAAGAAAAATGGTAAATGGAGGGTATGTATTGACTACCGGGAATTAAACAAAGCTACTCTTAAAGATCATTTTCCTTTACCCTTCATAGATCAGGTGTTAGATACATTAGTTGGCAAAAAGTACTTTTCATTTTTAGATGGGTTTAGTGGTTATAACCAAATTCAGGTAGCACTTGAAGATCAAGAAAAAACCACATTTACCTGTCCTTGGGGTACCTATGCTTACCGAGTATTTCCATTTGGACTATGCAATGCACCTGCAACATTTCAAAGGGCAGTACTAGGAATCTTTTCAGATCTAATACATGATTGTGTAGAGGTATATATGGATGATTTCACAGTTTATGGAAACACATTTGAAGAAGCCTTAGCAAACTTGGAAAAAGTTTTAAAAAGATGTAAAGAAGAAAATATTTCACTTAGTCATGAGAAGTGTTTTATGATGTTTACTGAAGGAATTGTTTTAGGACATCACATTTCAGGGGATGGGATTAGAGTTGATGAGTCAAAAGTTGAAGTCATTTCTAACTTATCTATTCCAAGTTGTCAAAAATATGTTAGGATTTTTCTCGGATTTACAGGATAATATCGAAGGTTTATAGAAAAATTCACCAAGATAGCATCTCCACTTTTCAAATTACTTACCAAGGACTGTGAATTCAAGTGGAATCTTGATTGCCAGTTAGCCTTTGAGACCCTGAAAACAAAAATCTCTGAAGCACCTATTTTAAGGGGACCTAACTGGAAGTTACCTTTTCATATTTCAACAGATGCCTCAGATACAACTCTAGGAGCAGTATTGGGACAAAAAGACTTGATTCCTTATGCCATCTATTATACAAGTAAAAATTTGACTCCTTCAGAGTTAAATTATACTGTAACTTAAAAAAGAGTTTTTAGCTGTTGTTCATGCCATAAACAAATTCAGACACTATATAACAGGCTATGAAACTTTTTTCCACACAGATCACTCTGCAATTAGATATCTAATGAAAAAATCAATTACCAATGGCAGAGTCATAAGATGGTTATTGCTTTTACAAGAATTCAACATTACCATTCTAGATAGGCCTGGAAAACAAAACACAGTAGCTGATTTTCTATCTAGACTTCAAAACATCAAAGACAATACCCCAGTTGAAGATAAATTCCCTGATGAATATATTTTTGCAATTTCTACTCAAACTCCTTGGTTTGCTGACATTGCTAATTATTTAGTTTCAGGGAAATTTCCTTCAATAATGAATGCAAGAGACAAAAGAAAGATCATTTATGACAGTGCAAAATATTCATGGGTTGCTAATGAGTTATAAAAAAAAGGTCCAGATTTTATCATTAGGAGATGTGTTCGGGAAGATGAAATGCCTGAGATCCTCAAGGCATGTCATGATGAACCTTATGGCGGACACTTCGCTGATAAAAGAACAGCTTATAAGATCCTTCATTTAGGATATTATTGGCCATCCCTTTTTAAGATGCTAAAGAGTATGTCAAAAGGTGTGATAGTTTCCAAAGGGTAGGGAAACCTTCTCCTTCAGGTGAGATGCCATTGCAACCTCAGGTACATATTGAACCTTTTGAAAAATTGGCTTTAGATTTTGTAGGACCTATTAGTCCTCCATCAAAGCAAAAGAAATATATATTAGTTTGCACTGATTATGTTACCAAATGGGTAGAAGCCAAGCCATTAATTTCTGCTACTGAAGCATCTGTAGTTAATTTTATTTTTGAGGATATTTTTACTCATTTTGGTGTCCCAAGGGAAATTGTTACAGATCAAGGAGCTCAATTTACATCAAAGCTAGTGGAACAAATGATGGAGAGGTACAAAATCAGACACAGAAAATCTACTCCCTATCATCCACAAGAAAATGGTCAAGTGGAATCTACCAATAAAGTCATTGAAGGGATCCTAACAAAGACCGTTCATTTACATAGAAGAGATTGGGCAGACAAGCTTCCTGAAGCCTTGTGGGCCTATAGAACTACATGGAGAAGCACAACAGGTCATACTCCCTATGAACTTGTTTATGGAAAACAAGTTTTGTTTCCCATAGAGTTTCAGATTCAAACTTTTAAAATGGAAGTTCAGCTAGGAATTGATCTAACAGAGGCACAAAAGCACAAATTGGAGCAGATTAATGAATTGGATGAGATCAGACAAGATGCAGTTCAGAAAACAAGTATAGTCTAACAACAAAGGACTAGATGGCATGATAAGTACATCAAGGAAAATAAGTTCAAAGAAGGTGACTGGGCTTTCTTGTTTGATTCAAAGTTCAAGGATTTTCAAGGTAAATTCCAAACACATTGGCTTGGGCCATATGAAATTATAAGAATTTTTGACAATGGAGCAATAAAAATCAGGACAATAGATGAAGAGAAGGTCACTTTTCTTGTAAATGGACATAGATTAAAGCTGTATCATAAGCCACTTTCAAGAGAAGAATTTGTCAAGAGATTCCAGGAAAATAGTGATGTGAAGTTAATGAAGAAGAATTTTTCTTCTTCATCAACTTAGTTGAATTTTCTGAATTCAGAATCATGAAGAAAAAAAATTAAAAATAATATAAAAATAAAGTATAAACATGAAAAATAATCACTGATTAGCATGTTTATACAGAAAATATAAAGTGAAAATAAGAATCTTTCTGGCACTTTAGTTTTCAAATTTGTTTTTCTGCAAGCAGTCATTACAAAATCATAAGTTTCACTCCACCATGTCTCATTTCATTCATATTTCATTCACTCCATTCATTCATATTTCATTCATTCCATTCATCCATACTTCATTCACTCCATTCCATGGTCCATTTCATTTCCACCGCAGATTTCTAAAATTTGATCTCTTTATGTAGATTGAGTGTTGCTAGTTATGAATTGCAGACCACTTTTATGTTTCATTCCACTTCACAATTTTGATTCATTTCATTCCACTACACTTCACCTCACTCCTGATCCATTTCACTATATTTCATGATCCATTTCATACAACACTCCATTCCATGTTTCAAATTTCCTACAGGTACATTCTGCAGCTAGTCAGACATTCTGCAGCCAGCTAGACATTCTGCAGCCAGACTTCTTGAAGGCAATTATCCAACAACGAATCGACCCTGCACACCTATGTCAACAATAAAAAAATCAAAGGAATTATGAAGACTGAAGGATTAATTATTTTCAAAGGAGGGCAAAGCATATCAAAATCACAAAAGTTAAAGGAAAGGCAAAGGTAAAGTTGTAAAATTATTATGATGACAGAATATGAAAGTTATAGTATAGTTAGGTCATGTATGATTCAAAAATTTGTTTTAATTATTCGTGTTGATCATGCCTATTAAACCTATCATAAAAACTTTGGACAAAATCCCTTCCACTCCGCCATTTCAAATCATCATTTAAAAACTTAACGATTAAGTACTGAAGTGACCTAATCAGTCACGTCACCAGCTGAAGTATTCAATGATGATTTTGAATCGGTCACGAAATGTTTCCATGTTCCTTTCTCCCATGATGGTTCTCAAACCCATTAACTCGTGTAAATCACCCTCAACACATTTCACTCGTTCTATAATCTCTTCATATCATTCTTCCGCAGCTAATTCCGACTGCATAAACAGAAAACATCACCTTTGGGGCAAAAACAACTCTCTAACAGCCATTTTCACAGTGGATAGAAGAGCAGTAAATTGAAGGTTGAAAAGATAATTTATGGGTCTCATAGTAAGAACCGAACTAGTTGGAACCAAGTACTTGGAGGGTTATCCACAAATCAGAGAGATGCTATAGTAGGTTGGGTGGTTACAATTCTTGGAAAAATTTAATGGTTTTCATAAGGAGGTAAATAAAACATTTGCACGGTCCTTCAATGGAGCAGAGGTCGAAATAGGAGATATTAAATTCACT
This sequence comes from Pinus albicaulis, assembly GCA_034641835.2. Classification (NCBI taxonomy): domain Eukaryota; kingdom Viridiplantae; phylum Streptophyta; class Pinopsida; order Pinales; family Pinaceae; genus Pinus; species Pinus albicaulis. Next base: position 625,246,305 of record CM076580.1, on the reverse strand, counting down.
ATTACAGAGGCTTTCATTGCAGAAGCAATGAAATTACCCAGGCAAGGAGAACGGTGGTTCAAAAATAGGGAATTTCATAATGAGGCATGGAGGCAAATGCTTAAAACACCAGGTATGGATGTTTCCATTTTTAAGAAGGGTATTCCTAGCTTAGCACTGAAGAATAAATGGCGGAATATGTTGCTCATTTTGCAAAAAATTATAACTTGTGAGGGCAGGTTTGGTACCCTCTATGTTTATCATATTCGGTTAATGATGCATTTCTTAGATGAGGAAATTAATTTACCATTTTTCCTACTTCATAGTCTGAGGAGAATGGCCTCTAATGTACAAAAGAGGGTTCAATTCCTGGAAACCACTTTGTACCACCACAACCTAGTTAAAATCCTAATTGAACATCATTTGAGAAAAGTGGGAGACAATTGGGATGAGTTTCTAGTAAGGAATCACTTTGAAGAACCCAAGGAACTCTCATCTGAAGGCAAGCCTACAAGAAGAAGCAGGAGAAGGAAAATTTCCGAAGCTGTTGAAACTAAAACTGGTAAGTCTACACAAGAGGACAGTGAAGAGATAATTTCTGAGAAATTGACTGAAATTAGGAAACAACTTAAAAAGGAGAAGATGATAAGAAGGTATGCCAAGGAGAGAGGTGAAGGGCCATCTCAACCAAGACGAAGCCACAGACTTAAAGGTATATTTAAGAAAACATGGATTAGACAAATGGGAATCATAAACATCAAGGATGAAGAAACACCCACTGCTAGATAACCTGAGCACCAATATGAACAGAATCTTGATGAAGAAACTCTAGAGATAGACCCATCTCAACAAAAAATTTATAATTATATTGAGACATTAGAGAAGAGAGCCTCAGAAAGTAGAGACAGAACTCCTAGCCCACCAAAATCTGCAATTGATGTAATAAGAAGAGACAAATATGAGTTAGAAGTACTCAATAGGCATATCAAGAATGAGAATGACATTTTAAGGGAGCAGGTTAAGCTGAAAAGTGATATGAATACAACTCTCTCTCTGCAATTGGAAAATTTGTACAAGGCTAGTGAGAAATTGAAGAAGAAAAACAAAAAGTTGAGCAGGGCACTTATAAATTTGAGATTCAAGTTGGTCATAAAGAATCCCAGGAGGCCATTAAATATCATACAAAGCAGAAGAAGGAGCCTAGATGTCCTAGCAGAAGTCTCAGAATATATGGGTTGATTGCATGAGGACATGCAAAAACTTTGCGGTGGGGGTATGTTGAGCCCCAAAGATGTCCTTTTCTTCCACCACATTTCACTTAATTTTCTTTGTTCCTTATAAATTACAAGCTTAAATGATCAATTGGATTAATTAAAGTTGCTTTAAGAATGTATATAATGACTAACTTGCTACACTTTCATGGTTTTGTTGTTGTAGTAATTTTTGACTAGATTTAGCTACAGAATGCAGCCATTATGTAGCTAGTTGCCGATTCCGCAGCTGTCTTCATGTTTTCACAGGTTTCAGGTGTCACCTCAAAGAAAAACGCATATGGGTGAATTCTAGACTTCATCCACATCATTCCTTGCTCCCTACGAAGTCTGAGCAGAATTCTCCAGGTGTTTATGCACGTGGGAAACCAAAACTAGGAGATAGACTTCTAATAGGACAATGACTGTACAGATGTCCTTAATCATAGTACGAGACCACCACCAGAGTCCTAATTTGATTTTATTTTGGAAATACATTTATTCCTATTTTATCTCAAGGGAAGTTATGTAATTTTCATATAAGAATGACTCGGAAGACCGAGAAACAACTAGTTAGATTTATGTTTTGTTGCTAGATCTCAAAAAATTGTGATACTCTGTTTTTGAAATATTTTTCCTTTAATGAAAGAAGCATCGCTTTATTGCAAGATCTGAGGCAATCTTGAGGATATTTTTATGCTGATCCGGTGGTAGAGGGCCCCTACTGCCCGAGAAGCTTTGTGCACATTTCTTAGATAAGTAACTTTAGCCTCGTTGCATTCCTAGTTTAAGCAATTTTCTGAACTTTGTGTTTTATCTTCACTTGCATTGGATGCTACAGTTTAGTCTTGTTCTTACGAATTATTCCAAAATATCACTAATATTGAATGAGGTATAACTGTAGTATTTTAGGAGTTAGTTGCATTTCTTTGAAATTTATGTTTTTGTGCTCAATTACATCAGTTGTTACAGCTAGTCTTGTTCTTATTAATATTTTCCAAAATATCACTAACTCTGGATGAGACATAGCTGTGGTGTTTCAGAGCTTACTGCGTTTTGTTGAACTCTATGTTTTTTATTCTCATTTACATCACATGTTACAGCCAGTCCTATTCTATGAATTATTCCAAAATACCACTAACCCCGAATGAGACAGAGCTGGAACATTTCAGTGATTAGTTGCATTATAAGTGTAGTTGTAGTACTCCGGAGATTAATGGTGCACTAGTTCAGTTTATGTTCACTGTATTTCAAATTAGATTAATGGCACTCTAGCTCAGATTCTGTTCACTGTATTTCAAGTTTGGATAATGGCATTTTAGTACAGTTGTGGTCACTGTATTTCAAGATTGAATAATTGCATTTTAGTTCAGCTTTATCCATTATATTGTTAGTTTTATTAGTCAGTTATATGCTAATTTTTTTCCATTAAATTTTAAGACCTTCATTATTTACAAACTAATCTTGTTATTAATCTCTTCCAATACATCATCGTATGGATAGGAATTAGTGATATCAGTTCAAGGCCTTGACTGTTCTGCAATCTCTTATAATTGTGAAAATAGCCTTTTTCCCAAAAAATATTCCAAAAGACTTCTAATTTCCGAATAAGGCTTAGTAGTGACAATTTAAGTTGCAGAATGGATCAATTCCAGTGTCATAGGTTAATTTAGAGTAGAATTCCTCACTGTGTTGCAGACTATCTTTTCCAAATATGTTCCAACAAATTTCTAGCCATGGATAAGATTTCCTCTGTGATCTTGTAGGTGGTTGTTTACTTAGAAGAACCTCATGGCACTAACTTATCCTTTTCTCAAAGCTATTCCAACATATTTCTAATGAATGAATGGGATTGAGTTCATTTTGTGAGTTATTGAGTTTTTGCTATGAGTTATTTTTCTTGTTAAAATATTGCATTTTCTATTCTTAAGAGCCATACATAATTTAGAATAGGTTTTGCTCTGTTTTAGTGTGACCAACAACTTCTCTTTGCCAAAACTTAGTTCTTTTCCCTCTTAGAATAAAAACACAAAACCCAAAAACATTGGAAAAACACTAAACACAACGTAGTGAGAAACAAATACCTAGGCACATATAGTGCACTTCACTTCAACAGTTTACTAACCCTGGTTGACAATTTATGACCTCAATTTAGGGACACTAAGTTGAGCAGACAGTAGGACTAGATGAGTCCATATCTGAACTTCACGTAAGATCCTCTAAAAGACAACGGGGACTATGAGGTATGATAGCAGCCAAAAAGGGTGATCCAGATGTAAGAAGAGGGAAGTGTTCCCCTACTTCAAATCCAAACCAAGCGTTGGACAAGGGCCACTCAACTGGTCCTCCAAAGGGAAGTTCAGATATAACCGGTCCCCCGACGAAAAACTCGGATACAACGGGCTACTGATGCTCAGCAGAGGATTGAGAGACCTCTGATGAATCGTCTATATAAGGACTACTAGTAGACGGAATTGATAGTTCTGCCACTGTGACTATAGCAAAAAGAGGAAGAGATCAAAAACAAAGACACACGGGAAAAAAACCAAGGCTAACAAAAACATGCCGAAAAAATCAACCTCTAAATGGGCGTGTGATCGTAGGTGATTAAATTTACCACATTGAAACTCGAAATTTTGTTGTTTCGTGTTTTAAGAGTCTAGAAATGAGTAAAAGATGACTCTATGACTTTCAGTTTGGGAACAAGCATGAAAGGACAAGTGCTTGATGATATTTTCAAGTTTAGGGAGTCAGTAAAGATCAAAATGACTTCTCTGGTAATCTAGGAAAATGGGTGTACCAGATATCCGTGAACTACCATATACACCTTGGTAAAAATGAAAGAGAAATCAACCAAGGACTTGACATACGTGCAGGTAATCTTCCCGAATGCTGTGTTCGGTGTATCACGGGTAAGAGGCGGCAGACTCGACTTTCTAGAGATGAAGGATTTGCAACCTAATGGGGTCTCCCTTTATATATACGATGGTACGGGGGGCACAAGTCCGTACTAGCGCTGTCTGTAGCCAGATGGAGAGCGACATCTGGTAGGCTTAAAGACGCCAGAACACGTCTCTACCTTAGACCACTAGATGTTCCGTTAAGTTCCAGTGCTACGTTAGGTTAATTCAGTAAATTTTAAAGTTGATCTTCAATTTACGTTTCGATTTTAAGGCCCTATCGAATGTTGGATCTCAGAAAACCTCTAAATGAAAACTACATGCCACAAAACATCATTTTTTTCAATGAAGAGCTATCTACGGGAGAGTTGAGAGCTTTCAAATGACAACAAAATGAACACACAAAAACATCCACTACTGTTTCCAATGCAAGATAATGAAACTGGAAAAATTTTCTCTAGAATTATATAATGCTACTAATGTTTCAATTTTCACAATGCCAATCAAAATGCAGAAGAATTTGTTTATGTGTTTTTCAATAAATTAGAGCAAATGCACTAAATTAATGAAAATCTAACGAAACACCAATCTGAGAATGATAAAGAGAGAGCTAAAGCAAAACAAATTCACTCAACTTAAACAAGCACAATCAAGACACAAACTGATGAGGAAATCCCTCAAAACGAAGAAGAATCTCGAAAGAGACTCATACAAACCATGTAATCTACGCTTGGAGTAACACAAAGTGAAATTGAACGAAAGGGAGAACAATCACTCAATAACCGCAATGATTCAACGGGATTTAGCAAGATGAATGCAAAGAAGCAAAAACTAATTTGACCGGGAAAGCAAAGACCCAAAACTCCCATGGGAGGCTCAGCACACTGAAGCACCTAGAAGCCCTAGGGCTAAAACGAAAAACTAACATAAAAGAGCAAAAAACTGGAGGACAAGGGCTAAACACAATAAAAAATGACTTCAAAGCACTCAATCCATTAGAAAAAATGAACCAGGACCAAAATTCAAGCTCAGAGAGCCCAAGAACAGGAAAAACCTAAAACCAAGCAAGGTTGGTGCACCTGTTTGGCTGTAAGTTGCGCCAAAAAGGGGTTGGCGCGGGTGCCTAACGAGCAACAAGCGCCAGTTGGCACGACTGTCAGGGGAATAACTGTGCCAATCGATTTCACCCTAGAAAAATATGAAAATGGACAAACAGAGTTTGGATTTGGTCTTCTGGGGGTTGAACAGGGGTGTAACACCAAGGAAGGTGAACCAGAAAAGTAGACTAACCAAACGAAAAGCCAAAAACAAACCAATGGAGGAAGGACCAACTCCCACTGAGTCCCCAGTATGGTCGCCAATTTTTTGGATAGTTAAATCCCGTCTGCAGACAGACACGATCCCACTAGCCCTAGAGTGGGTCTAGAAACAAACAAAGCATGCTACAATACTGATTCCTAGTTACAAAAGATAAAGCTACGATAGATAGCCTACCTCAAGTCCTACGTTGTTGTCGTTGAAGAAGAAGCGTTGCTTCCCGTTCCTAGCTTAACAGATCACGATCCTTTCACTCACCGTGCCCAGACACCTATACACATGCAGAGAAGAAACAATGGCATACAACGTAATAATTCAAACATGTAACTATCAATCAGTCGGAAAGGATTGAACTAAATTGCATTACACAAATAAGCAATACAATAGTGGAACTGATAACATAGTCAAGCATATATCAAAATGTGAAAGAAATATTACAACCGAGTTCTGACGTCGCGCTCTTCCTTTGGCAAGGCTTCCAGTGGAGCGTGTCTCGCAAAGCTTATGGGGAATTTAGACAAGGTTCTCTCTCTTACGAGGTTCTCCTTAGCTCTACTTTCAATAGTCGCTCAGCTATAGTTTCCTTCCCAAATGTTCAGCTTCCAAGCGTTTAGCTAGCTTGTAAAGGGAGAAGGCAGGCTTTTATAGAGGGAGGAAGGGAGGTTGGGATCCCTATAATCATGGGATAGAGCCCTATCTCTTAGGAAGGTTCCATGAGAGGTGGAAAACCACTTCCTAATCAGGGAGATCCGGAGGCAAACAACCCAACTTCTTTTTGATGATTCATTCTGAAGTTGTTAGAATCAAACTTCTGCCATTTATTTTTTTTAAACATTCCTTAATAGGCTTGGCACGGGTGAGACACAGGGACAGAGTGCTAACTGGCGCGCCCACTAGTGTGAATTTTCCCCATTGGCGCGAGGGATGAACTCGCTACCCACGCCAATGCCAAAACATGGGTTTTCATGGTTTTTCAGAGGAAATGTTCTTCAGGAGAATTGTTTTTGTTATGCAGAAGGATGCCATCAAGGTGTTTTCAGGAAATTTTACTATTCACAGGTCATGGGAATAGTCCTCCAATGTACGGGGCGAGGGATTGCAGGGACGGTGACAAATTTTTGTGTAACAACAAGCATAGTACCTGGAGAACATAGGACTGAAGAAATCACAATTAAGTGGATTTAAGCAGAAGGAGAAATAGGGTGATTCTAAGGAGGGGAATAAAAACTATAAAAGGGGAAAAGATAAAAATATAAAAACCATGGAACATCAGTGAAAATATCCTAGCAACCACTACAACATTGACAACCATACAAAGGATAAGTGTTGGAAGTTTCATCTAGAGATTAATATGAAGAATAAAAAGAAATAAAACATGAAGAATAATCTCATGGCCATTGATTCAAGCAACCAAGTCGAAAGTAGCTCATACATGGATGAGAATATCATCTATACATCAATGCACAAGGAGGTGAATTTGACTAGCCTTCAACAACATGAAGAGAATGAAAATACCAAACTCTTCCATAAAAATATACAGGTTAATAAGACCAATATTGATGCTTTATTTGACTTAGGATCATAGACAAATCTCATTACAGTTGATTTGGTAAAGAATTTGGGATTGGAAGTTTGTGATCAACCTAGCCCATATCCACTGGGATGGGTAAATAAGGATGTTGATCTGAAGGTAACAAAACAATGCAAAATTACTTCCCATTAGTGATAATTTTATTGATGAAGTAGAACTAGATGTGCTTCCCCTTGATGTATGTGGATTTGTGTTTGGGAGTTCCTACATGTACATGCAAGCTGTAATATTCATAGATCCAACCAGTATCAACTTGTCAAGGATGGAAAATTGTTCACCATCAACAAAGACAAAGTCAAGTCCAATTTTTTTCTAGTAAGTGCCAACCAAGCCAAAAAAATTATAAGTTCCAACAAGAAGTATTGTTTTTTTTTTTAAGGAAAAAACTAGTCTATAGAAGAGTCAGTAAGAGGCAAGGGATTCTTGGAGGGATGTACTAAGAAACAAAAACAACTGAAATATTTTCTACATACATATATTTTTTTCTTTATGGGAGCCTTAATTGTCACTACCTAAGAGGTAAATGGAGCACGTGATCCAACTATTTGTGAACTCCCCATTACCAAACATTAGTCTATACAAATAATTTGCTATAGAATCAAGTGAGGTGAAGAAACATTTGCAACAAATTTTGTGACAAGGTGTAATTTTACCGAGTACATCACCAATTGGGTCACCAGTCATCATTGTGCCAAAGAACTATGGGACTTGGCGGACGTGTATAGATTATAGGGAGGTGAAAAAAATCACATTGAATAACAAGTACCCCCTACCTAGGATAAATAATCTGCTGGATCATTTGCAACAACAAAATTATTTCACCAAGATGGAATTAATTTATAGATATCACCATGTTTGAGTTAGAGAAGAAAGCACTAGGAAGGTTGCCTTCGAAACTAGGACATGTTTGTATGAGTGGTTAGTCATGCCATTTGGCTTATGCAATGCACCGACTAGATTTATGATATTAATGAATGGTGTTTTATGCCCTTTTCTAGATCCATTTGTTATTGTTTATTTAGATGTATATTGGATATAATACTAACTATGAGGAGCATATCTCACATTTGACACAGGTGTTGGAGACATTAAATAAGCACCAATTGCTAAGAATTCTCAATAAGTGTGAGTTTGCAAAACAACCCTTGGTGTATCTAGAGTATGTCACAGGTGGAGAAGAGCTGAAGATAGATCCTGCTAAGATGGAGGCCATCATGAAATGGATGGTGCCTAATAATGTTCCTAAGGTTAGAAGTTTCATTGGGGTAGCATAGTACTTAAGGAAATTCATAGCCTCGTTTTTAGTGGTAGTCGCATCACCAAACACCATAACATTAACTGCAAAGAGTTTATAGTGGGTAAAGGGTCAAGAGAGGGATTTCGAGGAGCTAAAGAAGAAGATCAATCAAGCACCAATTTTGGCATTATTGAACTTGCAACAACCCTTATGAGGTAACCCTTATAGGAACAATCTTGATGCAAGGAGGACGGATTGTATGCTAACATTCTGAGGTATTTCATGGGGCAGTTCTTAACTAACCTACCTATGACAAGGTGCTCTATGCCCTGGTTCAAGCTATGAAAAAGTGGAATCATTATCTAATGGGAAAGGAGATAGTAATCCACATAGATCACCAACCACTGCAATACCTATATGCCCATTGTAAGCTACAACAAACAAAGTATTACAAGTGGATGGCGTTCCTACAACAATTTCATTTAGTGATCAAGTACAAGAAGTCCAACACAATTAGTTGTCTGAAATTCTCTCAAGACCACCCACATCAAAGAATAAATATTTTATGACTTTTATGCACATGGAGCCATTCACCCTTGATGCATATCAAGATGCATATTTAGAGGATGAGGACTTCAAAAAGGTGTTTCAATAGTTGTAGAGTCATATTCAAGTGCACGATGGAAACATAAATGTTGACTAATATCTCTTAAAGGTGATCAATTTTTGTTGATTAGAGAGGATCACACCTCCAAGGTTGCAGGGTACTTTGGTTTAGGGAAGACCATGGTCAACTTGTAGAGGTATGTGTATTGGCCCAAGATGCAAAATCAAGTATCTAGGTTCATAAGAGGATGCATGATTTGTTGTACCAATAATCCTAATCATATGAAATTGGGTATATATCATCCCTTACCTACACCCACTCATCTTTGGGAAAGAATTTCCATGGATTTTGTGGGAGGTTTACCAACACACTGAGGAAAGCACATGACTACTTATTTATTTTAGTTGACAAGTTCAACAATATGTGTGTGTTCTAATGCCTTGTAAGAAGACCATCAGTGGGCAGGAAGAAGCAAACTTGTTGGTTGGATAGTTCTGGGTGCACTTTGGGATACCAAGGAACATCGTTTTAGATAGGGATACAATATTTCTCAGTGCATTATAGACTACATTGTGGGACAATATGGACACAGTTGAAGAGATCTACATCATTCCATTTACATACATATGGGCAAATAGAAGTAGTACACATGACTTTGGTGTAGCTTATAAGGGGATAAAACTAGAAGCATCTGAAGACCTAAGATTAAAATTTGGTATATATACAACATTCTTACAAAGTAGTCCACACTTCTACATGAAAGTCCCCATTCAAAACTTGTTTTGGATATTTGTTGCCTTCACCATTTTACATCACATATGGACAATAAGGAGGAGTGAGGGAAGATCTCATGGGAGATGCTTTGAGGTCTAAAATTTTTATAGAGAAGATTAGGAAGATCCATATACAATTACAAGGGATACTGCAAAATTCACAAGAGAAATATAAGTCTAGGAATTATCAACATAGAACAAAGAAGTTGTTCAAGGTGGGAGACAAAGTATGGCTACAATTAAACAAGGAGAGGCTATAGGGGTCTGGTAATAAAGCCAAGGCTTTACAGTATGGTCACTTTGAGATACTATAAAAGGTGGGTGACAATTCCTATCAGCTAAGTTTACCACCATATATGCACATTTACTTAGTTGTGAATGTAGATAACATGAAACTCTATGAGTCTGCCATACTAGATCGGGAAGAGGAACAAGTCTTGCCTTATGTGTAGGATTTGGCACCAAATCCTAAATAAGAGTTGAAAAAATATATAGTTTTGTAGAAGAGGTTGAGAAGTACAAGATAGGGGCAACATGACCTTTGGAAAACTGGGTTGAAAGGACAACTTCCATGCAAAGCTAAAAGATACACCTAAGAGAAGGTAGAGGAAAATTTTCTCACCTGATTTAGTTGAAGCTTTTGGGGACCAAGAGAATCCAAAAATTGGGAGGTGTGAAATATATTGCATCATTATACTTTTTTTTTATCCACATTGATTCTTTTAAAGTGGAAAAAGTGGAGGAATCAACTCACAAGACCATTTTTACTGGAGGGACCTAGTTTCGAAAAATGAGGTATGAAACATTTCGAGAGAATTTTTAGGCATCAAATGAATTTTTTTTAGGGTAAAATTTTCCCCATTAAAGAAACACATTTTTTTTTGTATTTTACACACTGATACGTTTCCAATGGCATAAGAATAACGTCAATCAGAGTCTGTATGCGAACGTTATTCCACTTAGAAGTCGACCTTCCTGTTTTCACCACCATAATTCAAGAGGATGCCACATCAACCCCCACTATTAATGAAAAAGGGTCTAGCCACGTGATTATGATGAAGAAGTATCTAGAATAGTCTATATTGTATCTTTTATTAAGAGTTTAGGTAGTGAAACCTAACCACTAGTAGGTTATCGGGTTGTGTTATAACAGGGCCACTAGGAGGAAAAGGGGTCCCATTCTTTCGAGTGCATTTGTTCTATAACTGACCAAAAATAACTTAAAGGGATAAGAGATAGAGAAAACATAGAGTATTTTTTGCAGTGTAATATCCTACAGGCCATCGGCCATACTTCTTTTTACTCATATACATTTTTAATTCATAGAAAGAGGGAAGAGTAACCTCACCTTCCGGCTGGGCTTTTCTCTCGAAAGGGTTTCCAAGGTCATATTTTATGTTAAATGTGGTGTGATATTTTATTTCACTGTTCTCTGTCTTATGCATTATTTTAATTCACACGGATATGCTACTGACAATAATACACACACACACACACATAAATCTAAAGAGAAATAAAATTGTAATAATGTAGATCTTGGATTTTTAAGTATATATTTATTAGATATGTCGTGAAGAACTATACAATGGAATATCCATGATAGTTTATGGATAATTTTATCTCTCTTCACTGGATGGTTCATTCTCCACTCGTGTCTAGTCACATTCTCCCTCTTTGACATCCATGGAAAAGGGTGTTCAAGTATTTCTGAAAACCCATCTTAACACCACTAAATAATGCTATTACCAAATGTTCTTGGATGAAACATGATAAGCTACAACACCTGAAAAATAGGCATTATAAATCATGTGCTACTCACACTTGGAAGCAATATGAAATCATTCTAACAAGGCCAACACCATGACCCTTTGTTGCTAAACATGCTCCTCATGAACATGTGTTAGGCTACAACCAAATCTCCAAACAATTGTACAAGGACTTTCCTGTTGCATATTCCTCATTTCCACATGAAATAGACTAACCTCATGGACCAAGACTCATAAAAAACCACACCTATGATAATAATGATATAGATGTAAGTACAAGGATATATATATGAAATACAAAGCTACAAAAATACTCCAAAATCCCATACATGGCTGAAATAAGTGCACTCTTTAATCCATGCCTAAACAAAGTGACTCTTCTTCCAATATGTGGTTGAACCAAATGATAAACAAGTGCATGAAAGGCTATTTATTGCATACAAAAATTCTTACATGGTTGATTCAAATGATTCACTATAATTCATGCCAAAATAATGACTCTCTCTCCATGCATGACTAAGACAATGGTTACTCCACCACTCTTACCAGTTGGTAATCATGTACATACATGGATGATTTAATAAATTTCTACTCATAATTACAATATGGACCTACAACAAAATAAATGAGTGAAATCAAGATAAAAATGATGTGTAGCCCTTGAAACCCTAACTTTATGCATATAAACCCCTGAGTTTATGTACCTCTAATAGGATTTCTACTCTTGCATACCAGATAATGCATTTAGGCTCTTAGACACACCATATTATTTTTGCTACTCATCTGCATCAATTCTTCATCCTGTCATGCTACTGCCATATGCTCTCCCTAAGACCATGCAAGCTTCACGTTACACTTTTACATTTTTTTCTAAATAAGTTTGAGAATACTTGAATGTATTGGGGACTATATTCTCCTACTTAAATTGCTGCTACTCCTTCTTATTCCATACTTTGGTAGGCTGATTGTTGGTTTTCATGTTATCCTTTGGTTTTTTTGCTAGGTATACACTAGATTTGATGCTCCTTTTACCTGTTTTTCCTTGAGAAACTGAACAACTTGCAATCTCTAGCCATGTGACTAATATTATTACAAATGTAGAAACTCACATAACTCATAAACGAGGCTAGAAAATCATATCTTTTGTTGTTCATGTTAGATCCCTACTTTGCATTAATCACACTTCTACTCTTTCCATGAGATATGCAATCAACCTCCTTGTGGCCAAATAGGGTACACGAAAAAACAATAACCAAAAAATGCATTACTATACCTGATGGTTGTTGAACTCCTCTATTGCCAAAAACATTTCTCACAATGTTGATTAGATCTTAACATTGTGCTTTTACAACTGCCTGCAACATTTCCATAATTTTGATAGTTTTAACACTCTATCTCATCCATCAAGGGAGAAAAGAGGTTATTTCTTATCCTTTGAAATCTTCTAGATATGCCATAGTCTTCTCTTGGAGTGAATTATCTTCTAGTCATAATATCTCCTCTTGGTATACTTCTTGGCTATTGGATTTGTTGCTTCCTTTCTCTTTTGTTGATAAGCTTGTTGCCATTATCTACTACAAACTTTTTTATGTTTTGCATTATTTTTTGCATGTGACTGTGAGCTAGACTCTCCCTTATGAAAGACAAGACCATATATAATTAAGATAGATATTTGGTTCTTAAGCATGCTATCCAAAGTCTTAGTGCTCTTTTTCATCTTAAACTAATTGCCCTTCTATTATGACTACTTCCTCAATTTGACAACCTCAAGCTATTCAACTTGGCCATCATCTTCTTTTTTTTCTAATTGGCCTCTACATCTTCAACTTTCTTCAGTTCTTCTAGGTGGATATTCAGGCCGAGGATTTCTTCTCTGAGATCATTTTCTTTCTCATCAAAGATATACAACAACTTTTGTTGATATCTACACAAAGTTGTCATCCTTCCTACTTCACTAGTTAGCTTATTTATTACAACCATGGTTGATTTAAGTTCAAATTTAAGGACCATTGAAACATCCTCATCTTAACTATTCAATTAAATTTGGCTACCATAAGATCCATCTAAAATACTAAGAAATAAATCACCGTCATTTTAACCTTTAGATCTATTATGTTGCAACACATATGGATCTATTGAACCTTTGTCTTTTGATTTTTCCTCATGATGATCTGCTGCTCCATTCGCACTAGAGGGATGCGACTCTTTCTTATGAGAGGCCTTCTTCTTTTTATTCTTCTTACTCTTCTTCTTGATCTCTCCATTACATATATTGTTGTCTCCTCCATAGAATATATACAATCTATCCCATATGTACTTTGCATATGTGAGATCCACTATATTCTCTCTTGGGTGTGTTATATTCTTTCAATGACTAGCCCCATGCATTGTTATGTTGCGTCAAGCGTAGTGGGGTGGTAGCCCGGGGGTTTGCATGGAGGCTATAAGGTCTATTGCAACTCCCCGGGGAGTTTTTTTTTTTATGCAGGCCCAATAATAGTTGGGCAGACCCAAGGATGGGGGGCAGACCCAAAGATGGTGGGCGTACCTACCCATGGTTTTGCGCATTTGGGCATGATGGTTTTTTCCCATGGTATTTTGTAGATTTTTTCAAGGGAACTACAGTTATTTTCTAGTCTATGGTTAATGGATTTGAGTTTATGAATTCTCCAACATGTGTATATATGTATTGTAATATTGAAAGGAATATAATGAAAAATCAATATGGTTTTCCTAATTTGGATTCTAGGAGAAAATATTTGTGTATATTTTATGTTCTTGCTATTGTATATAATCTCTAGATCTGCATTATGAAGATTAACATATATAAATCATTTTTCTTGAGAATTTTTTTGCATCACTTTAGCTAAGAGGGGATCCTCCTCACATCCTTCACATACAAAATTTCACACATTAGATCCACAATCTAACAATTCATATTTAACTTTATATTTCCATACTTGGTAGTTTACAACACTGAGCATAGCACCTTGACGATCCATTAGATTTTTATTTTTTTTTCAAAATTTCCCCAGATCTTCCTTCCAATGGTCAAACAGCACCTAAAGACACCCAATATGATATTGATTGTTGGTAGCTTGACAATACCGGGAGGGGCGCAGGGTGAATCAATATTGTCCTCCATGGATCACTTCTTACAATTTTTCCTTCTCTTTACAAATCAAGAAATCATGTGTTAACTAGCCAACAACATAACATAAACAACATATAACAAATTCATGATCAAACATTAACCATGAGAAACATATAGAATAAATAAAGCATGAGAGAATAATAGTAACACATAAACATCATCACACATGAGAAAAAAATATGTAGGTGGAAACCCTATTGGGAGAAAAACCACTATACTATTTATCTCATTCTACTTCCTGTTATCAAAATATTTCTTTTACATCATGCACTGGCCACCACCAATATGCAAGCCCTGACTTGAAATGCATGTGATAAACCACTCTCCCTAGGCCAATACCTAATGAAACCCACCACTTACACAATTATGCAGGCCCCAACCTGTTGCAGGTGCCAACTTGCTAAATGCCCCAAACTCCAATAGTTTCTTCGGCCATGATTAGAAGGAAGCCACCACTCCCTCAACAAGACACCACTTATTAGAAAACCACCACTAGCTACACTAAAGGCTCCAACCTTCAAAACCTTGTGGACCACATTTCATTTATTTTCAAACTAGGGCCAACCTACCTTAACACAAACATTTGTAGGACTTGTATCATCTATTTTCACACTAGAACCACTTGATCTTCTTCATTCAATAGCAACACAATATCAACTAACTCAAACCCTAACTCAACACCATTAACTCTACTCAAGCATCTCATTAAGGAACTCACTCTCAACCAATCAACTCAACCATACTGAATAACACATGATCTCTGACCAATAGTCAACATAGCAACACTCAATAACTCTCTCATCATCAACTCTTCATGAAATCAATTTCCCCTTAGTAGCAACATATTGTCATCATACGCAAGACAAGAAATAAACTCCATATCCTCTTGCGCATCCATACATTTATCAGATCAGAAAACTAATGATAAACCTCAACAACATGCTTCTAACTCAAACACTTACTCAAACCAGTAATATCTAGACCCCATAAACTCATCAACAAACATTACATAACATATGACAACTAACACATGAAAAATCCAAATTCATTGCAATATAACAAAGACAAGACTCTATCTTTGTAGTAGCATCAGTATAAACTCTCAACCTCACACATTTACATACTCTAGCTCCAACCGATACATGCACTTTCACTTAGTTTTGATCACTTTTTAGGCTTCTTCCATCTCACCAAATTCAACGCACAACCTACCATGCACCCACAATCTGTAATATCCCAAAATAGAATAAACATGAATATTGAAAAATATACTGGAAATTGCAGTAAACATCATTACATCAAACATATGAGCACATCAATTGAGTCATTTTATTACATTCAATAGCAGAGATGAAGTACAAAGTTCTTGAAGAAAAGACACTTAATATAGATAGAAAAAATAGAAATGGCCCTAAACCTCAGCACATGATATGTTGTTGCTGCAATAGCTACTGGAATGTTTCCACTGTGTAGTCCTACTGGAAAATAAAACTGTTGGAAACTAGTAATGCATAGATATGTTGATTGGGCGCTCAGAAATAACCAGTATCAGAGATGTGAAATTTCTAGCACTTTCCCAAGATAACCTAGAAAGGGTTTCCAGAAATGAAAATAACTGAAAATGCAGCCCTAGGGCTGATTTAAGCACTACAGTTTGGAGACTGTTAGGAGGTGGAAAAACTAATGAGAAATCTGTTGTTACTCCTCCCAACCAACTTCCCGGATGAAGGGTTTCTCCCCTCACTAGATGTCAAGCTAAGAAACTTGGGTTACTTCTCCTCCAATAGATCTGCCCTCCTAGATTGCATAATTCCTAAAGGAGACTGTATTGTTGATAGGGGCTAAAGATTGGCCTGATGCCTAATGATGAAATGCAACCCAAGAACCTTTCCTGAGTGGGCACTCGAATTCCCTCGAGGATAAGGGTCGGATTTCCGCTCGAAAACACCCATGTGCTAAACAACACAAAAAACTTATCTAAACAGCTTAAGCATGTAGAAAGTCATAAAAGACCATTCATAAACAATATTCAGAATGATTTCAATGGTTTCCATCCCCTTCCTTATATGCTTGTGAGCCTTCACCCTCTTGGCCCCGCATGATAATGATGCTACACACATGGCCACTAACCTCCATTATGACTGCATTGTCCTCCATTGTCTCCACTACCTCCATGACTATGCTGTTGATTTAGTAAAATTGACCCCATCCACATGCACTGACCCATCCCTCTACCCTCTTATTCATCTATCTTGTTTAAATATATATATATATATATCCTAATTAGCTAAAATCTAATTAGGAATATTACAGTCCTCCCCTCTCAAATGCTACTTGTCCTCAAGCAACTGTAAGGATGGACGCTGCAAAATCTTCTCTCCTTCCCAAGTGGCATCCTCATATAGAAGGTTCCTCCATCAAACCAAATATTCTTTGATCACCCTCTTTCTTAGTTGCCTCTCCCAAGTATCCAAGAGATATTTTGGTTGTAAAACCAGATGGCCCTCATCATCAATAGGTGGGAGCTCTGTAGTGGAAACTGCATGCTATCCAATGGCCTTCTTGAGGCATGATACATGAAAAATATTGTGGATATTACTCCCAATGGGGAGCTCCAACTCATATGATACTTCCCCCACATGATGGATCACCCTGTATGGCCCATAGAAATGAGGCTTAAGCTTCTCATCCCCCTTCTCCTTCAACGTAGACTGATGTAAGGATGAAGATGGAGGTTGACCAAATCATCCACCTCAAAATGTCTCTCCACATGACCTCGATATGCATATAAATTTTGTTGATTTTAGGTTGTATCAATGTTGTCCTTAAGAGCACGGAGCATATCCTGACTCTCTTGGATCCACTCTTTGGATCTAGGAGCCTTTCTTGCTCCAAACATCACATCAACAAATGATAAAGCATCATAACCATATAGAGCCTGCAATGGAGACATACTGATCAACATATCAAATGTCGTATCGTAGTAATATTATCCCAAGTTGAGCCAGCGTAGCCATGCTCTTTGCTGCCTCGAAACATAGTTTCGCAAGTAGCCTTCTAGCCACTTGTTTACTATCTCTGTCTGCTCATCTGTCTGGGGGTGATAACTGGTACTCGGTGTCAACTCGATACCCACCAAATAGAAAATATCCTGCCAAAAGCCACACATGAAGCAACTATCTCTATCACTGACTATGGTCTTAGGAAGACCATGAGTCTAAAAATATCTCTAAAGGAAAGCTCGACCACTTGTGAAGCAGTGTACCGTGAGGAGATGGAAAAGAAATGTGAATACTTTGTTAGTCAATCAACAACCACAAAGATACAACCCTTGCACTGCATTGTTGACAAAAAAGTAATGAATTCCATAGAACCGCTCTCCCATTTCCCCTTCGGAACAGGAACTGGTTGTAACAACCCTGCAGGATGGTTGTTCTCTCCTTTATTCCTCTGGAAAAATTTTCACTCCTTGATATGCTGGGGAAAATCCTCCTTA
Organism: Pinus albicaulis; assembly: GCA_034641835.2. NCBI lineage: Eukaryota > Viridiplantae > Streptophyta > Pinopsida > Pinales > Pinaceae > Pinus > Pinus albicaulis. The sequence continues at coordinate 625,228,235 of CM076580.1, read as the reverse complement.
AGACCCTTCCATGAGGATCTCTCGTCGATATCCTGGTATGTCTTTGTGAAACCTTGGTGGCATGAGAGTGGTGAATCATGCGCTGCATGTAAAATATTCTCCTTGAGCCTATCAAAGGCCCTTTGTGCAATGTTTGTCCAACCAAAGGCTCCCTTCTTGGTCGGATATGTGAGTGGTGTTGCTAGTTGGGATAACCCTTTGGCAAAATTTTGGTAGTAGGTGCAGATGCCTACAAACCTTCGAAGTTCTATTACATTCTTTGGCTTTGGCCAATCCCGAATAGCACGGATCTTCTCCTCATATACCCTTACTCCATCCACTCCAATGATGTGGCCTAAATAAAGAATCTTTGTGAGCCCAAACTCACATTTAGATAGGTTGGCATAGAAATGCTACTCTTCCAGAATGCATAATACTTCCTTAATATGTTGCAGATGCTCTTCCCATGTGCGACTATAGATGAGAATGTCGTCAAAGAAAAACAACACAAATTTCCTCAATTGACCACGGAAGATGTGGTTCATATAACACTGAAAAGTAGTCATAGCATTGGTCAGCCCAAAGGGCATCACCAAGAACTAAAAGTGGTCAAAGTGGCCATAATGACATCTAAATGAAGTCTTGGGGATATCCTGATCCCATACCTTGATCTAATGGTACCTTGACCTCAAATCAATATTTGAAAAGAACTTCGATCCCCTCAGCTCATCCATTATCTCATCGATCCTGGTAATCAGGTACCTATTCTTCATTTTCTTCTTATTCAAGGCTCTATAGTTAATGCACATCCTTAAGGTACCATCCTTCTTCTTCACCAAGACCACAAAAGAAGCAAAAGGACTGGTGTTGGGTTGGATATGTCCTAAATCCAAGAGCTCCTGAATAACTCTCTCAATCTCATCCTTGTAATCTTTGGGGTGCCTATAGGGTGTGGTGACTACTGCTTGGATCCCCTACTCCAACTCAATAGTATGTTCAAACCCCCAGTCTGGTGGCCTCCCCAATGGAATGTCCCCAAATACTGTAGAATAGCGGTCTAGAATAAAATGCACATCAGAGTGGAATAATTTTTCCTTGCCTCCTGCTTTAGACATATGTAGTTCTACTGCCCATTCTATGTCTCCTTTGCACAAATCAACCTCCATCCTATGTGTTGAGACTACCCGAGGTGGATAGGTTTGCATGCCCCTGATCATTTGGTGCTTACCTTTCTTCTTATCTGTCCATTCCATCTCCAAGGTCTCCCAATCCGTGGTGACCTTTCCCAGTGTGATCAACCACTATACACCCAATATCACATTGGTGTCAAGAATATCAACCACAAATAAGTGATCTGTCAATGTGTATGTCCCCAAAGTTACAGTCAATGCTGGAATATACTTCACACACTGCATGGTTCTAGCTTTTGGAACCAAAATTGAGAATCCTTCAAAATCATCTGTGGGTATGCCTCTCCTATGCACTAGTTGGGTATCAATAAAATTGTGGGTAGCCCCACTTTCTATAAATACTGACACCCGCTGCCCCTGAACTGTGCCTCGGACTCTCAATGCCAGATACTTGGGAACTCCACACAAAGCTACAAGGGCCCCTCCAGTTGGATCAAATGCTCCATTTACACCTCCTGGTGGTGGTGGATTCTCTTCTGGTGCCATAGCACCGGTGTCCCCTTCCAGCTCCTCTTTTGCTTCCTCTTCACTATCAAAGAACACTTCAATATAATGTGCCTTTCCAGCAGCACATTGATGCCCTGGTGCCTATGGTTCTTGGAAAGTGAAGCAAAGCTTCCTCCTCCTCAAATCTCTCTGGATATCATCACTAATAATTCCTTTGCCTTGGTTCCATTTTGGGGGTGGAACCTTCATATCTTTCCCCTTTGACTGGAATGTGGGTTTTTGTTGAAATGTAGCTCTTTCCCTTGGCAAAGCATCTTATAATTCCCTAGCCCGCTCAATGGCATCTTGGAGCGTTTGGTCTAGTGGAATTTACTAACCCATGCAAAGGTTCAACTAGCTCATAAATGAACATGTATACCCTCCTAGCCGCAGACATATCTGGCACCATGACAGAAAGCTTTAGGAACTCAGAGATATAAGTCTCCAAGTTTCCCTACTGCTTCAGCTTAGCTAGCTCAAAAAAGTGTACCTCTGGATATATTTGGTCAAATATCTCTACCAATCTCCAGGTGAACTCTGCATATGCAGTCACACCTGCATGTCCCAATGTAGATAGTTCGTGGAACCACCATTCATGTGCTTCACCTTCAAGGTGTAGAGCTGATATCTTAATAGCTTCAGTCTTTGATACTTGGTTCAGCTAGAAATAAATGTCTAAATTTTCTACCCAAGCATTTTCCGTGCACTTGGATGTCCCATCAAAAGTAGGCAGAAAGAATCTACCCATAGTACGTTGTAGATCATTGTTCTGTGTGTACCCTCCACCTCTATTATAGTTACAGGGTATTTTGTTATCTTTGATCTGGCAGAACTTTTGGAAGTTCAGATGTTCTTTGAATATTTGAGACTGACATTCATATTCCAGAAAATAATCATAGACAGCCTCCTGCTCTTGTGGTCATCCAGCCCCATTTCCTACTGCTAGGAAGGTAGGCATAATGGAGTGTTGTGAAGCTTTTTGCACTGCCAGTTTCTCACACCAATGATGTGAAGTACCAAAACTTTCTCCATTTTTCAACCCTCTTTGATTTTCCCTTTGTCTCTCCACTCTCATCTCCTTGATCTCTCTGGTGAGATCCTGCATAGATTGGAGAATAAGTTTTGGAAACTCTTTCTCATCCATTTCTCTCGACATTAGAGACTTGCCTTTGTCTTCTATTTCTTCTTATATGTGGTCTTCTTTGTTGGTTGTATAATCAAATTTTATACCTCTATTAATATACCTCTTCTCCTAGTCTGTAAGAGGTTCTTCTTTAAACGTCATAGATGTAAATGCCCCACAGGCTGAGCCAAGATTATGCTCTGATGCCACTGTAATATCCCAAAATAGGATAAACATGAATATTGAACAATAAACTGGAAATTGCAGTAAACATTATTACATCAAACATATGAGCACATCAGCTGAGTCATTTTATTACATTCAATAGTAGAGATGAAGTACAAAGTGCTTGAAGGAAAGACACTCAAGCTAGACAAAAAATCCTAAAATGGCCCTAAACCTCAACACATGATATGTTTTGCTACAACAACTGCTGGAATGTTGCCAATGCACAGTCCTGCTAGAAAATACAACTGATTGAAACTAGGAATGTGTATATCTGTTGATATGGTTCTAAGAAATATTCAAGATCAGATATATGAGTTTTCTATCACTTTCCCAAGATAACCCAGAAATGGTTTCCAAAAATGACATTAACTGAAAATGCAGCCTTAGGGATGTTTTACGCACTACAGCTGGGATATTGCTGGGAAGTGGATTAACTAATGAGAAATCTATTGTTACTCCTCCCAATCAACTTCCCAGATGAAGGGATGCTCCCCCCACTATATGCCAAGCTAAGAAACTTGGGTTATTGCTCCTCCAATAGATCTACCCTCCTGGATTGCACAATTCATGAAGGAGACTGTGCTACTAATAGGGGTTGAAGATTGGCCTAATTTCTGATGATTAAATGAAGCTCAATAACCTTTCCTGAGTGGGCACTTGAATTCCCCCGAGGATAAGGGTGGGATTTCTGCTCGAAAACACCCGTGTGCTAAACAACACAACAGACTTAGCTAAACAGGAGAAGCATGCAAAAAGTCATAAAAGACAATTCATAAACAATATTCAGAATGCTTTCTATGGATTTCATCCCCGTCCTTATATGCTTGTGAGCCCTCTCCCTCTTGGCCCCACATAATAATTATGCTACACACATGGCCGCTAACCTCCATTATGACTACGTTGTCCTCCATTGTCCCCACTACCTCCATGACTGCGTTGTTGATTTGGTCAAATTGACACCATCCACATGCACTGACCCACATTCACAACAAGAAGTGGTTTATTCATATTGACCCTATCTAGATGCATTCATCCACATTCACATTAAGAAGTGGTTTTATTCCTACTAAGATATTTATGGGTCCCTCTACCCTCTTATTCATCTATCTTGTTGACAAAAACAAAAATTCTAATTCTAATTAGCTAAAAGCTAATTAGGAATATTACACAATATTTGCTTGCTGTCATACCATATCATACATGTGAAACATAAAAATGCAAAACTACAAATCCTGAGTTCGATCCATTTCTCAATAATCAAACTATACACAACTTGCATCTTGATCACACTCTAAATATGATTACGACCTCAACAAACTCTCACACATATTTTGTTTATTGCTCATGTGTCTCTGATCTATCTATTATAGGTGATAATTCGCACAACATATAACCTCTTTCCATGCGTAGGGTATCTTATTTTAAATAAGAGTGTTCCAATGACCCAATCAATCGACCACTTAACAACTACACCTCCCATTCATTGCATTCACATTGATTACACCCTTGGATATAGATTCAAGAAGTTAATTATGATCATATCAACAATACATTGACCATGAAGACAAAATCAAATGATCACTTGAACTTTAAATGCATTCATATTTTTCTTTGATGACCAAATTTACTTGCCAACTTCCTGGATGCGGGTGGTTAACGAGGCTTTTTGTACATGGATGATTTGGTGGATCGGCGCGTGGATCGTCACCACCGCCATCCGACCTCGCATCAGGTTTGGTTTTAATGCTCATGCTCGAGACTTCATTGCTGTGTTAATGCAGCTCACTTATCCACGCCATCCCGCTCACTATTTTGTCATGGCGCCCATTAGCAATTTCATTTGTGCCCCTCCCCTGCGCACTCGCTGCTCCCCTGCTGCCGCTGAGCCTTGCTCTCGCACCAGCACCGGGAAGCGATGTGTCTTGGGCTGTCGTGTTGATCTTATGCCAGATTTTCATGTCTCCCATAGCCATCTCTGTAATTTCAGTCATTCGCTTTCAACTTCTTCCAGGCATCCCCTGTGTGTCGAAGATAGGCTCCCCTCTGTATTCCCCTGTCTCCACAACATTGCCGAAAGCTCTTCTTTTCTTGCTCAACTCACCATGCCGAGATTGAGACAGTGCATGCGTTGCAGAAGGGGGAGTTCTCGTGGCCTTGTCCATCAACAGCCCTCCACCTCCACTTCTGATTCTTCTTCCTACTCTTCTGAATTCGGCCCTGTTCGCTTTCCTGCCTCCAGAAGGGGACGTGGTAGGGGTCGAGGGCGGCCAAATTCTGCTGCGCATTTTGGTCTTATGTCCAGACCTCATTCTCACACTGCTCGTTTTCATTACCCCTGCACTCTCAATAATCTCACCTTCCTAGCCTCTGTCACCATTGAGCTCTGTGAATTGACCGTTGGGCACATTATGGCTACTCCTGGAGTTTCTCTGGAGACAAGGGAGGGAGATGCGCTTGGCACCTCTCAGAATATTAACAGGAAGCCCATGGATTCTGTTGGAAATGCAACCTAGGACGAGAGATTGCAGGCTGTGGCCAGCGTCCCAACTGGTGATGGCCCTACCAGCATGGAGATCCCTCCTACTGAAGCTGATGATCCCTACCAGTATGCTTGCCGCATCATCGAGGAAATTCCTTCCCCCTCCCATGAAGACTAATCAGCTTCGCGCTTCTTGGTTTTTGGTTTCAGATGGCACGAATTTGCTCAATCTCTTCCTGTCAAACTGTTTTCCCTCACTCTACAATTCTCAGGCACACATGTCAACTCATATGTCAACTTGCCAGTTTCCCCTGTGTGGGTGGCATATTACTGCTTATGTCTGTGGTTTTTGGAGTCTGCAACAGCATTACAACATGTATGTTTTTTATTTAGGAATGGGCAGAGTCTGTTTTTTCCCGGTCAATCGATCTGAGTCTTTGAATCTCCTCTGGACAGACAAGGTCATGGCTTTTGATGTTCTCATAGCTAGTTTTGTAAGTCAAGGTTTAGTGATGGATTGTGTGAATGCTGCAACGATGGGCTTGAACTCTCGAGGCCACTGCCTCTCTGTAAATTTATTTTTGTATCAATATAGGAGTAGACCAATTCAGAAAAAAATAAAAAATAAAAATTTACTTGCCAACTAGTAGACAAAATAACTTTTCTTTTGAACATTACAGAAAAATTCAATGTAACAACCCTGGGTTGATTTACCATGTAAACAAATAAGACCAAGATCACGGGATACATATTCCAAGCTGAATGGAGGAGCAAACATTATAGTGGGAATAACTTGTGTTTTATTAATTGCTATGGAAATTGGCAAAGGCAAAGAGGTAATAACTGAAATTTAATTAAGGAAATAAAGGAAAATAAGAGAAAATGAAGGTGAAGAGACACAAATATTCATGCAAGGGAAATTAGAGAGAAAATGAAGGAAAATGAAGAAAAAGGAAAAATGAAAGGAAGAGACTAGAAATCAATAATAAAAAAGCACCTCAGAAACAATTGATGAATTTTTCCCATCTTTTGAGCAAGTGTGGCAAAGGAGGGAGAATAAGCACTTGGACAAGAAAGCAATGGAAAGAAAGGGAGCACAAGAGGAAGTTTGGATAACGACAAGTAAGGACAAAAATTAGTTGTGGATTGCAGGTAACAATGTGCATCTGTGATTTAGTATGCTTGGATTCAAATGCATGGTACATGCATTTGGGTTATTGTTTATGTTTTTTGTCATTGGTATGGGATTTTCCTAGATTGATAACGGTTTCAACCTTGCCTTGCCATTTCTTGGATAACCATGGTATACTAGGTTATTTATTTGATTTAGCTTTGTATGGATGGTAGACTTGGATCTTGGTTGAGGTGGTCTCGAGAAAATTCCCAACGGTCAAGGGTGGAGATGGGATTTCTACCAGAACTCTTCATAGATGGGTGGAGACATGAAAATTCCTCTAGAGTTGGGAAGGAAGTCAGAGGCATTCATGCTTGTTTTGATGTTAGTGATTTCTAGACCAATTTAGGAGAAATCATTGTGGTAGAGGGTTGAGGTGGTTTGGCCTCTGTAATCCCTGGTTGATTTTAGTTTGGTTTAACCCATATGATCCCACATTCATGCTTTTAATATGGAATAAGGGTGATTGGTTGAAAGAAAGATTTGGTTCATCCCAATATATGGTCAGGTGGTACATGGAAGTACTTGACTTGGTTGGATTTTTCATATGTTAATTTAAACTATTTTATTATTTTGATTGATGAGCACTTGTACTAGTTATTATGTTGATATTATGGTTGATCTGTCTTGGATTCTACTCTGGTTATATGTTGGTTATATGCTTGGTTAGATAACGTGCTCTTACTATGAATATTGTTCATGATTTGACAAGTGATTGAATGATTGATGTATTCATGGGATAACAAGTGTTGTTGCGATTACCTTTAGAGGGAATTGGACCTTCTTGAAAATTATCTGACGTAGTTCAAAATTTTATGATCAGATATGCATTCATGAATTGTAGCTTCTATGGTTATTATATGTTTGAAAAAAATCTATCATGTATTAGGCATGTTTAGGTCGATATCTTGCTCAAGTTTTCAATTATTGGAATTTTTATCATCTTAGTTATGCTTCTGGAAAGTCATAGATAATTTTGGGCAGTGTTCTGAAGGCTAGTATGAAAAAATGGCATATATCTCACCACTCCATGCACAAAAATGGGGGTTCTGGGTCATAAATTCATGGAAACAAGCTTTTGGGTGCGGTTATAGCCTCCCAACCACATGGATGTTATGTTATGGGTGTGGTTGTGGAGTCAAGATAGAGAAAATGAGTTTCGACTTAAGGATTGATCACCTGGGGTGGATGTTAGGCTCCTAAGTGGTCTGTAGTCTTTGAGGGATATTATTATGTGTTCTAGTTTTTATGCCCCACTTCCATAATTGAAACTTGGAGATCGGGTCATATCATAGTGGCACTCAACTCATGTTTACCCTAAAAAGCTTGTAAAAGTGGGTAAATGTGGGAGGAGGCATTAGAGGGTGGTATCAAAGCGAGGTTGCAGCACTAGACCTTGGGGTAAAAACAGATTGCCATACAATTTATATGTTTTTCATGCAAGAAATATGGTTAATGTTTGATATATGAATTCCTGACATTTTATTGTTGTTGTGGTTACATGCATGATAAATGCTAGTTGATTAGTGTGGTCATATACACTTGCATTTGTTAGTCATGCGTGATAGTTAACTTCTTGATATATGCATTGTGTTCATATGCATGATGATTATTGTCATTGTGGTTAATTTCTTGAAATTATTATGTATCATGCTAATCTGGACTGAGTTGTGTAGATGTGATAGCCTCCCCTGAGATACACTGAGGTATGACTTTGATTATGTCTTCTATTTGATTTATCTAACATGGTATGTTTCAAGACAATAGAAGACCAAGGATGAAGAATAAAATAGTTGAGTATAGTTCATATGAATCTCCATACAAGTCTGAAGAGAGATTGGCAGGATGGGAGAGATCAATCATAGCAACAAAGAGAAGGGGTATTATCCTGATATAACAGATACATTGAGGAAGCTTGAAGGTAGGAAATGTGAGTTACAAGGCAGACAATGAGAGATTGATTGAGGCATAGGAAAGTATTGCAAGAGCTCATGAAAAGCAAGATGAGGTTAATGCAGTTACTATTAAGAGCCTTACATATTTGTAGAATCAGGGACAATTGGGGATCCGTTATGGACACAAGGAAAAGACAAATGGTGCAGATGGAAGTAGGTCTCGGAAGGGGTACATGTTGGATAGAGATGATACAATGATAGGCGGAAGTTCCTTGGATACACCTAACAGGAGGGACAAAACTCATGGATTTTATTCTAGGCCCAATTCGGATAGACGTCACTGCCATTATCTCCAACATCCTTATAGGATGAGTTTAGGAAACCCAAGCCTCCTAATTTTTATGGGAAGTGAATAAATCATAAGATGAAAATGTTGTTAACTTGTGTCTTAGTCAAATGGATAAATTTGAATTTCCACATAAAAAAGATGACTTGAGTTGTAGTTAGCAGTAGTGACATGGCCAAATCACTTAATTAGGTTAGTCAATTCAAGTTTGTGGGAAAGAATTAGATTTGTGCATGAGTTGATTGCTAAGATCTAGAAATTTAGTGGAGTTATCGTTAGTGAAACTTAGTTATCTAAGTTCTAGTCATTAATAGAGTCAGTAGGAGTTCATTTGAGTAGTTGTGACTATTGTTAACTCACTCATCTCTCAATTAACTAGTTAATTTACTAAAAATAGCCCTAGCCATGCATGCAATTTTAATTTCCTAGTTGAGTCAAGGAAAAATGCATCAATGTAATCATCATTGTATACTAGTGAGTGTACATAGTTTACATGTAGTAGGCGAGGATTTTCTCTTGGGAGTTCCACAAGAAAATAGGAGCTTTTCCTATTCTTTAGGAGCTAATTTACTCAGGCATTGCACAAGGAAATATGAGGAAGTTGGAGCCTTATTTTGGCTAAGTATTTTCCAAAGAAAAATCAGGAGGAAGAGATCAGTATTGCAGTGCAGGTTGAGCTTCAAGGATTGAAGTTATCATTGTAATAGATATATATTTTCATATTATAGAATAAAAATAGAGGAGGGGTTTTTCCCAGTTGGGTTCCCCAATAAAAATACTATGTTCTTGTGATTGAATGATTGCATGTGTTTCTATTGTATGTTTTGCTTTCCATAGATTGAGTAGAAGAAATTTGTTTCTATTGATCTCTATCTGATTTCATTAGTAGCTAAAAATAATGAGTTATTTCTACATGGTATCAGAGCTATTAAAAACAACATAGAAACTAGATTCTTGATCATCTCTCTAAGAAATTTTGAATAATAGATTTGTGGTGCATGTATTTTCTTCAGTGCAGGAACAATGTCTTTCAATGGATTGAGTCTTGAGTATGCATTGGAGGGCACTTATAATTTCATAGCTTGGAAATATAATGGAGTATTGGAGTACACACAAATAGATATTCCAAAACCAACAAAATCATATGCAAAACAACTATCTCAGTGGAAGAAATATATTGCAAAAGCCAATAGGATTATCTTGGAGGGAGTCAGAGACCATGCGGTTTGTAGTTTGCATGAAAATTAGTATGCTTATGTAATGTGGAAAACCCTCACAAATTTATTCAAAAGAAATAGTGATGCCAAAAAATTGGCATTGAAAGATAAGATCAAGAACATTCGAATGCAGAAAAATGAAACCAGTGTTCAATACCTATCCAGATTCACTCAGGTTAGAGATGAACTTGGAGGAGTAGGAGAGACTGAACCACCATCCAAGCTTGTGATCTTAGCACTCCTTATTCTTTCAAATTCCTGACATAGCTATCAGGATTCAGTTAATGGAAGAGACAATCTCCCAAATTGGGAGAGACTTTGGTATGACATGGTGCAAGAGGAGATTAGAAGAAAAATTATAGATGGAGTCTCATCTAGATATGATGAGGAAGAATATTTTTCTCTAGTTTGAAAAGGGAATAATTCTAAAGGGAAGAAGGTCTAAGGCGAGGCAAAATCTAGCCAGAACCATGGCTAGAAGAAAGACCTTAGTAAAATTAAATGCCTTCATTACCATGAGTATGGGCACTATGCAACCAAGTGTCCACATAAGGAATCTAGTAAGGAACCTGTAGCAACAACAAGAGGATATGATCTCACATCACAATTTGAGATGGATTTTACCTTCATTGCTTGCATGGAAAGAAAATTAAGAGGGAGTGAGTGGTACCTAGACTTTGATGCTTCATATCATATGACAAGAAATAAGGAGCTATTCAGAAGCTTAGAGGAGAAGGACTTACAATTACCCATAGAGCTCAGAGATGATATGAGATATAGTACCAAAGGGATTGGCACTGTCACCTTTAAGAAGGAGTTAGGCTCCCATATTCATCTAGCGAATGTAATATATGTGCATGGATTGAAGAAAAACCTATTTTTTGTATTTGTACTTGAAGATAGAGGATATGATGTGGTGTTAAGTAAGGCGAAAGCTTATCTGAATCACGTTTCCATTGGACGAGTAAAACAAATCGGTGTTCGAGTTAAAAATATCTACAAGCTAGAGGTAGATTTTGCCAAGTATGCAACTATACCTCTAGGAGTGATGTGGGGTGATGTAGAGACTTAGTACCATAGTTGAAAATATTTGCACACGATCCATGGGAGAGAAATAACAATTGTAGTATACTCTTCTCATGGATCATTACCCTTTCTACAAGGGCCTACAATATTCAATAGAAAAAGGATTAGTTTCAGTTGATGAAGTTATATATTGAGTGACGGTGTAGAGGCTAGTAGTAGTTAGAGATTCAGGAGAAAGTTGCAATTCAAATACATAGTTGATTTAGCATTTTGGATGCTTCTCAGTTGTAGTTGTTGTAGTAGAAGCAACAACAGTGAGAGGGAGTGTTATTTGTGTTACAATAAATTCCTACAGAGGAGCAGGACTGGGTTTGTGTAGAACCCTTTTCTTGCTAAGAGGGAGTGTTAAATTATATAAAGAAAAGGCTTCATTTGAATTTTTCCGTAGTCAAATGGAGAAATTTGAATTTCCACATCAGTAGGATGACTTGGGTTGCAATTAGGAGTGACATGGATAGGTCACTTAGTTAAGTCATTCAATTTCAATTTGTGGGCAAGAAGTACAATTGTGCATGAGTTGATTACTAAGATCTGGTAATCTAGTGGAGTTATAGTTAGTGAAACTCAATTATATGAGCTCTAGTCATGAATAAAGTCAGTATTAGTTTAGTTGAGTAATTGTAACTTTTTTTAACTCAATGATCTCTCAGTTAACTAGCCAATTTAATAAAAATATCCCTAGTCATGCATGGAATTTGAATTGCCTAGTTTAGCAGAGGAAAAAGGAAATAATGTAATCACTATTGTATATTAGTGAGTGCACAAAGTTCACATGTATTAGGTGATATTGAAATGGCAACAAGAAAATCCTGATTTAATTTTCCCTTGAATTAAATTAGGAGAAAATTGTAATCCCACATCACAAGACAACAAGAATGTGTTAACTAACTTAGTTTGACTTAGTTGGCTCTGTTAATTCGAGTTAAGGACATAACTTGAGTAATGTAGAGTGTATCCTAAATTTTAGGAGCCTAGGTTGAGTTTAATTTGAGTTGTAATAATTTAATTCAGTTAAACTAAGTTAAAGTCAATTAAACTAGTTCCAACTCTTAGAGGAACTAGTGGGAGGTCTAGTAGTGGGGTGTGCACTTAGTGATAAACCAGATAAATGATAAATCAAACATAATTAACTCATGCATGCATCAAATATGAGTTACCCGATTGAGATCAAAGTTCAAGGGTAGTGTAATATCAGTTGTATAATTATCCAAGTTGTACAGGCGGTGCATGCACTCAGAGAAGGGTCTATAAGGATTTCAAATTTATGGATGAGGAATTACAATAAATAATAGGGGCTAATTACCAATGAAACAATGCAATGAAATAAGGGCTTGGGAGGGTAGTAAATTGGCTAATTATTGACCAGAGGAAGCTTGTAGAGTAGTGAGATGATTATACTTGTGCAGATATTGTTCAGGCTTGAAAAAGCATTGTATTTCTCCTCTATTTTGTAACTAATGCAATACAAATAGGAAGGGGTTTTGAGTGGTGGATTTCCCCTAGATATATCCTCATGTTCTGTGTGTTAATTGTATCAGGTTGCATGTTTTGATATTGCTTCTCAATCGTGAATTGATTTCAGCATATGAGTATAAGTAAATTTATCTTATGTTTCAGAACATTACATGAGTAGTATTGAATCTACAATTAATTTCCAGATGGTATAAGAGCTATAATCACAGTAAATAAGAGAGTTATAAGTTTGCGTAGGAGGTTCGAATTTCAAGATCAATGTTGTAGGCTCTCTCTAGGATTGAGAAGATGAATTCCACTAGAATCAAGCTCGAGTATGCTCTGGAAGGAACCACAAATTTTGTAGCATGGAAGATCTATATGGAGGTCATATTAGATGATAACATGCTATTATATTACATCAAGACATATTTAGTTAAACCCCCAATAGCTGATTGCCAGGATCTCGCTCACGGGAAGAAGGATGTAGCTAAAGTGAGGAGGATCATATTGAAGGGAGTTGAAGATCATTTGTATCAAATCTCTATGGGAAAGAAAATCCATTTTCGATGTGGAACAATGATCATAGGAAGTTGACACTTAAGGAAAAGCTTCGTAGCATCAAAATGTTGAAGAATGAAACAATTCTGCAGTACCTAAGCAAGTTTACATAGTGTCATGATGAAGTTGGCAGGGTTGGTATTACTGTTCTAGAAGAATATTTGGTAGCTATAGATTTGTTGGGTTTCCAGAGGGCTGGCACAATTATCAATATTTCGTTAATGGTAGAGATAAACTACCAAGTTGGAAGTGGTTATAGTCCTATCTAGTGTAGAAAAATAAGGCGAGACAATTGAGATAGGACCTCATCCAAAGAATTGGAAGAAGACCTTGGATTAGTCAACAAAGGAAAGAAAGCCAAGGGAAAGAAGTCCCAAGGAGAGTAGGGCAAGAAGAAACAATTTTCCAAATTCAAGTGCTTTCACTATCTTGAATTCAGGCACTATGCCACGAAATGTCCACAAAATAAGGAAAGAAAGAAGGAGTTTGTAGTAGTAGAAACAAGTGAAGCTCTAGATTCACAATTCGAGCTTGATTTTAATCTCACTGCATGCATGGAAATCATAATAATGGGAATCATGTGGTATCTCGACATTCGCGCCTCGTTCCATATGACGAGGAATAAATATATCTTCAGTGACTTGGAGGAGAAAGACCTCAAGAAAAACAATGAGTTTGGAGATGAGGGGAGGTATAATGCGACCAGTATTGGTACAATTACTTTTCAGAGGGAGTTTGGCTCCCCTCTCAGACTTAAGGATGTGATGTTTTTTCTAGGACTAAATATGAAACTTGTTTTTGTCACGGTATTGGAAGATTGTGGCTACGATATGATATTTAGAAAAGGGAAGGTTTTCCTTAGACACATCGCCACGAGACAGGTGAAGCAGATCGATGTGCGAGTCAAGAAATTGTATGAACTTTAGGTAGAAGAAGCATGAAAATCATTGAGTAAGGATAATTTTAGAGAATTTGTGGTTGAGAGGGAGCATGAATTACCTCTCAACATGCAGCCTCAGAAGAAACCTCAACAAGTTGTGTAGCAGTCGCAGATGGAGAAGCAGAGAAGACGTTGAGTGGAGAAATCCGCTCAAGAAAATACCTCCAATAGGGAGAGATTTTGATCCAGGTTGGGAGAGGGAGCACATGTAGCCATACCTTGAGGTGTGAGGTCAGGCGATGTGAAGCAATAGTCCCAGAAGTGTAAAAATTTGGGCAGGGTCCATTGAGGTGTTTTTTGTCTCACAGATCATTACCTGGCTATGGGGGCCCACAATATTCAGTAACAGGAGGATCAATTTCATTTAGATACCAAGGAGTGTATATGGGTGTTGAAAAAAAAGCAATAGGCTCAGTTGTTGATTCCATAGTAGCACAGTTTTCCCAATAGATAGTTACAGATTGATTCTGTGATTATTTTTTATTTATTTTTATGTATGATTCTTAATTGCAGAGGTTGTAGTAGAAGCAACAACAAAGATAATTGTTTCATGAAGTACATTCAAAAGGTGTTGGATCAGGGTAGATGTGAATACCTTTCTTGTTGAGAGGAAGTGTCTAAAATGGAAACAAGAAAATCCTGATTTAATTTTCCCTTGAATTAAATTAGGAGAAAATTGTAATTCCACATCACAAGACAACAAGAATGTGTTGACTAAGTTAGTTTGACTTAGTTGGCTCAATTAATTCTAGTTGAGGGCCTAAATTGAGTCATGTAGATTGTCTCCTAAATTTTAGGATCCTAATTTGAGTTGTAATAATTTAATTGTTACTAGTTGATATTTTCCTATTATTTATGATCTAATTTCCTAAGGAATTATGCAAGGAAATAGGAGGAAGTTGTAGGCCTATTTTGGCTAAGTATTTTCCAAATAAAACTCAAGAGGAAGATATTAGTATTGTAGTGTAGGTTGAGCTTCAAGGATTGAAGTTGTCATTATAATTGATCTATATTCTCATATGATATAATAAAAACATATGAGGGGTTTTTCCTAGTTGGGTTCCCCACTAAAAATATTGTGTTCATTATGATTGAATGATTGCATGTGTTTCTATTGTATGTTTTCCTTTTCACAGATTGAGTAGAAGAAATTTGTGTCTATTGATCTCAATCTGATTTCATTAGTAGATGAAAATTTCAAGTTATTTCTATAGAAGCATGGTTGCATGAGATGAGTTTGAAAGACTCTTCAAGAAGAAGCATTTTTCTGAGAAATATCACAATGGAAAGGCCAAGAGCTCAGGATGAGAAGAGAAAGGTCCAAAGGTTCAATAACAAATTGTCATTATCATTTAAATATTGGATCAAGTTTGATGAGCCTCAGTCATTAGAGGAAGCCATCGGAAATCTAAAGCATTGTTATGAGCATTCAAAGCGTAAACTTGAGTTCAAGGGTGGCTAGAAGGTAATGAGAAGACTAAAGGAAAATTACCTAATAAATGAGAGGACCTCAGATGCAGGTGATAAGGAAACTATGGCTCCGTATAATAAGTTCAATGTAGCTGAGAGAGGACATGGGAATCATCATGTGGAGAATTAGAGTAAATAAAATGGCAGAGAATCATTGCGGTGTTGAACTTGTGACAAATATCATTGCAGGAAAGATTTTCCTTTGTATCAAGGTGGTGCAGTGGATGTGTGGCAAGCCTCAGATCTAGAGTGCACAAGAGGATCGTTTGGGATGTAGGTCAGAGCATTCCCTCGATCTATGCAAAAATGGATGACAAGCACGAAGGTCACAAAGTATCCATCATTGAGGTGAAAGTGGAACCATGGGAAGAGTTCCAGGAAAATCCTCAATGTATTATGTAGTAGAATAAACTCATGCTCCAAAATCTAGTAATAGGGCAAGTTAAAGTGCACGAAATCACTTTGGGGTTGAGGAAGATACTTGGTAGATGGTTGATCAAATGCAGGAATAACAACTGATTTTCAATTATGGTTGGATTTTTCAAGGGAATTGGATTCCATTGAGAGATGGTATGTGTAGGTGATTAGTTGCAAGGAAAATTGTTGGGTACAACATGGAAATTTAATTGGTATATTGTTATATTTACTTATGCATTGACGATTATGTGTTTATGGAAGTATGAGGCAGGGAATTGCATAGAAAAACAGATTTCCATAGATCTTGAAGAAGGCTCGAGTTGAGATTTTCCTTGAAATCACTCGGAAAACATGGGAGTTGATTCATGGTGTTTGTTGAAATTTTTGTGCCTTCGATGTTTTGTGATTTTTTTGTGCTTGATTTGCAATTTTTATTGTGTTTGGTGCATGGAAATGCTACTTTGTTTGTATTGTTGTTTTGTTTTCCTTATTTTATTTATCTTTCCTTCTTGTTCTTTCCTTTTATGTTTTGAGGGTCTTGGGAATTGGTTGGGGAAACATGAAAGTTAATAGAGCTCAGGGAGATATGAATGAAACTCAACATGTAATATAAGACTCGGATGAAGCCTGATGCATGATTAAAGGGTAACTGAAAGCAAGAATATGAAAACCAGTTGGGTTTTTTGGGTCCATTGGGGTAAATGGGCAGTGGTAGGACAATCATGAGAAAGGTGATAGGAAAGGTAAAGTAAATGGATTTGAGACATCAAATTTCTTGGCTAATTTGGGAACTATTTTCACAAAATTGTGCATGCGTTGAACGGATAAAGGAAGTTCTCTTAACCTTGACCTTATGAACACTGGTAATTGTGTTGTAATCATGGTTATATACACACACACACACACACGTGTATGTATGAATGTCATTGTTTTACAGGCTCGTAAGAGATCATTATTGTGGAAGAATGATTGCTTATGTAGGTGAATGACATGAGAAGGTTCTTGGTTATGAGGAATCAAGTGGGCAATGTATCCCTATATATCATGTGGATATGATTTTGATATTATGAGCTTATAATTATGCCTATATTTATGTTATGGTAGGCAATGCTGAAGGATACATTGGAGAAATGAAAGAAGTGTGAGCTGTGACATGCTGAGACAAGCATGGGTAGTGGAAATAACTACAGATCTGGGACTTGGGTTGTGGATGCATACAATAAGGCATGGGGAAGACACTATAGGAAATTTTTCTTGGTAGAGAGGATGTGGTCTATGGATGTGTGGTATTGTTGTTGTGTACATGTTGTACATGTTTTGTGTACATGTCGTACATGTTTTTTTGTGTACCTGTGGTAATGTGTCATGAGTATTGTGTAATCATTGTATTGTGACATGTGTACTCATTATTTTATACTATGGGTATGTACATGTTTTGTGTGGTACACTGTGTGTAGGTATATGTGTTGTGTTATACACCGTGTGTGGGAGTATGTGTTGTGATGTACAATGTGTGTATGTGTACGTGTGGGTATTGGTTCTCTGGATCCCTGGCAGTTGTGCGATGAAATCTTGTAACAACTTAAGTTCCCTGTAGGTTGTGGGTTGGAGCCCTATAATATCTTGGTTTCCCTGGAGGTTGTGGGTGAGATAGTAGTACTCGGAGCCCCGAACAACTTGGTATGAGACCAATCTTGAGTTTTTGATATTCAAAGTAGAGGTGGCATAATCTCTGGATGCCCTTATTGCAGATACTGCATATGGATGAGAAGGCACTAGGTGCTTTTCAATTTTGGAAACCGATATAGTGAGTGTACATGTTCAAAGAGAAAATAAGGTACTAAATTCTTGTTGGGTTTGGAAACTGATCCAGTGTGTATAGAGAAAGGAAATAGAACAAAGGGAGAAGAAAAGAACCATTTAAAAGATAAGTATGAGTATTTTATTTCAGCTTTTAGTTATTCACACTGTCTATGATTCTGGTTTATGATGGTTGGTTTTTGAGCTAACTAGATGTGATATGTTTATACATGATGATTTGATCAAGAGATACTTTGACTTGTTGTGACAGGAAGTAAACAGAATTGCAGGTGTACCTTATTGATGAGCTACCAATGAGGTATGATTTGAATTTATTAAAATTCCTTTTGTCTAATGGAAATTATGTGCTTGGTACAGGAAATCATGGAAATTTACATGTTTGGGTGGTTGGAACTAACTACAATAGTCTTAGCAGCAATAAAAAAAGGAATTGGAACATTTTACATATGTTGGTAAAGCACTTCAAGTGTAGGGCCATTGTGGGAAACTAGTACCCAAAAATGTCCATTGATTTCCATGAACATGCTATGACTATGTTGTAGCAGCTACAACACCACCCAAAAATTTTGGGTATATTTAAAATTTCGGGTTCCTCCTCTGCTCGCTTAGGCGTTGAAGTCTTTCACTCGACTTGCAATCAACTACATCCCAGCGACCTATCCCCAACCCCTCATGAGTTGTCTCACCTTCATGATCAGATGTCGTTGTTGCAATCACGCCATATGTGGGAAGGATCATCTAGCGTATGCTCGAACATTCTTACTGCAGTTGTGCCATGTGTAATGAGATTTCCATGCATACGTTTGAATGGAAACCTTTTGTGTATTGACGAGTAAAAGCCCTCCTGCTGTAGGTCATTAAGCATGTTGTTTGAATACTTCCCTTAAGCTTGTTAGTTTCATGTGTTTTATCTGTGGTCATCATTATTGAAGAGTAATTATGATGTTGTAATATTCCACGTAGGTTGACCCCACAGGTGACAAACTCCTTAGTCGTGTCACGACATCAAGGGAAATAAAATTGGGCTCAACGACGAGGCCAAAGTTGCGGAACAAGGGAGGAGCAGGAGAAAACGATCAGTACTGTTAAAAGGGGGATAGTGTGATACATGTTGATCAGAGAGAACCTTCTATGTCACTGATGCAAAAGCTTTCTTCACTAGTGCGCACCAGATGCTTAAAAGCGCTCCGTTTGGAAATGTCTAGATCCTGCACCATACCATCTAAATGTCGATGGGTGCACACAAAGGGACATATTTCACCACCCCGACTAGTCTAGCCCAAAGTATAGCCCGGTGAACAAAGTGGACTCAGAAGACTCACATTGAACGACAATCTCAGTCAAGGTGTTTTCGTGTCGAGCAGCGGTGCGAAAACACACATGGTGGCAAGCCAACGACAGAGTTTCCAATATCAACCACACCTTTCAGAAACAATATCTATTAAACTCGAGCTACAAGGTGGGTGCAAATGTATGGACCAAGGTTATGGTTTTAAGTATGATGTGATTAAACAAAGGCAAATAAATCATATGGTTTCAAAACCATAGGAGATCATGGAGAAAACTATGTGCAAGCATTATAAGTGGGCACACATCCGTGGACTAAGGGGACGTTGTATATTTAAGCTTAGGCACAATCACATGTGATCTCAAAACCATATAACACCACCGAGAGGAACATTACAGTTAGGATCGAATACCTTTATGCCTAAGTCGTATGTTAGAATTTTTGAGGCATATATATATATGGTGGTCAACTTTACAACTAAAACGCGGGTCAAAATTATATGAAAATGCATTATGGTTCGACGTATCCATTCCTATGGCTGAGTTTTATTCTTTGAAAACAGATATATAATATTTGGTCGAAATTTGTGTTTTAACATGGAGCAAGCATTGTAACAAACCCATAGTAACGTGTTGTAACGACTATGGTGCGTTACCCATGGGCGAAAAGGTCGAAGGCAGTTTTCTGCCTATGGTAAATATTTGGGAGCAGATATATATATATATATATATATTCAATGGTCCAACAGCGTTGCATGGAGTCAAATGTGCAATATTTACATTGCATGGAGCGGTCAACCTTACGTTTTAAACCCAACGCAAAACGTGCATGGACACGTTGCATGGAGTTCAACGTCGATGGCGGGGTTTTTGTTTGACAACAACCATATACATACAACGGTCTTATTTTTTAAAACGTGGAGCGGTGTGCAAAGGTTCGATGGCGGAGGTTTGGAGCGTATATATTTTATGGTCCAAAGGTATGTTTACACGTGGCAGCGGAATATTATAACACGTTGGAACTGCATGGATGAATCTGCAATGCATCTGTCTCCAGTCTGCATGGCAACCGTCGTGCTGGAATAGAAGTTGAATGATTTATGCGTTACGACTGTAGTCATGGACTGAAAATCCAGCGTGAAATCCGATTTCGTATCCCCAAGGGAGATATTCCAGGATATAATCACGCTTTGAATTTTCTATTAATAACCTACGTTGGTCCCGTTTAGAAAGATGCTATCATTACATGCTCGTTGGAAGCTGAATTTCTGAGACTGCCACTACTGACCAGATCTCGCATTCCACGTAGATTTATTCCTGACTGTTTGCAGCACGTTCAATTGCAGGCCCGCGAAGGAAAGATAAGCTCACCACAGAAGAAATGGGCTCATATAAAGAGCGACCGTTTGATCTATTCTAAATCCACCAAGATAATTCAGAATCCTCTGCATACCTAGTCAGGACGGTCGACCTACAAAGTTATCTCTGTTAGACAACCTCCGAGGTCACTCACAGCATCAACATGCATGCAAATAGAACCCTAAACCATTTCTCTACGGGCATACATACGTGTAAGATATTTTTTCGACTCAGAGGAGAAGAAACCACATAAAATTAACCTTGCACAATGACAGATCTAGTTTTTGGAGGTGGGATTGAAGTGCACGACCAAAAATGGTATTCGAAGCTACATGCTCTTGTTTTAATGCATGTTGAATTGCATACGGATTCAGCTGTATCGTTTCTACCATTGTCGTAGGATAAAGATCCTCCAAGAGAAATGAAACGCTCATCTTAACCAGTGCAATAACGACTACAGGACGTATCTCCAGAGTGGCAAATCCCTCGATACAACAGATGAGAAATGCTCTGTTGCAAGCGCAAGAGTCCCACCTTGAAAATTATGACGAAGATGCAGATTCAAGGAGGCTTAGGGTTCGATGTTAAATCGGTCCAGCAGATCAATGTTATTAGATTTCCTTTGGAAGACTGGATTTGTTAACATCGTGTGAATATAGCATAGCAATGGTGCTGGTCTGCTTATAACCTGACTTGCCACCACGAAGACAAGCTGTTCGAAGGGCAAGAGATTTGTCGGAGTGCGTTCCTTCCTGCAACTTCACTAAGGAGCAGCGCCCTCACCTTATTTGTCATGACAGCATGCAGACTCATCAACCCCATTTCGAAGGGGCATTCCCTCAGTAATATCTTGGTGCAAACTTTCGAACATGATGAAAGTATCATTGGAGCCCGGCATAGTTTCGTTGTGGAGAACACAAGCAGCATGTTGCCCAAATCAACACTTCCGTTCCATTGGGAGGAAACAGAGCATTTCCCAGCAAGCGAGAGAGTTGGTACATTGATGCCATGTGTGTTGGTTATTCCTAGTCCCCTACTAAATCAAAAGCTGGGAACAAGAAATGCATCACATGCAGTGGGAGATGGCACAAGAAAAAGCCCTTTGCCTCATCAATGGGTTTTCACTACAAACATTCGGATCCCAAGAGAACTTGATAAGGACCATGCTGTGACATAACATTTGACCACACAGGGGTCCAAAGTTTTCATTTTACTTGTGTAATTAATTAAATGCACCTCTTAACATTTTTATTCAAGCAATGAAGACATGTAACCTAAGATATGTGATTGCAGGTGGAAGCTGTCGATTTGCACGATGAGTTGGAGTTTTTCCCAGCAAGCAAGAGGACCGGTTTTCAAAGCACGTGAGATGAGGAATACTGCTACAAAATCCGCAGATCTGCTTGAAGTCGTAGGTTGCAGATTTCTTCAAGTCACAGGTCGCTGATGGCCAAGGTCGCGAGGTTGCAAGGTCACATATCTCTGGTTTTTCCGCCTTTTGCGACCCTGCGACCTAGTGACCTAGTCGCAAGGTCGCATATCTCTATTGTTTCCGCCTTTTGTGACCCCACGACCCAGCGACCTAGTCGCAAGGTCGCAAGGTCGCATTTCTTCGGTTTTCCGCCTTTTGCGACCCCGCAACCCAGGGACCTAGTCGCAAGGTCGCAAGGTTGAATTTCTTTGGTTTTCCACCTTTTTGCGACCCCGCGACCCCGCAACTCGGTCGCAACAATAGCTCAGGTCGCAGGTCGCAACAACAGCTCAGGTCGCAGGTCGCAGAAAAGACTGGGTCGCAAGGCAGCCCAACGGTCAAGAAGATGAAAAGTCTAGGAAGCTTAAAGGGCAGGTTTTGTATTATAAATACTCCTTCAGGAGCTTGTAACAGGATCTTTGGTTTGGGCCTCGAGCTGAGTACATTGTATTACCAGTAGATTATACATTTAATGATGAATACAAGAATTTTGTAAAACCCCTTTTGTGGATCTGGTGTTGTTTTATGTATGAGCATTGTTGAGTATTACGTTTTCAGTTTCTGAATGTCTTTGTACTAAGGGAACTGTATTTTCAATTCACATCACAGTTGCATAACAGTTTGCTGAGTATGTTAATGGTGGTTGAGTTTATTTCACTTTCTTAGCGAATGTTGATGACTTTGTTTATTTGCGTTTGTGTTATCATTTAAACTTTTAGGAGGTGAAGGGTGTTCTTGCTATGAGGAATTGTTTCCTTTGCGGTCAGAACAGTTTACAAGCATGACCCCAATGAAGTGTTGCTAACAACACTTCCTTTGGTCTTCATGCTTTACTATTTCCTCTTGCTACTCATTAGTGCTGCATGTACATTTAATGCATCAAGAATATGTCTTGTATCAGTTGATTAGGTGTGTATCCACTATTTTATAGAGTTTAAGCGAGACCCAAAGAAAAGGAGAAATCAGTGGTAGCCAGACCCACATCCCGGACGGGATCCCTATTCCAAACGGTTCAAGGTTTAGTTGGGACCTTTTACCAGGTAGATCCCCTGCTGTTGGCCGGACAGATTTTCCCGTCAACAGAATTGGCGCTAGAAGGAGGGCCAGATGACAAGCTGAGCCCTTAGAGCCTGCAGTTAATCTCATACCTGTAATGGCTCGTTCCCAAATCATTCTCCCAAAATGTTTGTCGGAGTTTTATGAGCCTCGATACTTCATCCCCGATGAACTTATGTATCACTTGTCCCAGTTAAAATTCGATGGTGAAAATGGGGTGTCCATAACCCAACACTTTTTAGATTTCTGTGACTTTGGTGAGTGCTACGAAATTGACGATGAAGGTTTGATTTGTTTGCTTTTCTTCCTCACTCTCGAAGGTCACGCTAAGCAATGGTGCCGCACATTGCCGGACGCTTCCATCCATTTGTTTGAACAACTCGCTAGTGAATTATGACAAGCTTTTCACAGGTATGATCTTCATGACGTTGTAATAAAGTTAAATGACATCAGAATGGGACCTCAGGAATCTTTAGATGAGTTCGCTATTAGATTCGTTCATTATTGTTTTGAGTTCCCTGAGAGGGATGTCGATTGGGAATGTTTAAGTGAACAGTTCAAATATGTGATTCTCGTTTCCCTTGAACAATTTCAGTTAGATCCTAGTGTTCCCTATGATGACCAGCAAGTTACCGGTTGTTCCAATTTTGTCCCTAATGTTGTGTTGTCCATCTCCCCGAGTCCAGACCACATTCGGGCCTCCAAGGAGCGTATTGCTATGTGTGACATTCTCACTCCTCCTCCTGAATTGTCGGATAGTCGAGGTACGACCTCGAAATTTCTGAGCAATGATGGATGGGTGCATGGGGATGAAGCCTATGGTACTCCCTTTGAATATTTCATGCACCATGTCGAATCAGAGTTTGGAAACCACAGTGGCTCATTATCTCTCTCGGTTCATGAAACCCACCTCGAGCCCACTCGGTGTCTCCCTAGACACAAACCTAAATTTGATTCGTATACTGATTATGAATCGACTCCTACCCCGCATAAAGTTGATTCCCTTACAAGGCCTGCCAGATCTTTGTGTCCTCTGAATGACACGGATGCGTGTGTTGAAAAGCCTCGTATGGTTAACGCCCCTGCGACTCAATCTCTTTGCTCATTATTCCCTGGTTGGTTTCCCGATCCCGCCACACCAGTAATTTCTTCGACACATTAAAAATTTCTTTATACTGGTATTGGCGACAATTATGAGCCCGCAGATGGTGTTTCACAATCGCAGTCCAAAATCGATGAATCTTTCAGATTTGATCATTCTCACTCGGAATCTTTAGACAGCCATAGGAGCGATTTCCTGTCTAGGCAACCTCAAGATGTCCTCTTTATTGATCCATCCCAGTTGGTAACTCCCGAGGAGCCTGACTTGCCAGGTACCCAGCTTGATCAAATCGATGGTTGTAGCGATCACTCCTTATCTGAAAACATATTCAATCATACCACTGAGGATTATCACTCGCATCTCTTTGCTGACCCGATGAAGACACCTGAATTCGGTGATTCGCTTTGGGAAGATTCAAGTACCCATCAGAAAGTTGAAGTGCTTCAGCTTCTGCCAACTGTTTCTGAGATGACGATCCCCAAATACCACGCTCCTCCCAGCATAACCGCGGTAAATCCACCCCACCCTGGAAAATCTAGAGAATCTGATACTTTGGGTTATCAAGCTGTCAGTGCGCAAACATTTGACCGAATTGCTACAAAGCCCACTGACATTTTGCAACCCACCACAATCCATGATCACATCTACTCGCCTGTTGATCTTGCCAAGCAGTCAAAGTTGGAAAGCCCCTTGCTCGAAGGTCCAGAGTTTGTTCAAGGCAGTGAGGAATTTCAGGATCCACTAAACGCGGATTCGGATCCCCATACCCTTGACCAAACCTAGGAGCAACCCCGGACTAGGGTTTTCGAAACTAAGGTTTCTACGCTTGGATGCGCATGCATCTATAGTTCGCCTGGCACTTGATTATTGTTTCCATTCCATAAAACTGATGGTCCTCAACACCATGATGAGATTGCCAGTCAACTCGACCAACCCTATTCGGTGGATGTGCCTACAAATAGGAAACGGCTTACCAAGCGCCCATCAGACCCAGGATTGTGCATGAATGATTATGTGTCATTGAAAAATGTTGAGTTTCAAGAAAATATCGTTGTGTATCAAGATGAGAGTGGGATTCAGCTTGCACAATCTATTTTGGCATGTTCTTTGGTAAGTATCTATGATCGGCTTGCCGTTGCACCTGCTCCTCAGGTAAGTTTTGTTGCTACTGCACGTTTTTGGATACTAGTTCTGATCCTGATCATTGTTGTTGTTGTAGGATGCAAATTAATGTGGTGGCTGCACTGGAAAACTGATTTTAGATAACCCGACCGCATCATTGGTTAAACTAGGGTTTAGGTGTAGGCTAGCTAGGACCTGTTAATAAAATTTGTTAGTTCAAAGTCTTTAATTAGGTTTACTTGCTAAATTTTTCTTCATGATTTAAAAGTGTGTTTGTTGTTTTTGTTTACGATTAATATTTTAGGCATCATCATGTTACAAGTATTTTCCTTTCATTTCCTTTTCAGTTGCTTGTTGTTGCATAAATAATCACTGCTTGTATTTGCACTTACAACTGGTTGATCGTTCTCGCACATGGCATTGCATTGCATCTTGAGCCTCGCTTATTACATTGTGTCATACACTCTCTTTCTCACATCATTTTTGTCATATCGCCTGCCACTTCATGAGCCCTCATTGCAACCCTATCACCTTGCAGTCTTGTTTTTCCCTGATTGCTGAAACAGTAACCTTGTTATTTTGCGTGAGGTTGCAGTGGCTATCTCAAGAGGCAGCTTTCCCTCAGGTCAAGTCGTCGAGGTCACATTCTCAACAAGATGCCTATGAGTCTAAAATTATTTAGCCTGGGAGATACAAGCCAGTTACTTGAGGGAGACCTAATAAGTTTGAATGGCCCATACCCGTAGCCTAGACCTTGTGCCCAGCATCATCTTGGACACCCTAAATTGATCTGTTTTGCACGCTTCACCTATTGTGGTAAATGGGATGTGAAGGCTCGGCACAAGGGAAAACCCAAATCAGGATATCTTTCAGTTTCTGTAAAACAAGAAACAACCTCTCTTGCTCGTAAAATAAGTCGGGATCCCTCATCCTCCCATGAAAAATAAGTGCCATGAGCACATGAAAATAAGTGCTACAAGCACATGAAACAAATAAGGGTAAAGGATCGAGAAAGGCTTCCTACGCAGAGAGGTGATGCAATGACTCCGCCGGAGTACTGACCAGGCTCGCTGGCAGCGGAGCAACGTTTGTGATTTCTTGAAGTGACTCCGCCGGGGTATTGTCCAGGCCTACTGGCAGCAGAGCAACACCAAAAAATTACTTTAAAAAATCCTGAAAACAATAAGCCCACTACCTTGCCCTTCACATCATCAACAAGCTACTGGCGTATGTGAGCTTTCTTTTTCATGTGTTTTTGATTAGCGGGACTTAGTTGAGGCACAAGGATTAGGCATACCTGTAAAGGGCCAAAGTAACCTGAGAGACCGGCGAGCTGACTGATATTCCCTTGCATTCTTATCGGGACTCATAATTTTGTTGTGATACGCCAGAATCTTCCAGATTCTACGATGGTTCGCCATTTTTGTAACGCTACAACACCACCCAAAATTTTGGGTATATTTAAAATTTTGGGTTCCCCCTCTGCTTGCTTAGGCGTTGAAGTCTTTCACTCGACTTGCAATCAACTACATCCCAGCGACCTATCCCCAACCCCTCATGAGTTGTCTCACCTTCATGATCAGATGTCGTTGTTGCAATCACGCCATATGTGGGAAGGATCATCTAGCGTATGCTCGAACATTCTTACTGCAGTTGTGCCATGTGTAATGAGATTTCCATGCATACGTTTGAATGGAAACCTTTTGTGTATTGACGAGTAAAAGCCCTCCTGCTGTAGGTCATTAAGCATGTTGTTTGAATACTTCCCTTAAGCTTGTTAGTTTCATGTGTTTTATCTGTGGTCATCATTATTGAAGAGTAATTATGATGTTGTAATATTCCACGTAGGTTGACCCCACAGGTGACAAACTCCTTAGTCGTGTCACGACATCAAGGGAAATAAAATTGGGCTCAACGACGAGGCCAAAGTTGCGGAACAAGGGAGGAGCAGGAGAAAACGATCAGTACTGTTAAAAGGGGGATAGTGTGATACATGTTGATCAGAGAGAACCTTCTATGTCACTGATGCAAAAGCTTTCTTCACTAGTGCGCACCAGATGCTTAAAAGCGCTCCGTTTGGAAATGTCTAGATCCTGCACCATACCATCTAAATGTCGATGGGTGCACACAAAGGGACATATTTCACCACCCCGACTAGTCTAGCCCAAAGTATAGCCCGGTGAACAAAGTGGACTCAGAAGACTCACATTGAACGACAATCTCAGTCAAGGTGTTTTCGTGTCGAGCAGCGGTGCGAAAACACACATGGTGGCAAGCCAACGACAGAGTTTCCAATATCAACCACACCTTTCAGAAACAATATCTATTAAACTCGAGCTACAAGGTGGGTGCAAATGTATGGACCAAGGTTATGGTTTTAAGTATGATGTGATTAAACAAAGGCAAATAAATCATATGGTTTCAAAACCATAGGAGATCATGGAGAAAACTATGTGCAAGCATTATAAGTGGGCACACATCCGTGGACTAAGGGGACGTTGTATATTTAAGCTTAGGCACAATCACATGTGATCTCAAAACCATATAACACCACCGAGAGGAACATTACAGTTAGGATCGAATACCTTTATGCCTAAGTCGTATGTTAGAATTTTTGAGGCATATATATATATGGTGGTCAACTTTACAACTAAAACGCGGGTCAAAATTATATGAAAATGCATTATGGTTCGACGTATCCATTCCTATGGCTGAGTTTTATTCTTTGAAAACAGATATATAATATTTGGTCGAAATTTGTGTTTTAACATGGAGCAAGCATTGTAACAAACCCATAGTAACGTGTTGTAACGACTATGGTGCGTTACCCATGGGCGAAAAGGTCGAAGGCAGTTTTCTGCCTATGGTAAATATTTGGGAGCAGATATATATATATATATATATATTCAATGGTCCAACAGCGTTGCATGGAGTCAAATGTGCAATATTTACATTGCATGGAGCGGTCAACCTTACGTTTTAAACCCAACGCAAAACGTGCATGGACACGTTGCATGGAGTTCAACGTCGATGGCGGGGTTTTTGTTTGACAACAACCATATACATACAACGGTCTTATTTTTTAAAACGTGGAGCGGTGTGCAAAGGTTCGATGGCGGAGGTTTGGAGCGTATATATTTTATGGTCCAAAGGTATGTTTACACGTGGCAGCGGAATATTATAACACGTTGGAACTGCATGGATGAATCTGCAATGCATCTGTCTCCAGTCTGCATGGCAACCGTCGTGCTGGAATAGAAGTTGAATGATTTATGCGTTACGACTGCAGTCATGGACTGAAAAGCCAGCGTGAAATCCGATTTCGTATCCCCAAGGGCGATATTCCAGGATATAATCACGCTTCAAATTTTCTATTAATAACCTACGCTAGTCCCATTTAGAAAGATGCTATCATTACATGCTCGTTGGAAGCTGAATTTTCGAGACTGCCACTACTGACCAGATCTCGCATTCCACGTAGATTTATTCCTGACTGTTTGCAACACGTTCAATTGCAGGCCCGCGAAGGAAAGATAAGCTCACCATAGAAGAAATGGGCTCACAGAAAGAGCGACCGTTTGATCTATTCTAAATCCACCAAGATAATTCAGAATCCTCCGCATACCTAGTCAGCACGGTCGACCTGCAAAGTTATCTCTGTTAGACAACCTCCGAGGTCGCTCACAGCATCAGCATGCATGCAAATAGAACCCTAAACCACTTCGCTGCAGGCATACATACGTGTAAGAGATTTTTTCGACTCAGAGGAGAAGAAACCACATAAAATTAACCTTGCACAATGACAGATTTGGTTTTTGGAGGTGGGATCGAAGTGCATGACCAAAAATGGTATTCGAAGTTGCATGCTCTTGTTTTAATTCATTTTGAATTGCATACGGATTCAGCTATATCGTTTCTGCCATTGCCATAGGATACAGATCCTCCAAGAGAAACGAAACGCTCATCTTAACCAGTGCAATAACGACTACGGGACGTATTTCCGCAGGGGCAAATCCCTCGATACAGCAGATGAGAAATGCTCTGTTGCAAGCACAAGAGTCCCACCTTGAAAATTATGACGAAGATGGTGATTCAAGGAGGCTTAGGGTTCGATGTTAAATCGGTCCAGCAGATCAACGTTATTAGATTTCCTTTGGAAGACTAGATTTGTTAACATCGTGTGAATATAGCATAGCAATGGTGCTGGTCTGCTTATAACCTGACTTGCCACCACGAAGACAAGTTGTTCGAAGGGCAAGAGATTTGTCGGAGTGTGTTCCTTCCTGTAACTTCACTAAGGAGCAGCGCCCTCACCTTATTTGTCATGACAGCATGCAGACTCATCAACCCCATTTCGAAGGGGCATTCCCTCAGTAAGATCTTGTTGCAAACTTTCGAACATGATGAAAGTATCATTGGAGCCCGGCATAGTTTCGTTGTGGAGAACACAAGCAGCATGTTTCCCAAATCAACACTTTCGTTCCATTGGGATGAAACAGAGCATTTCCCAGCAAGTGAGAGAGTTGGTACATTGATGCCATGTGTGTTGGTTATTCCTAGTCCCCTACTAAATCAAAAGTTGGGAACCAGAAACGCATCACATGCACTGGGAGATGGCACAAGCAAAAGCCCTTTGCCTC
The DNA here is from genome assembly GCA_034641835.2 of Pinus albicaulis. Classification (NCBI taxonomy): domain Eukaryota; kingdom Viridiplantae; phylum Streptophyta; class Pinopsida; order Pinales; family Pinaceae; genus Pinus; species Pinus albicaulis. Next base: position 625,198,334 of record CM076580.1, on the reverse strand, counting down.
ATCAATGGGTTTTCACTACAAACATTCGGATCCCAAGAGAACTTGATAAGGACCACGCTGTGACATAACATTTGACCACACAGGGGTCCAAAGTTTTCATTTTACTTGTGTAATTAATTAAATGCGCCTCTTAACATTTTTATTCAAGCAATGAAGACATGTAACCTAAGATATGTGATTGCAGGTGGAAGCTGTCGATTTGCACGATGAGTTGGAGTTTTTCCCAGCAAGCAAGAGGACCGGTTTTCAAAGCACGTGAGATGAGGAATACTGCTACAAAATCCGCAGATCTGCTTGAAGTCGCAGGTTGCAGATTTCTTCAAGTCGTAGGTCGCTGATGGCCGAGGTCGCGAGGTCGCAAATCCCAGCAGGTCGCAAGGTCACATCTCTCCGGTTTTTCCGCCTTTTGCGACCCTGCGACCCAGCGACCTAGTCGCAAGGTCGCAAGGTCGCATATCTCTAGTTTTTCTGCCTTTTGCGACCCCGCGACCAGCGACCTAGTCGCAAGGTCACAAGGTCGCATTTCTTCGATTTTCCGCCTTTTGCGACCCAGCGACCTAGTCGCAAGGTCACAAGGTCACATTTCTTCAGTTTTCCACCTTTTTGCGACCCCGCGACCCAGCGACCTAGTCACAAGGTCGCATCTCTTCAGTTTTGTGCATTTTGGAACCCCGCGACCCCGCGACTCGGTCACAACAACAGCTCAGGTCACACATCGCAACAACAGCTCAGGTCGCAGGTCGCAGAAAAGACTGGGTCGCAAGGCAGCCCAACGGTCAAGAAGATGAAAAGTCTAGGAAGCCCAAAGGGCAAGTTTTGTATTATAAATACTCCTTCAGGAGCTTGTAACAGGATCTTTGGTTTGGGCCTCGAGCTGAGTACATTGTATTACCAGTAGATTATACATTTAATGATGAATACAAGAATTTTGTAAAACCCCTTTTATGGATCTGGTGTTGTTTTATGTATGAGCATTGTTGAGTATTACGTTTTCAGTTTCTGAACGTCTTTGTACTAAGGGAACTGTATTTTCAATTCACATCACAGTTTCATAACAGTTTTCTGAGTATGTTAATGGTGGTTGAGTTTATTTCACTTTCTTAGCGAATGTTGATGACTTTGTTTATCTGCGTTTGTGTTATCATTTAAACTTTTAGGAGGTGAAGGGTGTTCTTGCTATGAGGAATTGTTTCCTTTGCGATCAGAACAGTTTACAAGCATGACCCCAATGAAGTGTTGCTAACAACACTTCCTTCGGTCTTCATGCTTTACTATTTCCTCTTGCTACTCATTAGTGCTGCATGTACATTTAATGCATCAAGCATATGTCTTGTATCAGTTGATTAGGTGTGTATCCACTTTTTTATAGAGTTTAAGCGAGACCCAAAGCAAAGGAGAAATCAGTGGTAGACGGACCCACACCCCGGACGGGATCCCTATTCCAAACGGTTCAAGGTCTAGTTGGGACCTTTTACCGGGGAGATCCCCTGCTGTTGGCCGGATAGATTTTCCCGTCAACAGACTGGTATGATTGTTTGAGGCAGGGATATGCCTTGGTTTTTTAACCTTTCAATTTGAGGAAACCTTGCCAAGGGATGGATCAATCGAGAAGGGGATGTTGGAGAACTTGGAAGGTGAGTGACTGCATGGAACGGGATGACTAGATTACTTGAGGGAATGGGAAGCAGAGAAGGGAAAGTTGAGGAATATATTTTTTTTGGTCATTATCACTCCCATATGGATTCAGAAGCACATTTCAAGTGTTCCCGGTAATAACGAGTTGGTAATTGTTCACTGAGAGAACAATTAGCATAATGATTGTAGCGTTGGACATTGTAGGAAGTATTTTATTTTGGAAATGTATTTTGAACTTCCCCGGAAGGAGGTGAATCCCGGTACTAATTTTAGGGTAAAGGTGTGAGTCTCTAGATTCCCTTATCGTTGATGCATGTATTGTATCATTTTATTTGCTGATTAGAGAAAATGTGCATATTTATGTATTTTACATTATTGTAAATAGTATATTGAGTTATGTTTATAAGGCTCCATAGATAGTATGATTATTTGTTGGTTGAAGAAAATGTGCATAAGTACATGTTTTCAGTACTTGGTGATTGTAAATGTTGCATCGAGTTGTGTTATAAAGCTCCATAAGTAGTATGTTTTACTAGTCATAACTGTCATAGAACACTAAGGAAAATGTCCCCCAAAGGAGGAGGGGTTTGTAACAACCTCAGGTTAATTTTCCATGTAAATAAAATAATACCAAGGTCATGGGACACATATTCCTAGCTGAATGGAGGGAAAATCATTATAGTGGACATCACTTGTGGTTTAATAATGGCTACAAAAATTGGTAAAGGCATTGGCAAAGGAAAAGAAAAAAAATATGGAATTTAATTAAGGAAATAAAGGAAATTAGGAGAAACTGAAGGTGAAGAGACAAAAATATGCATGCAAGGGAAATTAGAGATAAAATGAAGGAAAACGAAGAAAAAGGAAAAATGAAAGGAAGAGACTAGACATTAATAATAAAAAGGCACCAAAGAAACAATTGACGACTTTTGCCCAAATTTCAAGCAGGTGTAGTAAAGGAGATAGAATAAGCACTTGGACAAGAAAGCAATGGAAAGCAAGGGAGTACAAGAGGAAGTTTAGACAATGAAAAGTAAGGAAAAAAATTAGTTTTGGATTGTAGGTAACAGTGTGCATCCATGATTTAGCATGCCTGGATTCGAATGTATGGTACATGCATTTCATTTATTATTTATGTTTGCTATCGTTGGCATGGGATTTTCCTAGATTGATAATGGTTTCAACCTTGCCTTTCCATTTCATGGATATCCATGGTGTACTATGTTATTTATTTGATTTAGCTTTGGATAACTAGTAGACTTAGATCCTGGCTAAGATGGTCTCGGGAAAATTCCCAAGGGTCAAGGGTAGAGATGGGCTTTCTCCTGGAACTCTTGAGAGTCTGATGGAGACAAGAAAATTCCTATAGAGATGGGAAGGAAGTCAATGGCATCCATGCTTGTCAAATGTTAGTGATTTCTGGACCAGTTTAGGTGAAATCACTATGGTAGAGGGTTGAGGTGGTTTGGCCTTTGGAATCCCTAGTTGGTTCTATTTTGGTTTAATCCATGTGATCCCACATTCATGCTTGGAATATGGCATGAGGATGATTAGATGAAAGAGAGATTTGGTTCACCCCAATCTATGGTCGAGTGGTATGTAGAAGTCCTTGACTTGGTTGGATTTTTCATATGTTCATATAAGATATTTTCTTATTGTGATTGATGAACAATTTTATTGGTTATTATGTTGATCTTATGGATGATCTCACATGGATTCTACTTTGTTTATATGTCAGTTATATGCTTGTTCAAATAATGTGCTATTACTATAGATCTTATTCATGATTTGATAAGTGATTTAATGATTGACATATTCATGGGCTAACAATTTTTGTTGAAGCTACCTTGAAAGGGAATTGGACCTTCTTGAAATTTTTGTGATGTAGTTCAAAATTTTATGATCAAAGATGCATTCATGGAATGTAGCTTCTATGTTTATCATATGTTTGACGAAATGTGTATCATTTATTAGAAGTGTCTAGGTCAAGATCTTGCTCAAGTTTTGAAATGTTGGCATTTTTATCATCTTAGTTATGTTTATATAAAGTCATAGATAGTTTTGGGCAGTGGTTTGAAGTCTAGCCTAAAAAAATGGCATAGATATCACCGTTTTGTGCACATAACTGGTGATTTTGGGTCACAAGCACATAGAAATAGGCTTGTGGGTGTGGTTATAGCCTCCCAACTGCATGTATGATGTGTTATGGGTGTGATTGTGGAGTTAATATATAAAAAATAAGTTATGGCTCATGGATTGACCACTTGGGGTGGCTCTTAGGCTCCTGAGTGGTCTGTAGTCTCTAAGGGATGTCAATATGTGTTTTGGTTTGTAGTCCCCACTTCCATAACTATAACTTGGAGGTCAAGTCATATCATAGTGACACTCATCTCATGTTTACCCTACAGAGCTCGTAAAAGTGGGTAAATGTGGGAGGAGGTATTATAGTCACTCACTTTGATCGCTGGAAATTCCATGAAAATTTGATGGGTTTAGCCTATGGTTTTATTTTTCCTCACCTATAGGAAGTGCCATGGGAATATAAGGTAAAGACTCGAGTAGTTTCATGATGACACTCTTGCAAGCCCACAGTAGTGCCATGTGGATGATGAATCAAGATTGCGATAATATCTATAAACTCATAAAACTTCAAGATCTTCAATCAGATCAACAACCAATTATTCAACCACATTCAACCACCTTTCCCAAAATTTGTACACCTTAAAATAACCTATGTTAACCTTCTAGTCATCAACACAATCCCATTAACCTATTGACATCAATTCTAAACTCAAATAGCTCACTAATGAATGTTGACATCAATGCCAACAATGGAAACACCATGTTGTAAACAGAGTTCGAACCTTCAAAATTGGACATGGGTATGCTAGTCATGGTTGAGATATAACCTCCACCAAAAATGAATGGAGATGGTGTGGTTTCTGATGTGGAGATACCCATAGTGGGTGTGCTATATGGAGTGAAAAGGGATCCTTGAAGATTCATCCAGAATGAGAAAGCTTTCTTTATGGACATGGTGTGTAAAAAACATGTGGTCATAGAGGTAGGTATATAAATGGTATATGGGAGACCATTAGTAACTATATGCATGGAAACAATAGGATTTACCATGGTGATGGTGTTATCCATAAAGAAATCAAGTAAAGGAATGTGTATAGATTCATACAAGTCTACACCTCCACCTTGAGAGATGGATGTTGAGGTATGAAGATGAGGTGGAAGACTATCGTCAACCACTCAATGAGTAATAGGTTCTTCCCCTTGAGTAGCACCTAAATTGACCCATGAAACAAGTGTATATATGTTAATGGTCTTGTTAATTTTATTTCTATGGTTAAACAAACCTTCCTCGTAGGGAGAAATACCCTCAAGTCAACAAGAAAAGTGCAAATGAAACTCCTCCACTGTGGTGAAAAAATATTACACAAAATTGTAAAAAAAAAATCCTAGGGCCAATAGACATTTGCACCTATACAATATATGGGAGAAAACAAGAAAACCAGATATCAAAGGGATCCTCCCACAGTTGGATCCTAATTAGAGAATTCCCAATTCGTACATGAGGAAATGGTGGGGACTGTAATATTATCCTCTTGCTTAACAAATCTTAGGCATTGAATCAATTTCTCTTATGGGTTGTGGGGCACCTTCCAGGAAAATCAAGTGAGTCTTGACTAACGTCTATCTTGGGTATAACAAGGATGATCCCCTTTTCATAAACAATGATTTTTTCCTAAGATAATGGCCAATAAGGATACCACATGCAACAACCTGACCTGGGGGAATAGTCGCAAGTTAGGTCTACATGAAAGGGCAGGGTATCTAAGCCTAAAGCCTACCTAGGGAAAAACTTAGATCTTAAGATTTTTGGCACCAAGGTTTCAAATCTAAGCTAATTCTATGACTTACCACTATTTTATAATGTTGAGGAAATCAAAAAAATGTTACTAGAAGCACACACAAAGACTACAAAAATGTTTCCATTGGGATCTCCCCATCTGAGTCACCAATTTTGTTTAGGGGAGAATTTTTCTTGCAATAAAAAGATACTTTAAATCCCACATGTATTCTTAATACCTACCTAGACAAAGTTTTTTGCAGTAAAATCACAATATAATTCAAGTATATTCCAATTCATGCACATTTAAATAAGAAATCATAGAGAAACAAGAGGGATTGTATGTTTCTATTGCAAGAAAAGTATCCAGTTGATGTAGCCAAATTGAGGGAAATACTTCAAATATATATGCTCCTATCCCTACTCTTGAATACCTACACACAACAAAAAATCACTAAGACTCTATATTGTTGAAGAATGTAACTAGTGTCGATTTTATTAATTATATTTGTGTCATGATGTATTTCATTTGTAAAAATATTTTTTTATTATTAAATAAATTGACTTATTAAAGCATGGATTTCATGATTGGGTCAATAGTAAATAGGTCAAAGCACCCATTGAGTTCTCTAGGATTTTTTTTGAGTCAAAATCAAATTAATTATGTAAGAATCCCTTCTTAGGTTCATGGTGTTAACGATAAAAATCTATTTTGTCATGTCAAAATGTTAGGTCCCTATATTACTAGTGTAGTCCCTTATTGTTGTTAGTGTAGCCCCCTTATTGTTATTGTTGTACCCCTGTAACCCCAATATTGTTATTATTATTCCCTTACATTATTAGTGTTATGTTGGCTAGGATTATATTGTGAACCCATGGACTCCTATATATAGAAGGAGGTTTTCTCATTTGTATCATCCAATAATTGTTCATTTATGTAACGTAAAGGAGGTTGCCCCCTGAAGTGGATTATTTCTAAGGCGTTGATCTCTCTTTTCTTATATTTTTGGAGCTAGTTTCATAACATTTGGTATCAGAGTTTTGGATTCTAGGGTTTCATTTGCTCCAAACAAGTCATCGTTGCATTTTCACTATAAATTTCTTTCTACGAAGGTTTAGGAGCTAAAAATTTTACCACGTGAAGAAAAAATCCTGAGGAAATTCATGTAAAAATTTTAAATCTTGGTTAGCAATATTTGCAGAGATATGGTCTGTGGAAGTTAGAGTTTTTTCAGGCTCCCGAATTTCATCTAAAAGAGGTGACATTGGTAAAATCATCATAACCCTATTTCTAGGCATCAAATTGGAATTCTGTAAAAATTGGCCAAAATCACACGGACTTTATTTTCTTTTATATCAATTTCAGAGCCGAAGGAGAAAACAGTGACACGTGGCATGCCATACAAGTTTGCTCTACTGAACCAATCCATAATTACGTTATTGTGGGAGATTGGGCATAACTTTGTCTTGAAGCATCCAAATCAGGTCAGACCTATGGAATTCGAAAGAATATTCAAAGGGTTACTAGTGGACTGGATTTAAGATATTGAATATACGAAATTACAGAGATACATTAGTTTCAATATCGAGCTCCTCAATAGCAAGAAAAAGGTGTGTATTTTTTTTCAAATTGCATAATTCTTGTTTGAAAATCAGTTTGAAGTGATTCCAAGGGAATATTGAAACATATATATCAGTATTGGGTTCTAATTTGCCACCAAAAAATAATTCAACACCCATTAAGCCTTCAGAAGGCTCTACTATGACTCATGAAGAGGAATAAGTGGAACATGAAATATCAAAATTACAAGAGCAACTGCACCAAATTTTTCTCTCACAAAGAGCAACAAAAAATGAAATGGAAGTTTTGAAGAAAGGTGTGGAAGCTAAGATGGATGGTTTGAAGAAAGGCGTGGAAGCTAAGATGGATGGTCTGAAGAATGGGATAGAAGCTAAGATGGATAGCATGGAATATGACATGGAAGCTAGGATGGATGACATGGAAGCTAAGATCGATGAAAAAATGAAAGACAACATGGAAGACATGAAGAATGATCTAAAACTAGACATGAAGAATGATCTAAAAGTAGAAATGGAAGGTTTGAAGGAATTTTTGACAAGGTTGGTACAAGAAATTATTCCTAATGGAGGAAATATAGTAGAGGAAACTCATGACGAGAAAAAAATAAATGTTAATTGTGATTTCTTAAACTCTAATGTTGGATTTAAGACCCACCATATTCCAAAGATTGATATGAGGAAGTTTGATGGCAAGGATCCCGTGACATGGATACTACAGATGGAGCAATATTTTGATGTCAATAATGTTCAAAGCACACAAAAGGTATGCATTGCAACTTTATATTTAGAACAGAATACATTTGTATGGTATCAGTGGCTTTGCTCCCGTAAAAAAAATGTCACTTGGTCAATTTTTATGGAGGACCTCCAAAAAATTGATAAATCTCAAACAAAAGGGTTCAGTGGTGGAGCAGATTGAGGACTTCCAAAAATTGAATATAAGGGTATCTGATGTTCCAGAGGAACTTCATAGGGACTTTAAAGGATAACATCCAACATCAGGTTCTAGTTTGGGAACCTAATTCATTGGATAAGGCATTCAGGTTGGCAAGAAAAATTGAAAGTAAAATTATGGCGACAAGGAAGCCCGCCACTTACATCTATAAATATGGTAGTGTTGATACTCCTATACTTCCAAAACCTACAAGGTTGACACCACAAAAATTGGAAGAAAAAAGAGCAAAAGGGCTTTGCTACAATTGTGATATAAAATACAGTAAAGATCATAAGTGTGCTAAGAAGAAATTCTTTTACATAGATTGTGAAGAGGAGGAATAAAATGAACAAGAAACTTCAAAAGAAGAGGATATACACAAAGAACCAACCCTAGAGAAAGAGTAAATGAGTTCGATCATATTGTATAACGCATTGGCAGGAATTACCACTCCTCAAACTCTCAAGATAGGACATATCAAGAAGAAAAAGGTAATAGTGTTGATTGATTCCATTAGTACCCATAATTTTATTCATTGTAAGGTAGCCAAGGAATTGGATTGCTTCCTATACCCAACATTAGAATGTCAAGTGAAGGTTGCAAATGGAGGAACTATAAATTTCTCTAGAAAATGCCATAATATAAATCTATCCATGGGGGGATATGTATTGAATAATCCAATGCGTTCCATTCCAATGGGAGATGTTGATGTTGTACTAGGAGTACAATGGTTACAATCTTTGGGGATGACAACTTTTAATTTTCAAGAACTTTTCTTGAACTTTTTTTTGAAAGGAAAGGAAGTCAAATTACAAGGTATCACAGGGAATCTGGGAAATATAATAAGCTCTAATCTCATGACAAATCTTATGAAGAAATAACAACGAAGCGTAATTTCACAATTATGCTCACTAGAAGTTCCAACATCAAAATCATCTATTTCTCCATATGTCCAAAAAGTCTTGGACAATCATTCCAAGGTGTTTGAAACTCCCAAAGGACTCCCATATATTCATGATCATGATCATGATATTCATTTGATTCCAAGAAGTGTTCCTCCAAACATCAAGCCTTACAAATATCCTTATGTCCAAAAGAGAGAAATTGAAGGTATGATTGCAAAAATGTTAGAGGCTGGTATAATTCAACCTAGTCAAAGTTCTTTCTCTGCTCCAGTAGTATTGGTGCACAAGAAATATGGATCATGGTGCATGTGTTTGGAATATAAGGAGATCAATAAGCCCACTATTAAAGATAAATTTCCCATTCCTATGATTGATTAATTATTGGATGAATTACATGGATCAATTTATTTTACCAAGTTGGATCTTTGTTCGGGATATCATTAAATTAGAATGAAGCTTGAAGATATTCCGAAAACAACATTTCGAACTCATGAGGGTCATTATGAATTTTTGGTCATGACTTTTGGCCTTACCAATGCACCTTCTACATTTAAAGGGTTAATGAATTCCATTTTCAAACCCTTCCTTAGAAAATTTGTGTTTGTATTTTTTGATTATATACTAATCTACAACATGTCTTGGAAGGATCATGTTCAACATGTTGACAGGGTGCTCAAACTATTGGAGGAGAAAAAATTATATGCAAAAACCTCCAAATGTTTCTTTGGAGTACAAGAGATGGAATATCTAGGTCATATTGTATCTCATGAGGGTGTTAAGGTAGACCCTAACAAAATTAAAGCCATTAAGTAATGGAAAGTCCACACAACCATAAATCATTTGCGAGGATTTCTTAGGTTAACAGGGTATTATCACAAGTTTGTTAAGAATTATGGCAGAATAACAACACCTCTAACATAATTATTGAAGACATAGCATTTTCATGGACTCCTGAAGCAACTAAGGCCTTTGAACATCTTCAAGAGGCAATGTGACTAGCACCGATCTTAGCTACTCCAGACTTCACAAAAACCTTTATTGTGTAATGTGATGCCTTAGGAAATGGAATTGGTGTTATTTTAATGTAAGAAGGAAGACCCATTTCTTTTGAAATTTTTCCAATCAAAGGAAAGTATTTATAGAAAGTTATTTATGAGAAGGAAATGTTGGAAATACTACATGCACTAAATAAATGTCAACCTTACCTAATGGGAAGACACTTCAAGGTAAAAATTGATCATGATAGTCTTAAACACTTTTTGGAACAAAGACTATCTTCAGAAGAGCAGCAAAAATGGGTCACAAAGATGTTGGGTTATGATTTTGAAATAATCTACAAAAAATGGAAGCTAAATGTTGTTGCATATGCACTCTCAAGAAAGGTTGAAGAGGTGGAAGCAATGCTTTGTGCCATTTCTATTCTCCAACGAGATTGGATAATCGAAGCAAGGGATGAATAGAAGAAGGATGAAGAAGTGTGGACACTCATTCAAAATTTGCAGCAAGATCCTAGTACATCTGATACATTTAGTTGGAAAAATGATTCCTTATGGTAAGAAGATTTCTTATATCTTTGTAAGAATTCCCAACTAAAACAAAAGATTCTTTTGGAATTGCACACTTCTCCTTTAGGAGGACACTCGGGGATTTTTAAAAACTTACCACGGGGTGAAGAAATAATTTTTTTGGGATGACCTTAAATCTGATATTCAAAAATATGTGGCATAATTTTTGGTTTTCCAGCAAAATAAAGTTGAGACAATTAAGCCCTCGTGTCTTCTACAACATTTATCCATTCCAAGTCAATGTTGGGAGGAGATTTCAATGAATTTTATCACAGGTTTACCTAAGTCCGAAGGAAAGAGTGTCATCATGGTGGTAGTTGGTAGACTTATCAAGCATGCACACTTTTGTGCATTATCTCATCCATTTAAAGCAAGTAAAATTGCTACTTCATTTATGGAAACTATTCAAAAGCTACATGGAAACCCAAAGATTATTGTAAGCGACAGAGATCCAATTTTTACTGGAAATTTTTGGACAGAATTATTTTCTTGTTTGGGTACTCAACTAGCTCATATCTCATCTTATCATCCTCAATCTGATGGTCAAACTAAGATAGTGGACAAATGTTTGGAAGGATATCTTTGTTGTTTTGTATCTGATAAAAAAACACAATGGGTCAAGTGGTTACCTTTGATTGAATGGTGGTATAACATTTCATTCGATACTGCAGCAAAAATGACCCCATTTATGGCACTTTATGGATATCATCCACCGTCCATCATATAATATTTAAGAGAAATTCTAATATTCAAGCACTGGAAGATCACATAAAGCATCAAAAACAAGCTCTCCAACTCTTAAAGTATAACCTAAATTTGGGACAAAATCGAATGAAACAACATGCAGATCAACATATTATCAAGAGAAGTTTTGATGTAGGAGACTGGGTATTTATACGGCTACAACCATACAAACAAATGCCCCTCAAGCAAGCTAAGAAGGATAATAATTATCGCCAAAGTAATATGGTCCTTACAAGGTGTTACAAAATATTGGTACTATGGTATACAAATTGAAGCTTTCTACTTCTTCGTGAGTGCATCCAGTTTTCCATGTTTCATGCTTAAAGAAGGTTATAGGTGACAAAATTCCAGTTCAAAAAATATTGCTAGAACTTGATGAGGAAGGAAAAATCATATTGGAACATGAAGCAATCACATAAACAAGAACTCGATAGCTACGAAATCGATCAATTTCAGAGTATCTCATTAAGTGGAAGAACTTACCCACTAAATATTCTACATGGGAGGATGAGAATTTTATACAGAAGCATCCAGAGCTACTCAAGCGTTGAGGACAACACTTTTTTGAAGGAGAGGGGCATATTAGGTCCCTATATTACTAGTGTATTCCCTTATTGTTGTTAGTGTAGCTCCTTATTGTTATTGGTGTACCCATTTAACCCCAACATTGTTATTATTGTGCCCTTACATTATTAGTGTTAGGTCGGCTAGGATTATATTGTGAATCTATGGAATCATATATATAGAAGGAGGTTTTGCCATTTGTATCATCCAAGAATTGTTCATTTATGTAATGTAAAGGAGGTTTCCCCCTCGAAGTGGATTATTTCTAGAGGTTGATCTCTCTTTTCTTCTATTTTGGAGCTAGTTTCATAACACAAAACCTCCTCCATCAAGTCACCTTGAAATTCGACATCTAGATTGATCCTCCACAAGTTGGCTTCAAAAAATTATTCATGGCGGCTCATTTACAGTCAGAAACAACTATAAATACTCATGTGAACTCAAATCAAATATGATATGAATAATTAAGTTAAGGCAGATAAAAAGGACGATGAAGAAGGATGATTCAAATCAATTACAAGGTCGAAGTATTGGGTGATTGCAGGGCCGAGGATTTAAGTTATTATAGGACCGAAGCATGATATAATTATAGGACTGAAGCATAGAATTGAAGCCTTTCAATAATATAGGATAAAATCACAAAATTAAGTGTTAAATGTAGGACTAAGGAACAAGGTTGAATTTATGGATGGAAGGAGTCTAGGTAATAAGGGTCTTGGTCATCTCAATGTATTTGAATCTACTGAAGGAAGAGTTATTGACTACGTTTCCCTTACCTAGGGGTTTTTCCCTAGATGTGTGCCTACATCTTGTGTCCTCTTTTTGTTTGGAATTAGCCTTGATGATAAGAACAAGATAATTTGGAAGAAGAAGAACTAAGAATTAAATATCATAAGATAATTTCAAAATAAGAGAAATCAACTAAATTAAAAACCATAATTTTTTGCCCTAATGGATTTCTCAACATGGTATTATAGCTAAGGTCAGTATATAAGGCATCTAGTAGATCATTTGTGTAAAAGACAAAGGTTAGTTTTGAAGGACGAACTCATTAGAAGAATGAATTATTTACAAAAGATACATTTTTGGGCACATACCTATGCAAATAGGGATACATATCAGGACTTGAAAATCGAAATACTGAAGGACCAATCTACCACATTTGGAAATTCAAATACCTATAGTCCCATTCAAGGTTGAATCTTTAGGCATAATAAGCAAAGTCTTGGGCATAGATATTAAGGTCTTAAATCATCTTTTAAATATGAAAAATGTGTCACCTCAGGGGTCAAAATTTTTTTGAAGTCTCTGCATTCTTATAGACAATCACATCAAGAAATAGAAAAACATTTTAGGGCTAGAAAAATATATAGTGCCAAGTTGACTAGAGGCGTTGTAAACATAGTTAGAAGGACTCATTTAAAGTTACAATTACAAATATATATGGATACATAAAATGGAATCAAGATCGATTTTATTAAGGTCATGAAATCACATTCATAATATAAATTGTAGAAGCCCTATACAACTAGCACGTAAACAAATCAAGTTCCACTTTGAAGAACTGGTACCAAGCCACAACTAACATAATATCTAAAGAAGTCTATACTCTTGTGAAATAAGGACCCGGACACACGCATATATATATATATATATATATATATATATATATATATATATATATATATATATCATAAAAACAGTGAAACCCTGAGACATTAACCTTTTAACAATTGAACCATGATATACATACCTCAAGAGTTACATACCTTTGTCTTCCATTGAATTTATTGTTCTTTTGTAGACATGGATTTAGATGTAAAATGCATAAAGAATAAAGATAATGCTTGCGTGACATTCAAGTATTCTTCCACAAATTAAGACAGGTTCATTACTTTTAACTACTTCCTCCCTTTGAGACAAAGATATCCGACTTTGCTATAGAAGGTCCTTATTAAAATGATAAATTATGAACTACTATAGTAGGTTTTTCGGGATACAACAAGGATTACTTGTCGGTTATACTGATAATTATAAGTCTTGGTTATTCAAAGGACCGAGACTTATAATTATCAGTATAACCGACAAGGAATCCCTGTTGTATCCCGAACAACCTACTATAGTAGTTCATAATTTATCATTTTAATAAGGACCTTGTATAGCAAAGTCGGGTATCTTTGTCTCAAAGGGAGGAAGTATTTCAAAATAATGAACCTGTCTTAATTTGTGGAAGAATACTTGAATGTCACGCAAGCATTATCTTTATTCTTTATGCATTTTACATCTAAATCCATGTCTACAAAAGAACAATAAATTCAATGGAAGACAAAGGTATGTAACTCTTGAGGTATGTATATCATGGTTCAATTGTTAAAAGGTTAATGTCTCAGGGTTTCACTGTTTTTATGATTATGGAATTAGCAATATTACATATATTGGGAATAATAATAGTTCTATATGAAAACCTTACTCACCCGTTCTCCCTAGAAACCTTGTCTCATAGTGTCTTGGGTTTATAAGTAGTGTCTCATGTTTGTACTTTCATAATTTTGATGATGTTTGTCAGGAAAATTATTGCAGGTAAATAAAGCAAAGAAAGCTCTCTTCATAAAATATAAGTATTTGTTTTTAATTTCATTATATTTATTATTCTTGTTCTTGTCTTCTTCCCTTTAAAAGAAAACCTACAAAGAGTAACGATTAGATTTAAAGGGAGTATCCAAAAGAAGATTTATAAGGAGTTTCAAAGGGAGTCCTTCAATAAATAACCATACAAGGTTTGTAAGAAAAACTCTAGATATGTATAAAAAAATTTCATCAAAAGGGTATGATCATTCCTCAATTAAAATTTGACTTATATTACTAAATCTCTCATGTCTAGGTTTTCAAATCATAAGGATTCTTCTTTATGGTCATTAATCTCTTGATTGAATCTACCCTATCATATTATCTATTTTTTTTATGAAACCCTAACCTTTAGGGTTCACTATAAAACCCTAACCTAAGGGGTATGTCGATGAAACCATAGTCTACTTAGGGTTTGTACAATGAAATTATATCCTTGCCTAGGATATGTTGACAATAATATTAAAACCATATTCCTCTTAGGGTTGCGAATAAAGAACCAATGGTGAAAAGTCTATTCTTGTAATATTTAGGGTTTTGGTATTATTATGACAAAATCGTAGTTGTTTAGGTTTATTCTTGTAATATTTAGGGTTTTGGTATTATTATGACAAAATCGTAGTTGTTTAGGTTTTGTTATTATTTTCCTAGTATGAAACCAAAACCTTAGATAAGTTAGGGTTTGCTTTTAATGAATCAAAACCCTAGATTCTTAGGGTTTGGTAAATTAGGTTTTATAAGAAGAACCCTTGTAAGGTCCTAGGAATGAAACCATAGGTGTGCATTCTTTTGTATAATCGAAACCCTAACCTAATTAAAATTATTGTATATATATCTTTGATGTTTGTGTCTAGGGTTTACCAAAGTAATTTTTGATATATTGAGACCCCAGATATTCATATATTAGTATGATAACTTGATTATTGATGTTTTGAGTTGTGTCTAGGGGATAGAACAAAACCATAGTAGAAACTGATACTCTAGGGTTTGCAACAAACCCCAGTAAAGTCTGACATGAAAAAGTATATTGTTGAAACCCTAGCTGTATAGTAATATGATTGATTGACTTGATTTGGTTACTAATATTTAAGGAGATGAAGACTAGGGTTTATGAAAAAAATCCCTAGCAAGAAGTTGAAGTCTAGTATGAAAAATATGTATCTTATCGATTATGAACCTAAGTAGGTTTAGGTATTTAATATCTAAAATTTAGAATATTTTGATGCTTCCATTATAGTGATATGATATAGTTAAATTCATGTTTCTATATATTTTTATTTGGTTTTACTTGTCGTTAAAGTTTTTCAGGTACATGATCTTCAAGATGTTGAATATGTTTGTAATTAAAGATATTTGATAGTAATGATGAGCATGATTAAGGAAGCTATAATGATGATAAATATGCCATAAGAAAGAATGAAGCATTGAAAGGCTCAATATTCTCTGATATCGAGAAGGATTTCAGATGGAAGAAAGGATACATATCCCCAATTGAGAGGGAGGGCATACTGAATACCTTAAATAAAGAATAAAATCGAAGATTGAAAGTACTACATATAGATTTGAAAAGTACTGAAGTTGTATTTTGTGATGCTGAAGAAGTGAAAGAAGAAAAAATTCCAACAATTTGTATTTGGAAAACCTATAAGTAGCATCAAGATGATTGGATACCCTCGAGGTTTGTGTTTATTTGTTTATATATTCAAAATTTTATTACTAATTGGGGTTATGCTTGTACAAATAAATATCTCCACAAGAAGGTTGAACACTTTGGAAGCATGCTTGGACAAATGGATATATGTGGCTTAGTTTATAAGGAGAGATGAAGCATCTAATGGAAATATGCTTGGGAGGACAGATGAAGCATTTAATAGAAAGAACAAGACAGATTGTCACAATGTTGTCTTGCATTCTAGGCTATTTTACAGATGAATATGTAGATGCTTCCATCCTAGGTTTTCTGTCCATTTTCTGCCCAGGACAGCCTCCTGCTTTCACATTTAATTTTTCTCAGTACTTATAAGATGTCATCCATGAGAAAATAGTTAAATTACTAGAGGAAGGAGTCTTCAATTATTCATCTGAAAGGTTTGTAGTAAGCCTCCAAAAAACTGGACAATGAGGGCAACCCACAATCAGTTGTCTTCTGGACTTCCTTAATCAATAAATATTCCATGGATTTTACCTACAACAACTTCATTGATTCATTTATTCATCCAATTGTCAATATGATAAGAAGTAGCAGTGAACCAAGAGTTAGTGATGAGGTAAAAAAAGGTCTTGCAGTTATCAGAACATGGGAGGATAGGAGACTGGTATTTATACCAGAACCACACTGAGATTAGGGTATATGGATGTCAACTCACTCCATATAAGTTTCCTAAATACCTCCCAATGAGTTTATCTGCACTGGAATATATCAAGCATATCCTAAAATCTGATGAAGTTAATTTCTTGTTATCCAAGAAGAAAACACAACTTAAGATAAAAAACTAGATTGTTCCTTTCATTTGCAACAGTAGAGGTGTTGGTCAACAAGCATAAAAGTGTCTTCATGAATTCAAGTTCAGTGAAAGCTTCAAATGGAATTATGATCGTTTAGGAGTTATCAGTAAGTTAAGAATCAAATTTAAATTAACTCCTTTTGTCCATGAATTCAAGCTAGATATTGAAAAATACTCCAACCAGTCAGAGTGGTTGGAGAATACTTTGAAAGAGGAAGAGAAGCAAGGTGATACTAGTTCCATCTTGCAAAATCCAGCCCCACAAGATAGGAACTCCAAAAGAGCAAGAGAAGAAGTATCATATTCATCTAAAACCCACTACATAAACCAAATTCAAATTAATGTATAGGAAGAAGCCCAAGCTAAATCCTGTAAATGAATAAGTTGAGATTATTGAAATTATTGATGTAGATAGAGTGGTTAAAGAAAATTCACCTCCAGCAGTTTCAGAGGAAACTCACCAGCCTTCAACTTCTAATACTCAAATCATTCAAAAGTAGCATAGTGTTGAAGTGTCTTCATCAAGTAAACCAGTAGATAAAGAACAGGATATCATGGATAAATACAAGGAAATAAAAATCAGGAATGAGGTATTAAAAGCAGTCACTTATGCCCAATACTGGAAGAAGACACCTACTGACCATAACAGGTTGCTTTCTACATTTGATTACAAGGCCAGGAAGATGCAGATGACCTTCTTGTAGCCCACAGTGCAGCATCCTAAGACATCAGTAGATTACAGGAAGACAACATTTGAATTTCAAGCCAAATATTTTCATCCTATAGACCAAATAGAATTTCATAAGCAAGCTAGTGAAATGTTATATTCTACCATGACCAATAAAGCCATGAGTGTTCAAAAGCTGCAAAATACTCTAGAAAACATTAGAGGTTAGCTAAAACTAGATAAGGCTTCCTCACAAGCCAAGGACAACAAAATCAAATCACTGGAATAATTAGTCATAGAAGTAGGATATGATCCCAAGAACATTAAAGTTGCAGAAGAACTCATCAAGGAAAAGAATGCAAACATTGCTGCATTGAAAAAACAACTAAAATTTCCTCCTACTGAACATCCATAAGAAAAATAAGTTCTGGAGAATGAAGGCCAAAAATATGAAATGATGAATCTCATCATTCAGTTGACAGCTCAACTAAAAGAGATGGAGAACGAGATGGATAAGTTAGTGCAGGAGAAAAAGGCTGGCATGGAAGAAATCCCTGTCATTGTTATTCCTACAGTTACTACAACAGTGATTTCTACTTCAGCAACTCCAGTGGCAACTACAGTTCCAGTATCTACAACAATTTCAACATCAGCAACTATGTCAGCTACAAATTCAACAACAACAACAACTCTTCCTAGTGATGAAGCAGGTAAATTGATTAAAGCCATGCAAGATACGTCCATCCAAACAAATGAAATAAATAGACTTAAAGCACAAATAAAAATCCTATAGGATGAGAAAATCTAGTTCAAATCATGCACAAGAATGAAACACAGAAGTCAAACAAATTGACTGAGAAAGTACAGAAGTTAGAGAAATAATTGACACTAAAAGAACCACTTTCCCAAGCAAAGCAGCAGCCATGGGCTAAAATCATTAACTCTGTCAATAATATTTGGCCATCTATCCAAGTTATTTATGAGCAGAAGGATTTGATCAAGGAAGCAAGTGAAGCCATTCAAAAATTCAAAGAAGAACTTGGTAAAAAGTCAGAAGAGGCTACTAAGATCATTAAGTTTCTTAATTCCAAGAACAAGCAGAAATTGGAAGAAATTGGCATAAATGAAAGGACTGAAACAATCCTAGAAGTCAGAAAGGTTATTTCCAATAGGAACTTGATGGTACAACTTGAATACAAGTGTCAGAACATGGATCTTGCAATAACCAGTTTCATGGTGAAATTTCATGTTCTGAGGCAGAAAAGTCTACCTAATCCTTTGGTTATTAATGAAATATTGTTGAAACATGAAGATTATGATAAGAAAATTAGAGAAGTGGCAAAGGAACAAGCCAACAGTTCCTCCATGAAAGGAATGCCTATAGGAAAAGTGTTGTATCATAGTTTTGAGAATCTCTTTTACCTCCAACATGAGGTATATCATATCTTCATCAACAAGCCTACATTTTCAAAATACACAAAGGCTGACAAAATTTTCAGAAGAACGATAAAAATTAAATTTCCAAATGAAGCGGCTTGGGAGAAGTTGAATGATTTACTGTGACATTCAAAGAGAATTCATGTAAAATAGTAACAGGTTAAAGAGTAGCAAAAAAAGAATATAATAATGAAAGACAAAGTTTAAAGTAAAAACAGAGATGAAAAACAGATTTAAAGGCAGTCAACGTAAAAGACACTAAACATGAAAAATACAGCCAGTGAACAGCAACAATCAAATAGAGAAAGAAGCATAATATCAACAAGAAAACAACAAATCCAAACAAAAGAGGGAAATCTAGCATTTAATCTCCTAGGTGTCTCTATATTCTTGCATGAAGATATTTATTTTTCCTTGAATAATTCCTAAATCATTTTTAGGATATTTTGTAATATTTTTTGTATAAATACTTCATAATTTGAAGTATTGTGTGTGGATTTTTGACCATTTCTATAGTTGTATTGATCTTAAACCTGAGGGTTTAATGTACCATTTTCAAGTCAGCAGACTGGACTGAGTAATAAAGGCATTGCATTACATGATTCATGTGTTGAGCCACTTCAGTGAAGTACCTTCAATTGTTCTTGTTATTCTCTTTAGTTTTTCATAAACTTGTTTGTTTTCTGAATCTAAATGATATAACAGGAATTTTATTTCAGAACTTGTTTAAATACACTCAGTCTTGAAATATTATTCATTTTCATGTTTTCTTCTGATATCCAGATTAGAGAATTATTCATTGCTCCTTAGTTTCGATTGACCTTTTCATTTCCCTCATTATCCGGTTTGAGGAACCCTTAATTGTTCCTTGATCCCAATTGAAACCATTTCACCATCCAGCCTAAAATATCTGAATTTACTCAGCTACCTTGCCCTGTGAACACTTCCTTTATAACTTGATCTTGCCATGTTTCTTGATACATTGACTCCATAGCCCAATGGAAAGCCTACATATATCCATCTCAATCAGTAATTCCACCACCAAACCAAATCAAAACCAAAACCAATCAATCTTATATAACTAGCCTAAAATCATCTAAAAACAATAAAGTTAAATCATAAAGAGAGAGTCCTCTCTAAGCATTAGGAAGGCTAGATCCTAAGCTTAAAAGCAGGTTTGTGGTTACCTCTAATATTTCTTTAAAAAAAATAACAACAAACCTAGGAATTATTGGAGTGATAACATTGATCATCTCAACTTATTTGAATCTATTGAAGGAATATTTCTTGACTAGGTTTTCTGATACATAGGAGTTTTTACAGGCTATGTGCCTACATAAATGATGATCCTTGTTATTGCATCAATGATGTTGCAACTCCTAAGAATCTCAACTTAAATTATCGACCTAGGGTTCGTACAAACTTAGAGGTGATATTTCTATATGCATAGCAAGTAAAGCTCTACTCATGTCACCCTCAGTCATTGAATGAAATCAAGGTATGTAGCGACCACTCCTTCAGTTAACTACGAAGAGAATTTGCATGAAAATACAAAATCCTACCCTTATTGCAAGGAAATTAACATTACCCTAATTGCAAAAATGAGTGTGCCATTCATTAAATGTAAAGACTAATTGTAACTGTACGAAAGAAAAATATTATACTAGTTGCAGAAATGAACCATGCTACTCCACTTGAAAACAAATCAAATCAATACTATACTTGCAAAATGTAAATCACTACCCTATTTTCAAATTGCTTTGAAAGGGGAAATTTGACCTACAACATATGACTATAAAATCCAAGAGTGTAACTTTAAAAAAACTATATCTGATCTATTTGCATTGAAAATTTTCCCTTTATATCACTGAGTGTAATATGGTGTTAGCTTTAGTAGCATGATCCTTACTAATTTCATAAAATAACACTCATTATGATTCAAATGTAGAAGTATGCCTCCTAATTCTAATTATGGTATTGTACTTGCAGTGAAGGAATGATGGATCTAGATTAGTCCTTGGATCTATCCAATCATGGATCTAAAACCGAAGGACATTATTCAATCCCAAAATGAAAAAATCAATATCTTAGAGAAAATTTGGCTAAGTTTAGAACATGCTACAAGACTGCTACAAGATACCCTGTTTTGCTATAGGATTCCCCTGTTTTGCTACAGGATTGGGTTTAAGGGAATTCCGAGGGTAAGAAATGTGTTCTTAAGGTGGAAGAAGGTGGATAAGGGTGTGTGAAGAATGTGTGAGGCCTTTTTTCTAAGCTTAGAACCCCTTAGAGGACCATCTTGCAGAAAAAATCATGCTCATGGTGTCCTTCATTGACCTTGAAAAGATGATCTCGATGGTTGAATTCGAGAGCAATGTGAGGTGTCCAAGAGGAGGACGGTAATGAAAAACTGGATGTAGGATCAATGTGAAAACGTCTGAAATTAACTAGTAGTCCCTGCAGACTAATGATCAACCTCTTTTCCTTTTAGGAAGAGCATACATCAAATGATAAAACTGCAACAAAATAAATCAAAGTGGAAAGGATGATTTGAATTTTATTTCATCAAGAACTATTTTATCCTACAACATGCATCTAATAAATTTACCAAGACATGATGTTAACTTCTAAGGTAAGGAAACAGAGCAAAAACTAGAATCAAAATCTAGATCCTAACAAATTCCAAAGAAACACAAACAAATGATTTTGGCTTGTTTTTGTAGACTTATTCAACCACACTTCCCACAAGAGAGGTTGTGATCATGCCTGCAACCAAAAATTTTGCAATCTAATTTTTTCCTAAACAAGTAAATAAATACAACAACTTAAACAAGGACAAAAGAAAAAGAGAGGGACTAAAGCCTCTGGGTTGAGCCCTAACCCAAGGGTTTCAACTCTCCTAAATTAACTCATATGTAGAACAACAAGGAACCTGTCATTAAAAAAAAATGGAGTTCAAATGCATCATATTGAAATGGAAATAACAATATCAAGTACTTTTCCTTCAATAGATGTTCCTATCTCTAAGATTTTGAAACCTAATGATCCCTTATGCTTGTTTATTTATAAAAAAGGTGACATATGGGAAAATCCATTCAGATGAGGGTTGCTTCCCTCCTCAATCTTGAAATTAGTGGATCTAGTTCCCTTAGATCCTCTCATGCACTTGAGTTCATTGGTTGTCAATGGATCTCAAGTTGTAGGTGAGGTAAAATGAGTGATTCTAGAGATTACTTCGAGTCCAAGGAGAGTAAATGCATGGTACAATCCTCCTACATTTCCTCTCGCTACCTCTAACATGCCTATCCATCATAAATGTACCAAAAATTCTCTCTTTCCTGCACATAAACCACATTAGGCCATGAATTATGACAAGGACCATTTACTCTTCCTACTAAGCACATTACAGCCAAAAATGTAAATTAATGTGGGAAAAATAAATAATTTATGGGTTGGAGGATAGAAATATGGGCCTCGAGATATACCTATTGATGGGACCCATCATCACCCCCTGCTAAAGGTGTTTCTCACCCTTTGAGAAACTTACTCACTGATATGAAGACCATGCATAGCCCTGGTGGCCTCTCTTACATCCCTAGGCATCTCAGATGGTGTGAATTCCTTTGGATAGAACCATGAATTTGCTTCTATGTTTTCCCACTTGTTGGCCAGATAAATCGATCTTGCGGACAAGACCGATCTCCCTAGTATCAGAAGATAGTCTAGCAAAAAATAGAGAATTAAATCTATCTTTCTCTAGATATATCATGATTTATAAGTAAATGCTACAAAGGTATTACGATCCTACCTTGATCCAACGCTTGTTTGTATTAGTTGTCCTTCAGTCGCCTGAAAGAGTTATCTTCGAAGATCTGCAATCACAAACAAACAAACATCAAATAGCACCTGCATAGCATATATTCATAAATCATATCTATTATGGTGATCAAGGAATCCATAAAATAAACAATCAAATGATATCTTATTGAGAAAAACAAACTTATTTGTATTAACTTTGAAATAGTAGAAGAACCTTACAACCTTTTCAGCCTTGTTGTTGAACAGGTCTTCTTGGGGTTCGAAGTAGGAATTTCCTTTACTCTGACAAGCCTTGCACTCTTCCAAACGAGATACATACAGGTATATAATCTTTCCTCATAAAATCTCAGCTAAAGGAGTCTAAGTTCCAATAGCACTTTACCTCAAATAACACTAAAGCTTGAACAACTCCATTGTCTAGTTGTTAGTAACCCTTTGAGGCTGCCATATGCCTTTTTTTATAGTGCAAAAGAGGAGGTTACATTTCCACCTATGAAGGGATAGAATCCTCCTTCAAAGGGATAAGCTCATCACATCAAGGGATTAGCTCCTTAAGGCATGGGATACATGAACCTGAAAAGAACGGATTTGCCCCCACAAGATTCCTTCCAAAAGCTTCTAGAAATGACTGAAAGTGAGATTTTTTGAGTTTACTTGCACCCTTTTAATATTTTACAAGGGTCCAAACCCTTAATACAGAGAAAGTGTGGCCAGGTACACAGGAGACATGACCATTAGGTGCGGGACCGCAGGTAAGACAAAGAGAAGGTGCGATACCCGAGTTTTAGAGACTTTTGAGAGCTTTTCTCTTATTTTTAAGGCTTGACGTGAGGAAATGATGTTTTAAGACTTGCATAGGAGGAAAGTATGAGTGATAATGAGCTCATACAAATAGCAGAATGTCAAGGTGACAATTTTCAGTGCAACAGATTTCCCCCTAAAGTGCGAAGTCTGTAATAGATGAAGATAGAGTCTATCATGTATGAAGCGTGAAGTACTTCATCATTTCAAGGATCATCTTGTGGACACCCCAGTCGGAACATGTAAAAATATTCAATGCAAAATATATATATGTAGACATATCATCGCTGAGGTAGGCATTCCCATACTCATATCAAAACTAACTAGAAAACTGACTTAAACTGTTCTGATACAGGAATGATTTTTCAATACATCAACAATATAGGCATGTGTAGACACAATATGGACGTAGCCATCTGTTTATGAATATTCCACTGTATAAATTAATAACAAAATTCCTCGTAGCCTAGATGGTAGAAACTAGATCCAGGGTCTTGATTTCTACTTCTCGAACTAGTACAATTCTATCCATGTGAATGAATGTGTCAAAGTCAAACATGGTAGAAACCACTTGATTACCAGTTAATAATGTGAACTGTTAACAAGTGTGAGAGTAACCACCAGTAATTTCAATGGCCCTCAAAGTACTCAGTACAGTCCATGAAATGTGAATGAATGATTTGAAGTCGAACATGTCACAGAATCATTCGATTGAAGGTCAATGATGCAACTTGTCATCGAAGGCGAGAAACCTACCATTGAGGCATGAAGATTTCAAGGTATTGATGATTTCTAGATCGACTTCCTAGATATTGAGTTGTCGTCGATAGAAAGTGATCCGTCGTAGGCAAGCCCACAACACAAAATCATAGATCAAGTTTTGAAGAAATATATTGGCAAGGAATGACTTAGGGATGGTCAAAATGGAAGACAAATATTTTGCAGATGAATGGTTTGTTTGAATTGTCTTCTTGAACACATAACGACACTGCAGATGGCTTGGTGACAATTGACCCAAAGCTAATACCCAGAAACCAGCTGAAGACTTTCAATATGGTTTGATTAACTGTTAGTCAAAGGATTTTCCCAACCCAGGTGAACAAAAGTGTCGTGTTCAAGAGTGGTTAACGGTTTTTCGAATAATCAAAATGTAACAAACAGGTTCATTTTTCTCTCTTTTCCCCCACCATTTCTAGCAAGTACCTCTTTATTTTTGACAAGCTTGAGGAGGATAACATTTGCTTGTTTATAAGCTCATCCTTCAGATGAGTCAAACTTAGTTTAAAATTCAAACCCTAAGAAGGAGCAGTTTGTTTCTGCTTTAAAATTGAACAGTTCCTTTACTGTTAAATTTTAACGAGTCCAGTATAGGAGAAACTCGGTGTTTTTCAATTTTAGGGAGTCGGAAGAAAAAAATTAAGAAAACTCCATGGGTGTAATTTTTCGTAAATTTAGTCTCTCGAGCCCGAAAAAGGAAAAAATAATGTGGGAGAGAACTCTATTGACTGTAATTAGTCAACGTATACCTTTTTCGTAAATAGTCCATTTCAGTCCGTAAAAGGGGTAAACTTATACTGAAGGGACGATCATTCATTTACTTTAACGAGTTGAATAGTCAAGTACTCGGCAATCTTTTAATTTTTAGAGAGTCTGAAAAGGGCTTAAAACAGAACTCTAGGGTTTTGCTTTTTCGTAAGTTTTAACGAATTTGAAAAAGGGATAAAAATTTACTCATGGTTTTCACTTTTTCATAAGTTTTAACGAGTTCAAAAAATGGATAAAAATATACTCCTGTGGCTAAATTTCAATTTAATTTACGAGCAAGAAAAGACGGAAAGAACTCGGCATTTTCATGTGTTTTACGAGAATGAAAGATAGCCAAAATAATCTCAGGATTTTCATGAGTTTAACGAGTCTTGAAAATAACCAAAATCGACTCGAGATAGGTTTCATTTTTACAAAAGCTTGAAACATAGAAAAACTATGCTTCAGATAGGTTTTAATGCCCCCTAAGCGTAATCTGTTAGAGCACATGCCCCCCCAGCTTCATTTCATTCAACTAAATAGACTACTGGTAATTAATAGCTGGATGAAATGAAGGTTCATCTATGAGATCATATGAAAGACCCAACCTAAAACTACAAAAATTGAAATAACTAACCTAAATATACGACTTAACATTTACGAGATCTAGTCAAAGACTCGACTCAATTAGGGGAGGATTTGTTTCATTTTTTAACGAGCTTGACACAGGAAAAGAACTATGCTCATGGCAATGTGTTTCATTTTTTAACGAGGTTGACACAATAACAGTAACTATCCTCACCTACATGTTTCATTTTTTAACGAGGTTGACACAGTAAAAGAACTATCCTCAAATCTACTCTCTACAATCACCCTATATAACCTACTGATTCATTTTTAATGAGGTTGACACAGGAAAAGAACTATCCTCATGGCCCACTGATTCATTTTTTAACGAGGTTGACACAGTAAAAAAAACTTTCCTCTTGATCCACTGATTCATTTTTAACGAGGTTTACACGGTAAAAGGAAATTTCCTCATACCTGATTCATTTTTTTACGAGGTTGAATTTGTAATAGGAACCATCCTCAGACCAACTGATTCATTTTTTAACGAGGTTGACACCGGAAAATAATTGTCCTCATACCTTATTCATTTTTTAACGAGGTTGACTCAGTAATAGGAACCATCCTCAGAAACTACTTATTTCTAATCTATCAATCTACTCTCTACAATCTACCTACTGATTCATTTTTTTAATGAGGTTGACACAGGAAAATAATTGTCCTCATCGTCGACTGATTCATTTTTTAACGAGGTTGACACAGTAAAAGGAACTCTCCTCATGAATCACTGATTCATTTTTTAACGAGGTTGACACAGTAAAAGGAATTATCCTCATGGCATCTGTTTCATTTTTTAACGAGCTTGACACAAGAAAAGGAACTATGCTCTCGACTAACTGATTCATTTTTTAATGAGGTTGACACAGTAAAAGGAACTATCCTCACACTCATTGATTCATTTTTTAACGAGGTTGACACAGTAAAAGGAACTTTACTCGTGGATACCTATTTCATTTTTTAACGAGGTTGGCACAGGAAAAGGAACTATCCTCGCGGGGACCTTGTCATGGTTTCCAACTGGAAGAAAGACATGTCAAGGGACACTCCTCTATCATGGCTTCAAAGAGGTCTTCATCAGATGGAAGAACAATTCTTTGGAAGGAACACATGTCAAGGGACTCAAAAGGGATAAGAACATCGCGTTCAAGTAATCCCATAGAGTTTTCTATGTCAATTACCAGATCTAATTCAAAGGAAGATGAGCAAACTGTGAGAGGCTCGCTTACATTGGTAACTGAAAACATGGGACTAGTTGCCACATAATTAACCCGTGACGGGGTAGATACCACTTTTATATGAGGAACATTCAGGGATGTCGGATTATTGGTAGTCGAATCAAGACTAGGGAACGAAAGCTGGTCTACAGTCACAATATTTCCATTGTGAGGGAAAGACATCACACGAAAGAGTGTCGATAATACAACTTTCATTGCATAGACATAGTCTCGCCCAAGGATTAAATTGAAATCCAAGGGGCCTCGAACTACCATAAGATCAATACATATAGTTTTACCTTCCAAAGTAATAGAAAACTTAGGAAGGATCCCTAAAGGTTCACTAATGGTTCTGTTAAAAGCTTTCAGATTCTGCGTAATATGCACAAGCTGAGGGGAACCCAAAACTTTCCAAGCAGTTGAGGATAAAATACTAACAGAAGCACCTTCATCTACATGTGTGCAGCATATGCTCCTACCACCAGCCTTCACAATGATTTGGAAAGGGATGGAGGAAGGAAGACGAGGTTCTGTCAGTCTATTCCAATCAAAGGAAAAGACCTTGGTACCTGGAGGGGGTTCTGTAGGAACAGGTGAAATGCCCCCCGACGTAGAAGAATCTGATGTAACAAGAAGAACCTGAGTGGAATGAAGTTCACTCTCTTTAGGGAGATTGGGATTGACCGAATGTGAAATCGAATCGACCACTTGATCAACTAATGGATCATCAACTTGAGTGATATGAGTTTCACTTTCCAATGGAAGAGTGGGATTGACTGTACTTGAAATTAGACCAATCACTCCGTTAGTTGACGGTAGGTTGGGAGAAATTTTACGGTAACCAGTTGGAAATTCTTGCTGTGGAACAGTAAGATTTTCCAACAATTTTGAGGCTTCATCCATGTGAAGGAAAATGTGAGTTTGATGACTCCCTTTGCATAACCTACAAGGAAACCTAAGTTTACCCTTTTTCCCAGGAACCTGACTATCACTGGTTGATGGATCAATGGAAAGTTGATGAGATTTTTCTGACCATACTTCCAATACTTTTGGAATACTGGGACAATTGATAAGGAAGTGGTCACCCTTACAAAGCCTGCAAGGATATTTGGGTTTACGATGCATTTTGGAGGTTTCCTCAACACTACTAACATTTACAGCCATGGTTGGTTGGTTGACTTCTTTCTTATCTTGCTTCTTCTTCTTCTTCCCTTTCTTCTTCTTCTTAGTCACCTGGTTACTAGCGTCAAGGCTTTTACCAAGCGAAGAGGAAGAAAGGGAGGAAGACATATCGGGCGAAGAAGGTAAAGGGTCAACAGAAGGTTGGTGATGTTGAGATGGTGAACTTTGTTGAGGTGAAGCATCTGGTTGAGGTGGAACAATTGGAGTATTCGGGGCCAACGAAGTTGTAAATAACCATATCAGTAAACCTATTGTAAATCCAAATAATGACAATGTAGCCATATAAGGAGGACCAACATTTCCAAAGCAAGGAAAAGTTCTAGGATTCTCGTTAAGAGGGGTTCCTTGGTTGGTAAATTCTGGAACAGTTGCCATTATATTCAACTTCGGTGAATTTTATTAACAATTTAAAACTAAAATTAAAAATTCACAATTTACACCTAACAATTAAAATTCACAATTCGCACCTATGGTCTCTAAAAGTAAAAACAAACAAATTAACACGTGCTATCAAATATAGGAGTCAAACCACACACAAACAGTAGATTCCTGCACTAAAAACACTAGTTGGTGATGAAATCCAACATCATAGAATTTTAATGCAAAAATGGCGGTTGGAACAGTTACCCCGACAACCTTCTTAATGAAACAAACCGGTGCAAGTTTCTCCACTATGCCATCTCGAGTGAAGAGAACCCTCCAGAGAGTCCAAGTGAGTCTAGCCGACGTCTTCTCTAGGTACAGTGGAATCTTCCCTCCACTGTCACCTTGGGAAAGAATCCTATAGATTATGGCCACTAAGGTTACCAACAAAAACAAATATACCTGGGGGAACAGTCTACGATCCGACACACACGCAAGGGCAGAGTAACAAAGCTCAATCCCCTTGAAGGGTCCTTGACATAATCCAAGGTTTACTGACAAGTGACCCCAGGCTCCTCGACAATGGTCAATCTGAGGTTTACCGTTGTTAATACATGTATATCTTCTATCGTTCCAAATGAGGAAGGATTTATTACCTCACCGGTTCGGATATGATCTCGTGCTTGACTCCTTTAGGAGGAGCTTCCCAGAGCATACATGCTGCAATTGGGATTTTTCCTACCGCAAGATCGACTACTTATTTGTTTTAGTTGCTTTGGAAAGTTAACTACAACCTATTCCAAAGCACTAATCCTCAGCTAGATTGGTGGAAAGAGCCCTAAAAGTTTAAAAATTACTAGATGAATTTTAATTAAGTGATGTGTTATTTAGGCTGTTATTACTCAAAGGGTAAATGGATATGAAACCAATGGTGTTATGACCCGACCCAAAACTGAATGCAATAAAAAATGATAATGTAATATTTTCAATTCGATGAATCCTAATTAAAGTAAGGAGAGAGTTTCAATCCACTTCCAATAATGCAAAAATTGATAAATAAGAGAAAATATAAAAAATTCTCTAATGCACTAATTTCATCAAGAAAAAATAATGCTAATCAATTCCATTTTTTTTTTATGTTTTTAAAACAAGCATAAAAAAATGTAAATTAAAATCAAAGAAAATGATCTAAATATACGATTGATTTTTCAGAATGTAAACTATGCAATTGTAATCTATGCACAATTCACTTGAAAAGTATGCAAATGTAATCTATGCACATTTTCATTCATATTCTGAAAATGAGAATTCTAATTATGCAAATGTGATATATGCAAGAGAATTCTCAAACATAATATGATTCTAATGTAATCTAAGAACCAATCAAGTGCAAGTAAAGAAAATTGGGTGAGAGTTCCAAAGATCAAAAATAAAAATACTCAAATGCGATTAACACTGATACACAATTTAGCCCCCTCGGCGGATGAGGGGGAAATTTTTTTTGCAAAAACAAAAGAAAAAAGATGCAAAATTGTGAAAATACTAAGACAAACCTTGAAGTAATGACCAAAGGAAATCAAATTAAGAATTTCTCAAAAAAGAGACTCAAAACAACCAATTAACTTAACGCAGATTGATGAGATGAAAAATTTGTCGAAAGAAACTCATAAACAAGGCTTTTTGACAGAAAAATACAGATCTGGGTAGATGCTAAGAATCCTGAATCAAATCTAAACTCAAACTGGAAGGAGAAATCTTAAGTTTTTCAAAAATTTGACAGGGTCCACAGGCTCTAGATCAAACAGGTGCGGCCCCGCACTGGTTACTCAAGGAAAGTGCGGAGATGCCCACACTGTGTGTGAAGACAAAGTGCGGTCCCCAGAAAAATTCAAGAAAAACAAAAAAGTTCTTAAAATTTTTGAAAGAAAAGTAAATCTAAGCTACCCAAGCCATTATACATCAATCAAAAACCAGAAAAAACCATTTTCTCAAGTCAAAACAAAAGGAAAACCAAAAATCCAATCATTCCATAGCGGAGTCGCCAATTTGTTGGCCAAATAAATCGATCTTGCTGACAAGACTGATCTCCCTAGTATCAGAAGATAGTCTAGCAACAAACAGACAATTAAATCTATCTTTCTCTAGATATATCACGATTTTTAAGTAAATGCTACAAAGGTGTTATGATCCTACCTTGATCCAACGCTTATTTGTAGTAGTTGTCCTTTAGTCGCCTGAAAGAGTTATCTTCGAAGATCTGCAATCACAAACAAACAAACATCAAATAGCACCTGCATAGCATATATTCATAAATCATATCTATTATGGTGATCAAGGAATCCATAAAATAAACAATCAAATGACAGCTTATTGAGAAAAACAAACTTATTTGTATTAACTTTGAAATAGTAGAAGAACCTTACAACCTTTTCAGCCTTGATGTTGAACAGATCTTCCTAGGGTCCGAAGTAGGAATTTCCTTTACTCCGACAAGCCTTGCACTCTTCCAACCGAGATACATACAGGTATGTAATCTTTCCTCATAAAATCTTAGCTAAAGGAGTCTAAGTTCCAACAACACTTCACCTCAAATAACACTAAAGCTTGAACTCCTCCATTGTCTAGTTGTTAGTAACCCTTTGAGGTTGCCATATGCCTCTTTTTATAGTGCAAAAGAGGAGGTTACAGTTCCACCTATGAAGGGATAGAATCCTCCTTCAAAGGGATAAGCTCCTCACATCAAGGGGTTATCTCCTTAAGGCATGGGATACATGAACCTGAAAAGAACGGATTTTCCGCCATAAGATTCCTTTCAGAAGCTTCTAGAAATGACTGAAAGTGAGATTTTTTGAGTTTACTTGCGCCCTTTTAATATTTTACAGGGTTTCGCACCCTTAACATAGAGAAAGTGTGGTCAGGTACGCAGGAGACATGACCATTAGGTGCGGGACTGCAGGTAAGACAAAGAGAAAGTGCGATACCCGAGTTTTAGAGACTTTTGAGAGCTTTTATCTTATTTTTAAGGTTTGATATGAGAAACTAATGTTTTAAGACTTGCATAGGAGGAAATTATGAGTGATAATGACCTTATACAGATAGCATAATGTCAAGGTGACAATTTTCAGTGCAACACCACTCCCTATGTTCGTTTGTCTGATCCCTTCTTTCCTGCAAACCCAATAGTATGGGAGGACTAATTTTGGGCCCTATAAAATTGATATTAAACCTTTGAATAATTATTTTGTAGAGCAGGGTTCTCTTTAGGGAATTCCTTATTCTTTCAGGGGAATGATACTCTTTAATTTTCAAAATATGAGGCAAATCATGCCATCTCCTTTGGAAATATTATAAGCTCTCAGTCCCCAACAACCTAAAGGTGTCCTCGAAATGGAGGATATATTTTTCTTGGGTTGCCATGTAACAAGGGGTGAATTTGGGATCAATGGAGATGATGTTGTGGTTACTCATGACAACCTTGGGGCTCACTAACACTACTTTGATGTATAAGGGCTCACTTTCCTCTTTGGTCATCACCCTCTTCACTTCCTCAACACTTTTTTCTTCATGGGTCAACCAAGAGGCTAGTGCCATCAGTTGCATATCCCCCAATATTGATTTGGGGTACCAAAATTTCATGTTTGTGAGGATTATATTGTGCATATAGAACTCAACCAATTTGGCTCTATCCTCAGTGTTTACCTTCTAGAAAAATTTAATCAACATCCTATAATATTGTAATGGTAGAGAGCCATATTGTGCCAATGTTTTTATTTTGAATTGCAGCCGCTCCTCCTTGAGGAATATGGCATAGGACTTGGATGGTTTCATGCATTATATGGATTCCATGGACAAACTTACCATGGTGGCAAGTTGTACCTCCTTTTCCTGCAACTTCTCTCTTATCCTATTGTTTTATAACTGTAGTTTCCCCTTCATGATTGATTCCTCTAGCCTTAAGTTATTCAATTATTTGCTCAATTGTTTCAATTTTTTCTCCATGAGGCCCACATCCTCTACCTTCTTGGATTTTGCAATTTTCATCCACCGGGAGCTCTGACTCTCTCTTTTTCTAGCTCAAAGAAGAGGGTAATTTAAAATTTAGTAGGTATAATTTTCCCTCCCTCAATAAATTTATAGTAGGACACAAGTTCGGGATCTATTTCAGGCTCCTAGAGTCCTTGGGGACCTAATCCTTCCTCTTATTATGTGGATTCCCTTTCCTATAAAATTTTCTCTTGATCCTATATCAAATTTGTTTCTTCCTGTAGGACCTCTATTTTCTCCTATAGCAACATGG
Source organism: Pinus albicaulis (assembly GCA_034641835.2). NCBI lineage: Eukaryota > Viridiplantae > Streptophyta > Pinopsida > Pinales > Pinaceae > Pinus > Pinus albicaulis. The sequence continues at coordinate 625,165,487 of CM076580.1, read as the reverse complement.
TTTGCAATTTTAGTTTCTTGGATGTGACTACTATATTGGTGGGCCTCCCTATGGGTGGAAAATATTGTTTACCGTGGGCTTTAGGGGAGGTGATCTCCTCAATTTTCCCTTAACTAGGTCCCAATTGTTTTTCTTGGCTTCCCGATTCATAAATTTTGATTGGGACTATTGAAGGAGAATGAGGCTTCCCTTGCTTGATCCTAGTGTTATTTTTTCTCTTAAAGTACAAAGGGACCTTCTTGGGCTTGACAAGTGTGTTAAGTGTGGCCAATGTAGCGACAACCTATTGTTCTATGTTCCCTGGTCAGAGGCTTATTTTCTAACCCTATATCCGTGTCTTTTGAGATATAGAGGAATCCTCAAGGGCCTCTTATTTCACTTTTTTTTCTCCTCCTTCTTCCTTCCTTTATTATTCCTTTATATGTTTTCCTCCCTTTTCTCTTATTGATCCTCTTCTTCCTCTTTCCTACCTCTAACACCAGGTTTTTGTGTCTCTTCTTTCTATGTTGTGGTAAGGGATTTTGTCTCATTGAAGGCCTCCCTATCCATGTCCAGAAAGTCATCCCACAACATAGGGATTCTGAGGTGGCTTAAGGAATCCATCAAAATGAGTCTTATGAGGCCATGATGAAAAATGTATTGATGCTTTCCTTCCTTGATTATCTGGCTCATTTCAATTATATAATGAAAGAGGAAATGTGGTACACTAACCCTATTTAGAATGGGAATTTTTTTTTGTAACCTTAGCTCATAGAGAAACCTAAATTGATAGGCATATAAAACACTCAACCTCCCTTCATAGGATATGTATTTGAGGATGTTATAGGCTACTTCATCCCATGGGTAGGGGAGGATTTTCCTTCCATTTTTGTCTTCAACATGCTTCTCTTCAGGGAGGAAGAATTTTTTCTTGGTTGTGATGGCTATTGTTCTATTTTCTTTTCCCTATAAAAATCCTAATGGTATGGTGATCACTTTGCCGATGAGATCTAAATTCAGATGAATGGCAAGTCCCCTAACAACAATGGTAGAATTGTCCCTCCCTGAGAATTGACGACCATGGAAAAATCATATGTTACTTCATCATCATACCCCTTAAATTTCTCAAAGAACCCCATCTATTGGTGTCTCAAAAAAATGTCTCTCACAAGAGAATGTTGATGGATTCTCTTGGTGTTTGTGGGAGATGAGCTCACCAGGCCTTGAATACACCTACACTTTTTCCTAGCATCCCTGGAATTATTCTTGAATAATGTCTTGATGTCATCATAAGGCATCTCGTAGATGTCTCCTCTAGCCTAACATGTTGGGGTTCTCCATTACATATTTCCTGATCCCTTAAAGAGGTACTAGCTTGAGTGACTCAGGGTCAAGGGTACAATTAGCCCTCTTATAGTTGAGTTGGAATATTTCCTAGTATTCCTCTAAGGATTCATCCGGTCCTAGGGTCATCCTAATGATTTCCTCTTTTGTTTTTTTATACCTATAGTAATCCATGCATTTTTCATTAAAGGCTTTCTAAATTTGTGCCTAGGTAGCGATGCTTCCTCTAGGTAAGTTCATAAACTAGCACAATGTTGCATCTTTGAGGGTGGATGGAAACACATTCAACTTTTATTCCTCATAGGTATAGTCACAGTTCCTACAAATAACAACAATATCAAACATGAATGTGTCAAGATCCTTAGATTTTAGGCCATGGAAGTGTGGAAGGGAAGTAGGGCTTATATTCTTCATCCTGGCCTCCCCATTGGTTTCTCGGATAGGGAAGAACTCATTGTTTCTATTTTCATCCATGGTTTGGGTAGGTGAGATGGGCTCTTCCTCCCCTATGGGTTCCTCAAAAATTCCAGGTTCCTCACCTAGAGGGTTTTCTAACTCCCTTGTAATTAGAGAAGGAAGTCCACAATCACCAAAGAAAAATGATGGTTGGCTTCTTGAATGGGCGAGGGTATTTGGTAGGAATTTCCCTAAACTATCCCTACACCTACGAGGCATGAAATAACTAGCTCAATTTTTTTTTAATTTTCCTCTTTTTTGTAGTTTTCAAATCAATATTAGTGAAGCATAACAAAAATAATAAAAATTCAACTTCTAAGTAGAAACAACACCTACTTGGACACCTCCCCAGAAATAACACCAAAAAAGTGATAAGCCCTATTATTGCATCAAGGATGTTGCAACTCCCAAGAATCTCAACTTAAATTATTAACCTGAGGTTCATACAAACTTAGAGGTAACAGTGCTATATGCACGGTAGGTCAAGTTTTTCTCATTTCACCCGCATTCATTGAATTAACTCAAGGTATGCATAGACCACTCCTTCAATTAACTACAAAGAGAATCTGTATCAAAAAATAAAAGCTAAACTTATTGCAAGGAAATTAAAATTACCCTAATTGCATAAATGAAGCCATTCATTAGATGTAACGACTAATTGTAATTGTACGAAAGAAAAAGACTATACTAGTTGCAAAATGAACCATGCTACTCTACTTGCAAACCAATCATGTTCTAACTGAACAATGTAAATAACTACATTATTTGCAAATTATTTTGAAAGGGGAAATTTGACCTAAAACATATGACTATAAAAACCAAGATTGTAACTTTAAAAAAGTAGATCTGATATATTTTCATTGAAGATTTTCCCTTTATATCACTGAATGTATTATGGTTTTAGCTTTAGCATTATGGTCCTTACTCGTTTCATAAAAGAATACTCATTATGATTCAAATGTAGAAATTTGCCTCCTTATTATAATTGTGGCCTTGTGCTTGCAGTGAAGGAGGGATGGGTCTAGAGTGTTCCTTGGATCTCCCCAATCATGGATTCAAAAATTTGAGATCATTATTAAATCAAAAAATGAAAAAATCAAGATCTTAGAGAAAATATGGCTGAATTTAGGCCATGATATAGGATACCCTCTTTTGCTACAAGATTGGGTCTGATGGAATTCTAAGGGTAAGAAAGGTGTTCTGAAGGTGTTATGAATGTGGATAATGGTGTATGAAATGTGTGAGGAATTTTTTCGATGCTTAACACCCCTTAGAGGCCCATCTTGCACAAAACTTCACGCTCATGGTGTCCTTCATTGAGCCTGAAAAGATGATCTCAGTGGCATAATTTGAGAGCACTATGAGGTGTCTAGGAGGAGTATGGTAATGACAAAGTGGATGTAGGATGAATGTGCCAACCCCTATAAGTCACTGGCAGTCCCTACAGACTAACATGCATATAATCCATTTTCCAAGACATGATGTTAACTTCTAAGGTGCAGAAACAGAGCATGCAAGAGAATTAAAATCCAAAGATTAACAAATTCCAAATAAACACGAACACATAATTTTGGCTTGTTGTTGTAGACTTCTTCAACCACACTTCGCATAAGATAGGTGGTGAACAGGTCGGCAACCACAATTTTTTCAATCTAATTTATGCCTAAACAAGTAAAGAAATACAACTACTTAAACAAGGACAAAAGAAAAATACATGAGAGGGACTAAATCCTTTATGTTGGGCCCTAACCCAATGGTTTCAACCATCCTATATTAACTCAAATGTATACCAACAAGGAACCTTTCATTAACAGAAAATGGAGTTCAAATACATCATCTCAAAATTGAAATAACAGTCTCAAGTACTTCCCTTAAATAGCTCTTCCTAGCTCCAAGATTTCAAATCTTGATGAGTTGTTAGGCCTATTTATTTATACAAAAAGTGACTAAGGGGAAGCTCCCTTGAGAGAAGGAATACTTCCCTCCAAAATCTTGAAATTACTGGATCTAGTTCCCTTAGATCCTCTCATGCACTTGAGTTCATCAACTGTCAATGGATCTCGAGCTGTAGGTCAGTGAAAATGAGTGATTCTATGGATTAATTTGAGTCAAAGGAGGGTAAATGCAGGGGACAAGCCTCGTACATTCCCTCTAGTTGCCTCCAATGTACCTCTGCATCATAAATGTACCAAAAATTCTCTCTTGCCTGCACATAAACCACATTATGCCACAAAGTATGACATACACCCTTTAGTCTTCCTACTAAGCACATTATAGCAAAAAATGTAAATTAATGTAGAGAAAAGAAATAATTTTTGGGTTGTAGGATAGCAATATGGACCTCAAAATATACCTATTGATGGGACCCATAAATATTGCGTCCTCTCTTTTTTTGGCATTAGTCTCGATGATAATAACAAGATAATTTGGCAGAAGAAGAACTAATAATTAAATATCACAAGCCTAATGCCAAAATAAGAGAAATTATCTAAAGTAAAAACCCTAAGTTATTGCCCTAATGGATTTCTCAACATATACCTTGCATAAACTGTCATCACATATAGATATAAACATACCCATAATCAACATGCAAATGCAAATGAAGAACATGAGAAAATGGGGGAAAATTCATGAGTTTGTATTATACCAATAATTTGTTTTACACAGTCATGCACTCTTGAGGTCCTTTCCTATAGTCTCCTCCTCACCAAAAATCAATCTTCGTTGGACTTGTAATGCTAGCTTATCACAGAGAGAAAATATAGGTAGGCACTCCATAAACACTTCAACACACACACACACACACATATATATCTATATATATTCCTTTTTCTCCTCTGTGATCTATGGAGAGATTACTTTTATAAATTTTCTTAGGTAGTGATCACATTGAATGTTGAAATATTTTTGACCATTTCTAGTAATTTGATCCTTATATTCTCTAAGTGATCAATTTTGACCTAATCCAATCTTATCCATGCAATTTCACACTTTATTGCTCCATCACAGTGTTATTGGGGAATTGTTGGCTCTTTGTTGCTTGAAGCTATTGTACACAATGTGTTGTTAAGCCTAGTGTTACTTTGATACAATTTCATGGGAGCGTTGAAGGCCCAAAATCATTCTTTTTAGAGGTTTCTACAAATAATTTTTGGCATCTTGAGTTTGTAGATGATGTTCTTTTTTATTAAACCCAAGGGGTTGGATTTCTGTGCTATAACACTAATCAATTAGATCAATTGTTCACTGTCTTGAGGCAACACATTAATGAATTTGCATGGGATTATAATGGTATGAAAGGTATACATTTGTCTATATGCACCCATCAAATATACATAAAGGAATATCACAATATTGTTAGCCAACCTCAAAGGTGAATGAATATTTATTTACAAGATATTCTGAAAGAATAATTGTAAATATTACTAGATGCAAGGTTCATCTATCTAATTTTAGATAGTGAATGGGTATCTCCTTTGGTTATTGTTCCCAAGAAGAATGGAAAAGGGATAATTTGTGTTGATTACATGGAACTTAATAAAGCCACAAAGAAATATTATTTTCCCTTGCCCTTCTTTTACTAAGCCCTTGATGTGCTTGCTAGAAAAAATATACTTATTGGATGGGTTTAGAGGGTATAATAAGATCCAAATTAGTCCAAACAATCAAGATAAGAGAAATTTAACTTTGCCTTGGGGGCCTTTAGCTTATAAGGTCCTCCCATTTATCCTATGCAATGTCCCTTCCAATTTCCAAAGGGTTGTGCTTAGCATGTTTTTAGATCTTGTACATGATTCCATAGAGATATATATGGAGGACTTCACACCCTATGGACATTAATTTCAAGAATCCCCCCCCAATTTGAGAAAAACATTGCAAGGATGTGAGGAGATGAACCTCTCATTAAGCCATGAAAAATGCTTATTCCAAACAAGTGAGGGAATTGTTCTAATACATCTCCTCTCCTCAAAAGGGATTCAACTAGACCTTAGTAATATAGCCATCATCAAGCACCTTCTTATACCTCAAAAACAAATAGATCTCGAAATATTCTTAGGCCTTGTAGGATACCATTGGAGGTTTATAAAGGATTTTTGTAAAATTGTCTCTCCTTTGTTTCCTTGCTGACCAAAGATGCTAATTTTTGTTGGATAGATCCATGCCAAGAAGCATTTGAAAACATAAAATAAATTTAATGACAACACTTATTCTTAGAGGTCCTAATTATACCTTGATCTTTCACATTGAAATATATGCATATGATAGGGTAATTGGAGTAGCTTTAGGTCAACTTGAAGGTAATCTGTTTAAGGCCGAATTAAATTACATTATAACTAAAAAATAATTCCTCATTTTTGTACATTATTTGAATAATTTTAGGCATACATTATTGGTTACCAAGTATACGTACATATTGAACATGAAAAAGTTAAGTATTTGATGAAAAAACAATATGTAAATGTTCGAATAATTAGGTGACTATTGCTTTTGCAACAATTTGACTTAATCATTGTTGACAAACCAGGGAAAGAAAATGTTGTTGAAAACTTATTGTCAACATTCACATTTTTCTATATTAAGGGTTAGCGGATTATCAACTCCCATATGCACATATTTTTCCCATATCACTACTCTTTCCATGTTTTTTTGACATTTCTAACTATCTATTCACTGACCAATTCCATCCTCACCTATCTTCAAGAAAAAAAATGCAAGATCACTAGAAAAAGTGCCTCCTATACTTGGATTGGGGAAAGCCTTTTCAAGTTGGGATTGGATCATATTTTGAGAATATGTGTGATGGAGAATGAATTCTATTATATCCTCTCAACTTCTCATGATGAACCATGTTAAGGTCATTTCACTGGAAAAATGACAACGTACAAGGTCCTACAAGCAATATAATTTTGGCCAAATCTTCATAAAATTCCCAAAGATACATTTCACAATGCAATGAATGCTAGAGAATGGGGAATCCTACTCAAAAATATGAAATACCCCCTCAACCTCAATTTCCTTTTGAGCCATTTGATAACTGGGGCATGGAAGTCATTGGTCTTATTAGTCCATTGACCAGATAGAAAAAATACATCATTGTGTGCGTTGATTATCTAACTAAATGGGATGAAGTGAAAGAAGTAAGGTAATCACAAAAAATAAGGTAGTTGGGTTCTTAAGAGAGAATATTTTCTACGATTTTGGTTTTCCAAGAGAGTTAGTAACAAATCAATGTTCCTAGTTGACCTCCAACTGGATTAAGGGTATAATGAAGAAACATCATGTTCACCATTGAAATTCCAGTCGCTACTACCCCCAAGGAAATTGACAGGGAGAGGTTACTAATAGAGAAATGGAAAACAATTTTACTAAAGTGATTAGTGGAAGCAAGAAGGACTGGTCATAAAGGATTATTGAAGCCACTTGGGGATACAACACTACTTGGAAAACCACCACTAGTGTATAGAAAGTGTTGTTAAGACTAGTTTTACTTTCATTATTTTTAGAGGTTTATACAAATAATTTTTGGCAATTTTACTTTGTATATGATGTTCCTTTTTAGTAAACCCATGGGGTTGGATTTTTTATCTATAACACAAATCAATCGGATCAATTGTTCATTGTCTTGAGGCAACACATTAATGCATTTGCATGGGATTACAATGGTATGAAAGGTATACATTCGTCTATATGCACCCATCACATATACATAAAGGAATATCACAATCTTGTTAGGCAGCCTCAAATGTGAATGAATCTTGCTTTACAAGATATTGTGAAAGAATAATTGTAAATATTACTAGATGTAGGGTTCATCTATCTAATTTCAAATAGTGAATGAGTATCTCCTTTGGTTATTGTTCCCAAGAAGAATGAAAAATGAATAATTTGTGTTGATTACATGGAACTTAATAAAGCCACAAGGAAAGATCATTTTTCCTAGCCCTTCATTGACCAAGCCCTTGATGTGCTTGCTAGAAAAAAATCTTTCTTGGATGGGTTTAATGGGTATAATAATATCCAAATTAGTCCAAACAATCAAGATAAGAGAAATCTAACTTCTCCTTTTGGGTCTTTAGCTTATAAGGTCCTCCCATTTATCCTATGCAATGCCCCTTCCACTTTCCAAAGTGTTGTGCTTAGCATGTTTTTAGATCTTGTACATGATTCCATAGAAATCTATATGGAGGACTTCACACCCTATGGAAATGAATTTCTAGAATCCCTCTTCAATTTGAGAAAAATATTGTAAATATGTGAGGATATGTACCTCTCCTTAAGCCATGAAAAATGCTTATTCCTAACAAATGAGGGAGTTGTTCTAAGCCATTTCCTCTCCTCAAAAGGGATTAAACTATACCCTAATAAGATAGCCATAATCAACCACCTTATTATACCTAAAAAACAAATAGATCTCACAATATTATTAGGCCTTGGAGGATACTATTTGAGGTTTATAAAGGATTTTCGTAAAATTGTCTCTCCTTTCTTTCATTGCTGACCAAATATGCTAAGTTTTGTTGGACAAATCCATGCCAAGAAGCATTTGAAAACATAAAAAAAAAAGTTAACGACAACACCTATTCTTAGAGGTCCTAATTATACCTTGCTCTTTCACATTAAAATATATGCATCTGATAGGATAATTGGAGAAACTTTAGGTCAACTTGAAGGTAATTTGTTTAATGTTGAGTTAAATTACATTATAACTAAAAAAAAAATCATCATTATTGTACATTCTTTGAACAATTTTAGGTGTATATTACTAGTTACCAAGTATTCATACATATTGATCATGCAAAAATTAAGTATTGGATGAAAAAATGAGATGTAAATTCTCAAATTTTTTAGGTGGCTATTGTTTTTGTAGTAATTTAACTTAATTGTTGTTGACAAACCAGGGAAAGAAAATGTTGCTGAAATTTTTTTGTCAAGATTAACCTTTTTTCTAGATTAAGTGTTAGCGGATGATCGACTCCCATATGCACATATTTCTTCCATATCACTACTCTCTCTATGGTTTGCTAACATTTCTAACTATATAGTCACTGCCAATTCCATCCTCAACTATCTGGAAGCAAAAAAGATCATTAGAAAAGTGCCTCCTATACTTGGATTGGGGAAAGCCTTTTTAAGTTGGGCTTGGATCATATTTTGAGAAGATGTGTGGTGGAGGATGAATTCTATTATATCCTCTCAAATTCTCATGATGGACCCTGTGGAGGTCATTTAGTTGTAAAAGTACAACCTACAAGGTCCTACAAGCAATATACTTTTTCCCAACTCTTCATAAAAATTCCCAAAGATACACTGCATAATGTGATGAATGCTAGAGAATGGGGAATCCTACTTAGAAAGATGAAATACCCCTTCAACCTCGAGTTCCTTTTGACCCATCTAATAACCAGGGCATGCACTTCATTGGTCTTGTTGATCCCTCAACCAGACAAAAAAAATACATCATTGTGTGCATTGATTATATTGAATAAATGGGATGAATTGAAGGCAGTAAAGGTAGCCACAAAAAATAAAGTAGTTGGGTTCTTCAGAGAGAATATTTTCTACGAGTTTGGTTTTCCAAGAGATTTAGTAACAAATCAAGGTTCCTAGTTGACCTCCAACTTGATTGAGGGTATAATGAAGCAACATCACATTCACCATTGAAATTCCACTCGCTACTACCCCCAAGGAAATCTACAGGGATAGGTTACTAATAGATCATTGGAAAACAATCTTACTAAAATGATTAGTGGAAGTAAGAAGGACTGGGCATAAAGGATTATTGAAGCCACTTGGGCATACAACCCTACTTGGAAAACCACCACAAGTTTCACCCACTATGATCTAGTTTATGGGAATAAGTATTTGTCATCAATTGAGTTTGAATACAACACTTTGAGGCTAGCATCCCATCTAGACATGGATTTGACCAAGGCACATGCTAATAGAATATAATAATTAAATTACTTGGATGAGTACATGATGCAAGCTTTTTTACATATTAAGGTAGTCCAAATACAAATAAAATTTTAGCATGATAGATACATCAAAACCAAAGCATTCAAAGAGGGTGAGTGAGTTGTCTTGTAATACTCTAGGTTCAATGGACGCAAAGGATAACACATGACCAGATGGTTGGGACCTTACCTAGTGGAGAAATTTTATGATAATGGATTTATCATAATAAAAAATATAGATGAGGAACAAATTCCACTGTTAGTAAATGGTTACAGGCTAAAGGTTTATAGGAAGCCCATTTCTAGGGATGAATTCATAGTTTCAATAACAAAGTAAATGAATGTGACTAAAAACATCATATATCCCAAGCCATATAGTCCCTAATAATAATAAAAAACAAAAACAAAAAAAAACATATCAAGTGAAAACCTCCTTTGAGGTGCTTGAGAGAGTCTCATTGGATGAAAACCTCTATGAGGCATTTAGTGAGTTTGAAATAAAAATGAAAATAGAATAATGTTCCATGTGAAAGCCTCTTCCAAGGAACCTGAAGCATGTTCATTTGGTTGAAAACCTACATGATGCAGTCACCCATAAAATAAAATAAGAGAGAAAAAAAACAAACGTTTTGATCTCTCACATTGGCTTTTGCGTAGGTACAATTTTGTAACAAATGAAGACAAGGAAATTAGGTTAACCAAGGGGGACCATCCTGCACCCATTCCAATTCATCAACACGCTTTCTCCAATAATGACCTAATTAACATCATTTCACTATTTTCCACTTCTTTACATCATCCCAGCGTCATCCATCTCATATTACCCACGTTCCATGAGTTTTCTGCAACTTTCCTGAAATGCTAAAGGGAAGTCCAGAACTTCTAGATGAAGGACTAGTCTTTGATACAAATCCAAGTTACTTTGAGAATCTGGTCCAAGAAAAAGCACTATCAATATCCTAATAATTGACCTTTCCATAACCAATCCTCATAAATGAGTTCCTCTCATTCTTTTCACCTCATTTCACCCTATAACAACTGACTTCTTTCAAATTTTCATCACAGTCAGACTCAAAAATTTCTCCATCGAAATTTACTCCATTCTCATGAATTATCAAGTCACATATGTGATTTTTAAATTACCGTGGATATTCCATTTGACAGTTAATCATAATAGATCTGATAAATTATACTTAAAAATCCAAAATCTACGCCATGAGGGCTTATTTCTCTTTAGATTTTTGGATCTACAAATTTCTATTTATTGCATATGCATGAAAATTAAAATTTATGGAAAAAGTGGAGAACAAAAATATAAAAAATCACAAACCATGATTGACACAAGATATATCATGGGAAACCATTTCGGGAGAAAACCTAGTTGGAAGGTGAGGTCGCTTTCCTCTCTTTCTTTGAATAGAAAATGGTTGCGGGTACAAATAAGTATGGCTTGTGGCATGTGGGATACTATAATGCAAAAACTATCTCTATGTTCTCCCTCTCTATCCATTTTGACTACTATACTCATATATGGAACAAGATACACTTGAAAATAATGGAATCCATTTTTTTCCTAGTGGCCTGGGTATAAAAAAACCTAATAAACTACTAATTGTTAGGTTTGACTACCTCAACTCTTAACCAAAGTTACAATATGGAATATCCTAGAGTGTTATCCATCATAATAACGTGGATATCCACTTTTCCATGAGTTATTTTGGTTAACATGGCATCCTCTCGAATTATGGCACTGAAAATAGGAAGGTCATTTCCCAAGTGGAATAACTTTTGTGTATGAATTCATATTGAGGGGATTCTTTCATAATTGGAAATGTTTCTATTTCTATAATAGGGAAAAAGGAGCCACGTTGAAGTATAATTTTTTTACCCCAAAAAAACATGAATTGATGCCTCAAAATGCTCCTAGAAGGTTTCAGACCCCAATATTCCAAACTAGATCCTACTAGTAAGAATGGTCTTATGAGTTGATTCCTCCAGTTTTTTCACTCAAAAACCATCGCAATGTATGAAAAAAAAATATAAGGATCCAATCTGGATCACAAATCCCCACTTTGGAGGCTTTTGGTCCCCAAAATATTCTACTAAATGGGTCGCCTCCACCATCTCTCGAGTATAAAATTTAGCCTTGCATCGCCATCCTTTCAACCCAAATTGTCAAAGGTCATGTTGCCCCTTTCTTGTAGTTTTGGACCTATTTTTCAAAATTGTATCCTCTTTCAACTCTATTAGAATTGTTGTCATTGATGGTAAAGGAACAACAATAACATCAAGGTACGCATGCTATGCTTGATGACTTGGTATGCTCGGTATGTTGCAAGGTGTGATCTTGAAGTATGCTTGTGGTTGTTATGCTTGTGACGCTTGATAGAAGTGTGGCCACCATATGTGTGTGAGGATGTATGAGGAGCAAGGTAGAATGCATATGATGGTTGAGCTGAGATGTTTTGATGCAAGGAAAAGTATAATACAAAGGAATAAATGTTGTTATGCTATGTTGTGATGTCACTTGTTATTGAGCTACTTGCATATACATATTTTATGGTGTTGTGATTGATATGGTAGCTATGATGTTTTTTATGTTGTAAGGTTGCTGAGTATGTTTCTTGATAATGTTGATGCATTTTACTTGTTGAGTGAATATGCGAGAAATGTTTGCAAAGTTGTTGCAGAGGTCAGAATTGAAGAGGTGCTACAGAGATGCAATCCAAGGAAATGAGAATGCAAGATAAAGTTGTGATGCAAGGAAATATTAAAATGTAGAATACTTGAGGCAGATGACAAAGGAAAGACTTTGATGAAATACATGAGTCATAATGTGAAGGAAAAATGTATGAATAATGTTGTGATTCAAAGTGATGATTGACACGGATATGTTGCAGAAAAAAAGTGTCATCCAAGCATAACAAAAAATACGAGTTGAAAACAGAACATGGCTAGATGTGTTGAAAGTTCTTATGACTGTAACACACCTTCTCTCAGAAAATGAATTATAACAAAGATCATTTAATGTGTAACCTCCGCTACCCTACAAAATAACACACCCTATCTTTATATATCCTGCGTTATATTTTTTATTCATCTGAGCCTTAACTCATGAAATCATTAATGTTGGATTATGTTATCTTGTTTTTGACTAGTATGACATTTATTTGTCTTAGTTTATCCTTGAAACTTGAGAGTGAATACTTGGAAACAAAATTTTCACTTTAGATTCCTCCATGGAAGGCTATCAGTCAAAAAACATTGTATATAAAAGATGTGATTTTGGAAGGATAGTGTGGTTAGAGAGTTAGAGATTGTGTGTGAGATGATTGAGTTATTTTTCATTAGTTACCTAGCAAATATTAAGAAAATTTGAAGAGGAAAAGAGGCAAAAAAAAATATGGAGGTATGTTGAACTTAAGACCATGTAAACCAAAACATTTTATATGTATAAGGGGATTGTAGTATCCTTTCAAGTTGTAGCTTGATAAAGAACATATTGGATCCTGTTGAGGTATGATCCTCTTGTAGGTTCTAGCCTACAGAAAAAGTATGGGAGTAGGAGCTTCCTTGCAAGTTGAAGCTTGCAGAATAAATTGAGGTAGAAACCTCCTATAGGTTGGAGCCTATGGAAAATCTAATGTAATAGAGGATGTAGGAGCTTGCCTTTGCATCACAACAACAACAAAATCATGCTTTTCTCCCTTTATTGGTTTCCACTTATATTTGGTGTCCACATGTGATGATTTTGTGTGTTGATTTTATGTTGCCATGAAAGTTGTTATGTTGTTATTTACATGTTAAAAGTTGGTTGTATATTAAATTTTTTGTTGATATGATGTACTTATTTTTAGTTAATAAGTTTATATAAACATTTAAAGGAAAATTAAAAATTTCCCATGAATGCACTAAATTAATTTAACCCCACTCTCATTTTATTTAAGTTCCCAACAATTGGTATCAGAGCAAGATTCCTTCTATGTAAGCCTAACAGCTGGAAGTTAGACTTGGTTGAGTCATGGTCTATCAAAGTGTAATTGTGCTTATTATAGAAAAAAATTATGAATGGAGAGATAAGGTAAAATCATAACTGATAGCTTACAAAGCCTACCATATGGAAGCTAGTGTGTGAAGGATAATGTAAATATTCCACCTCTAAAAAATACCAAAAGTCAATTGCTTAGGCAAAATGTACAAATTAAAATAACCTTCACAACAAGGATCTTGAGATAGTGATATATGTAAAATATACAAAGGAAATTTGGGATAGGTTACAACTCATGCATGAAGGGGATACTAGTAGCAACATTATATAAAAGGAGAAGTAAAAGAGGAAGAATAAAAAGTATCATAAAAAAAATGTGTTTAATATAATGAGACATGTTCTACTAATGTGAATGTACCTAATTCTCATGAAGAAAATACAGATGAACATCAAGCTATGCTTGAGTCAACATTGGATAAAATATATAGACTTGTAAGTAAGAGAAAATACCATAAGAAACTATTATATATATGTGATGAAAGAGAACATGAGTTCAGTTCAAGGAGGAAATTATTAGACTGAGGACACAACTTGAAGAAGAAAGGAGAATAGTAGAGGTGATGAGCATATGATTGAATAAGAAAGAAGAATAGTGTGAAACATTAGAGGTTCAGACTAATTCAGCTAGAAGTGAGTTAGAAGAAAATAACAAACTATGTAAAAATATAGAAAAGGATGTTGTCTCCATGAAGAACTTAGAAAAGTGCAATAATTCTAAGGAATACACAAAAGAGGATACAACAACATCAAAAATACCTACAATAGAAGAAGAAAATAAAAACAAGTAGCAACATCAAAAGCCAAAGAATGAGGTGAAGAAAGGGTTCTTTGAAAAAATTTCATTTTCTCTTGGTGATCAACTGAACTAATTTGGAAGATCCCAATGGAGGCTTTTTTCTCCCTTGAAAGATATCAATTTTTTTTTCTCTCCATGAACCTAAAAATGTAGCATCATAATGTAAGAGAAATAAAATCAAGACTAATTAGCAAAATGCACAAAAAACAATAAGGTTACCTCTTACCAACAAACAGAGAATACAATCATCCACCAAGTACACAAATAATTTATATGGTTATTGTGATTTCTGCAATGGTTTTGGACATAGAGCTGTTGAATGAAAAATGTATGCAAAGAAGAATAGAAATGAATTAAGAAGATACACACCATTTCCTCCATTTATTGGCCACACATCCAAATATTGAAAGCTACCATATACCATAAATAACTCTAGATAGCGGATGTAAGAAACTCCAAATTGAAGCAGACCAAACAATGAGTCAAAAATAAATGTAGACAAAAGAAGGAAACCTACTACAATGTGAGAGAGAAAGAAAAAGGAGAAACATGTGACTTTAATAATATAATGAAGTCATGATCATGGCCTCAGGGGGAGATGCTAATGAAATAAAGAAAAATATTTTTAATGAAAGTGTTATAGGAGAAACATCTCAGGGTGAGAGCAACCTCAATAGTTTCTTGACAATACAATGCATGTGTTGGAATTTCTCTGCAATAAAGCTTTAATGAAAAGGAATAATATGTAACAACCCAAGGTTAAAATTTCATGTAATAAAGTTAATAAATACAAAATAAGACCAAGGTCATGGGACACTTATTCCAAGTTGAATGTTGGGAAAAACATACTAGTGGGAATCACTTGTTGTTTATTATGGCCAAGGGGAAATTGGCAAATGCATTGGCAAAGAATTTGAAAAGGAAAAAAGTCATTATTGGCATTTTATTTATGAAAATAAAGGAAAATAGGAGAAAAGGGAGATGAAAGGTCACATGTTTAATGTGAGGAGGAAATTGAAGGAAAATAGAGGGAAAATGAAGAAATTAGAGACATAAATAATAAAAAGACATCAAAGCATCACTTTGGAGCCTTTTGTTAGTTTATTTTTGGAATTAGTCTCAAAGAGGAGAAAAGCACCAAGAGGATGAAAGCAAGGAAAATCAAAGGAAGTACAAAGAAACAAAAGGAAAACAAGGATCAAACAAGGAAAATTTGGATCAAGCCGCTTCAGTAGGAATACTTGCAGGTAACATGTTGCATGTGTGATTTCCTAGCTAGTTTGTGCATGCATGGGATATGATGTGTGTATTTGGTTCTCTTTTTTTCATTGGAATGGGTTTTCTAGGCGTGACTGTGGTTTTAGCATTTCCTTTCCATCTTTGGATATTCATGGTGTGATGGGATTCATTCTTCGTTGAGCTTTGGATTTCCGGAAGGTTTTACATTCAGGTGAGGCAGTATCAGGAAAATCCCAAGTGTTGGGGGTGGAGATGTTTTTCTCCAGGAAGCCCTCAACGGGTGGGTGGAGACAAGAAAATTTCTCAAGGGATGGTGAAGGAATTTTGAGGCATCCAAGCTTGGTTTGGTTTTGTGATCTTGGGACTAGTTTAGGTGATCATGGTAGTGTGAGGGTGGAGGTGGTGTAACCTCTGGAATCCCTTGGTTGTTTATGTTTTGGTTTTCCCATGAGATCCTACATTCATGCTTATAATATGGCATGAATGTGATTGACTAAAAGAAATATTTTTCTCAACCTAATCTATGGTTGGGTGGTACATGGAAGTCCCTGACTTGGTTGGATTTAACATATGTTAATAAGAGTTAGTTTCCTCTTGTATTTCATAGGTAATTATACTTGTTATTATGTGGCTTTAATGGTTGTTATAAGCATGGTTTTATGACAAATTCCAGTTATGTATCTTATCATGTTTTGATTGGTAAATTAATGGTTATTGAATGCATGACCTAATAGATGTTATTACATCTATATTGAGATGGAAATAGACCTTCTTAATGTTTCTCAGATAAGTATTAGATCCCCATGTTCAGATATGCATTCATGATCTGTAGATTACATGTTCTCAAAATGTTAGATGAAATGTCTGTCATGTTTAGGACTGGGTAGGTCATGTATGTGGTTCAAATTTGTGTATTTGTACTTGTCATTGATTAACTTATAATTCTATATATTTCTGTTTAGTTCTGGGTGGAGATGTGGCTACTAGCCCTTAAAAAAGTGGCTCAAATCTCGGTGTTGCATGCTCCAAACTGGGAAAATTAGACTGTAGTCATTGGGAGGAAGGGTCATCCATGTGACTGGAGGGTTATAGTTGAATTTATGCAGTGTTATGCTTGTGACTGGGAGGCCATATCACTAAAATAGAAAGTTAACTCAAGGTTTGCACACCTGGAGTGTTTTTTTAGCTCCTGGGGTCCTGTAGCACCCGAGGGAAGTCAGTAAAGTTTTATATCTAATATAATGCACTGTAGAAACCCCTCAATACTTAAAGTTTGGGTTTGTCGATTACACTTCCTTAACTGTACCTAGGAGGTTGAATCATGTCACAGTATACCTCAGCTCATGTTTACCCTGGCAACCCGAGGAAAGTGGGTATATGTGTGAGGGGTGGTTACATAAGAAAGCAATTATAAACCTTTCCGTTATTCATGAACAAGATACAATAAGGAGTATTGCATATGCCATATGGTTGTTGAGTTAAGAGTATTGCATTTGGGTTGATATGTTTGAGCATTTGGGCTTGAAGTAGTAGCAAATGCGAACCCTAGGACCGTGATGATACCCTCCTATATCTATAATAGGCAATAACTATGCAAGAAGATTAGAACATGCATATGTTGTGAAAATTTTTGACAACCCTAGAATTCTTGACAATATACACCCTTTAAGCATATTCATTTTATATATGGTTTATTGTGTGTCAATAATTTTAAAGCCAACTACTACAACTTATCCAACAATCAAACGTGTGTAGGATGTGCTACTAATTGTTCTAGAAATGGTGTTACAATGACAACAAATATACAAATTTTCCAGAAGTTTGGTTGATGCTTGAATTTTATTTCCAAGCCTTGGAGTGACAGCAATAGATAATATCATATGAGACAAGAGATGTTTCTTATAATAAATAAACATTTAAATAACGCTTTCCGAAGCTTTGAGCAAGTGAATAAAACAAATGAAGTAGTAAGAAAACATTTGTTCAAGATCAACCTGTTAAAATGGTAGAGAATGTTTATTTGTAGAGGGCCAAAAGAAATCACAAATATAGCAATAAATGATTAATCTACAACAGATATGCATCAATTATAGAAAGAGAAACAAAGATATATGACTATGTATATACTCACAAACAAAATCCCGATGAAGTACCACGACATCTAGGATTTTATTTAATATAGAAATGACTCTAAATTATGTTCAGAGGCATTATATATATCAAATGCAAAAGAAAAAGGGGTCAAGCTCTGACGCTTGAATGAAATGAAGTGGATACCAATGGTCTAACATTATATTCTTTATTAGGCATCTCGAATTCTCAATGATCCAACAGATGCAACATGTCTGTAGTGATTATAGGGGAACAAGCAAGATTGTAAATGAAAGAGACAAATTCCCACAATGCAAGAAGAGAATGAAAAAATTTTGTCGAAGAAGAGTATGCTCGAGGCGACGGTTGAGAAGGAAATGAAAAATGATCAAAGGTTCAGATAAGACATAAACTCCAGATGAATGAGTTACAAATTAAGCTAAGCTTATTATAGGCACTGTGATATGTGAATTTTGGGAATAATCTAGGATCAATCTATTTATTCAAACCCAGATTGAGCAGGCTCCCATATCGATGAATGATTTCATTTCATGTTGTCATTCCAACTATTGAAGGAATATGTAAAGTGGTAACTATAAAAAATGGGCACCAAAAACATGTGTTATGGCACAATATTCTGGAGGAACCAATTGTTTGCATTAATGGATGAATTTATGTTTTACAAGAAGTGGAGAAAACATTTTCGGATTCTGAGTATATAGAAATCAATAGAGTTAGAGGTGAGGAAATGGAAACTCACTTGACAGAGGATATTGGAGATGGTATTTATTAGCATAAATTTGACAAGTGTTGTAAGAAGGTATTGAACTAGAGGATGTTTCACTATTTCAAATTTGATTTCGAGGAATCTAATGAGATTGATTATGAGATCAAGAATGCCCTAGTTTGTAATGAACTAATGTAGATGGATCTTGAAGAAGACTTTATTGTTGCAGAGAGTCAAAATTCCAACCACTGCTAGCATGGAGCTAAACAAGAAGAGTTGAAGACTAATATTGAATGGGTTAAGCGTCTTAGTCCTAATGTTCAACATGGAAAAACTGGGTGCATAAAGAATAGAGCAAAAAAAGTTACAAGGATAAAATATTCAATAGGTAATGTTCCTTCATTGGATACAAAATTGAATGAGTAGTAATGAGATGCAGAGGTGCCAAATGTTGGATACTGATGGACCTGAGATTAACATAGCATAAGTTATGTTATATTGGTGATCAAAATACTAGAAACCAGAGGTGCAGATATGAGCAGACATGTCAAGCATGACAGATGAATAAAGTAACAAAGAATAAAATATGAAAGCTCACATGGATAGGTCAACAAAGAGATTGAGAGGATGAGATGTTGAATGTCAGATGCCAGATGTAAGGTGTTAGGGACACATAGATGAAAATGTTACTTATATGGAGTGTACACTCAAAGGAATCACAATATGGAGTTGGAAAATTTGTGCCAAATGGAGCTTACACGTGACAAATAATTACAATGATAAACAATGTATCAATTGGACAAAGACTCGGTATAATAAACAAAAATTTGAAGGGTAACAGGAAGAGATGGTATGGTAATACAAACTCCCAAATGAGCATACTACAAAAATCATATGTCCAAGGAGGAACATTACAAAATTATATGAATGCTTTAACATCACATGTTCTACATTTCAAATTACACTTTTATGCAAAGACTCAGTATAATAAACAAAAAGTTGAAGGGTAACAAGAAGAGATGGTCTGGTAATACAAACTCCTAGGTGAGAGTACTACAAAAAGCATATGTCCAAGGAGGAACATTAAAAAATTATATGAATGCTTGAACATCACATGTATGAATTCTACATTTCAAGTTACACTTTTATGCTCAATGTTTGTTGGTCAAATATGCTACACATATTGTTGGTTTAGTAGTATAGTTAGTTTCTTATAAAGAACTAATCATTGGCTAGAACACATTCCAAATAAGGCATGAAGGAATTGAATACAAAAATCAAAATTGAATCATGTAAATGGAGGATGTGTCATAAGTTTCAAGATGGAATGGTTCTAGCATTAGGTATTCAATTTGGTAACTGTGTGTTTGGGATGTGAAGTGCAGTCTTAGGAAGGTTTGATATCTTCTCCTTTCGATAATGTGAGGAGGAATTTACAATCCATCATTTCATTTCTACCCATGATGTAATACATGGTGGTTCCCCATAATGAATTTAATCGACTTCTTATTTGAAGACATCAAAGCATGATCATATGAAAAATATTCAGGGTACCGATAAACTCACAAGATGGGGAGGTACACTATTAGAGCTATCACAATTTCAACAAGGTCTGAATTATGTGAATATGGCGAAATATGCAATGTCAAAGTTGGAATAGGCATTGAAAATCAATCATATGAAACATGACACTCTATGGTGCCTGGGAAATGCCCACACATCACATGCATTCCTTACCCCTGAAAATGAGGATGCAAAGATCTACTTCAAGAAGGCTTCTTAGTGTCTTCAACAAGTTGTAGAACATGAGCCTGCCAATGAACTATAACAAAATACCTTGGAATTGAATGAAAATGCTACTAAATTTCACTTGGAAGTTCATAAGAAAATGTTCAATCCTTAGTTTGGTGGCTCACCGATTGGATCTAATTTGAAGGGATCAAAGAAAAAGAAGAACAATGATTTGAAGTATGAAATATGAAGAACAATGTTTGATGTTGGCATAGTTGCATGGGTGAAGAATCTCATTTAAGAATTCCTGAATTCTCAAGCAAATAATTCTCTTTAATGTAAGTTAGGAGGCACTCATATCAAAATATAAAAAATGTCAAGTTTTAATAATGTTCTTTGGATCTAATGATGCTACCTTTTCTCTTCCTAGTGTTCAAAGTGTTCAAAATACACAAGAGTATGTTGAAGCCTAGTGAAGGAGATGAAGGTTGGATGGTAACAAAGGATTGAGAGACAAAATTTCTAAGTGAGCTTGTTGGAATAAACATTGTGCTTAAGGAGATTTTGAAGGTATTGAATAATGATAGTTGGGTTCCAAATTTTGCATTGGTAGTTCCTTCCAATTGACCTTGATAAGCCTTGATATTAGTTTAAAAAAATTGCACTCTAGTAAATTAATGTACATGGAAGCTATAAAATAATTTTCAAACTATGAGCATATTTCCATAATTATTACTGCCACTATGTTATGCTGTGAAGAAGGTTGACGGTAATGATAAGTAAATGGAAACAATTAAAAGTGTTCTTTGGTCCTCATTCAATCCAAAAATTGATGAAAGTAGCTTATAATATGATGGAGTTAATGGTGAGTTCCACAGTACATGAATTCTTCAATGAATTTGAATTTTATTTAATTGCCTTGGTACTAAAGGATTGCTCATATGCTCAGGAGAATGACTTGGTCAACAAATGTACTTGAAAAGAAATCTAAAACAAATACATCTAGAGCATGGATATTTCTCCATCATAAACAAAGATATACCTCATCTTCTACCCATTTCCATTGATGTCAAAGGGGGAGGTAAGCATAAGTATGGATAAATAAGGAGAATGCTTCTTAGGAAAAAATGGGGAAGATCACAATGTTTCCATAAATGTTGAAGGGGGAGATTGTTAGAGTTGTTGTCAATGATGGAAACGAAACAATATAAGCAACAAGGTATGCTTTTTATGTTTAATGGCTTGGTATGCATTATATGTTGCAAGTTGTGATCTTGAAGTATGCTTGTGATGCTTGACAAAAGTGTGGCCACAATATGTGTGTGAGGAGATATGAGCAACAAGGTAGAATTCATATGATGGTTGAGATGAGATGTTATGATGTAAGGCAAGGGCTAAGGCAAAGGCATGAAGGTTGTGATGTTGCTTTTTCTTGAGTTGCTTGCATATATCACTATGTTGTTGGTTATGTTACAAAGGTTGTTGAGTTTGCAGAGAAGCCGAGACTGCTTGCATATAAATATGTTGTGATGTTGTGATTGCTATGATAATTATGATGTTTCTTATGTTGTAAGGTTTTGGAGTATGTTGCTGGAGAATTTTGATGCATTGTACTTTTTGAATGGATCTATGAGAAATTTTTGCAGAGATTATAATTGAAGAGGTGCTACAAAGATGCAAGGAAAAGGAATGAGAATGAGAGACAAACTTGTGATGCAAGGAAATATTGACATGCAAAAGACTTGAGGCAGATGAAAAAGGAAAGACTCTAATGAAATATAGAAGTAAAAAAGTGAATGAAAAAGATATGAATAATGTTGTAATTCAAAGTGATGATTGACATGGATATGTTGGAGAACATAAGTGTCTTTCAAGAAGAACAAAACATAAGTGTTGATAGCAGAATCATGCTTGGTGTATCTAATGTGTAACATGCATTACCATAGACAATAACACACCTCATTCTCTAAGAAAAGGTGTTATAATACAGGTCATCTAGTGTGTAACCTGTGTTACCCTAGACAGTAATGCACCCTATCTTCATACAACCTATGTTACAGTGTGTTTTCTTATTTATCCAAGCCTTAACTCATGTATCATTAATTTTGGCTTATGTTATCTTGGTTTTGACTTGTATGAGGATTTTTTTTCTTGACTTATCCTTCAAACATGCTAGTTAATGCCTGGAAATGAAGATACAACCCTGGAATGTAAAAATACAAGATGTTCACTTCATATTCCAACATGGAAGACTAAAAACTTTGTCTATAAAAGACGTGATTTTGGAAGGTTGCTGTGGTTAGAGTCATAGATTGTGTGTGAGATGATTGAGTTATTTTTCATTTGTTACTTGGCACATTTGAAGTAGATATGATGTATATTTGAAGAGGATAAGAGGTAGAAACATAGATGGAGGTGTGTTGAACATAAGGCAAGGCAAACAAACAAATAGTTTTTATATGAATTATGGGATTGCAATATCCCTTCAAGTTGTAGCTTTATAAAGAATAGAATGGAACCTGTTGAGGTAGGAGCCTCATGTAGGTTTTAGCCTACATAAAATGGATGGGAGCAGGATCTCTCTTGCAAATTGAAGCTTGCAAAAGAAATTGAGTAGCAACCTCCTCTAGGTTGGAACCTACAAAAAATATGATGTAATAGAGGAAGTAGGAGCTTGTATTTGCATCACAACAATAAAAAATTTGTGGTTTTATCCTTTTATGAGTTTCCATTTCTATCTCATGTCCACATGTGATGATTTTATATTACCATTAAAGTTGTTATGTTTTTATTTACATGTTAAATGTTGGTTGTATGTTAAATTTAATGTTCATATGATGTATTGCTTATTAGTTAATAAGTTTAGATAAACATTTAAAGGAAAAGTAAAAAATCTCCATAAATACAATA
The DNA here is from genome assembly GCA_034641835.2 of Pinus albicaulis. Lineage (NCBI taxonomy): Eukaryota > Viridiplantae > Streptophyta > Pinopsida > Pinales > Pinaceae > Pinus > Pinus albicaulis. The sequence goes on along the minus strand of CM076580.1, from coordinate 625,142,211 downwards.
AACTAATTCAACCCCGCTCTCAGTTTAGTTAAGTTTCCAACAAACTATTCATAAGCATATGGTGCCAAATCCTCTATGAAATGTAACACCTATTCCTCTTCTTGATCTAGCATGGAACGCTAATAGGTTTTCATATTCTCTACATTCACAACTAAGTAGATGCACATGTATTGGGGTAAACTAATTCTATAGGCATTATCTCCCAATTTTTACAGTATATCAAAGAAAACCTTGGTTATCTTATTAGGACGCCATAGCCTCTCTCTGTTCAACTATAACCATAATTTGTCTCACACCTTGAATAACTTCTCTATTTTGTGCTAATCATGCACAACCTTGTATTTTTTGTAGGGATTCTATAGTGTCTCCTATACATGTATATGAATTTTCCTAATCTTTTCTACAATTTTTTTAGTCCTCAAGGAATCCCCTATAAGATCTTCCCTTACTCCTCCTTAGTACTCATATGCAATATCCAAAGGTGAAGGTGGAAAATATCCAAAATAAGTTTCAAATGGGGACTTACCAGTAGAAGTGTGGACTACTCTATTATGAGAGTGTCGTACATATTCTAGATTTTCATCCCACATATTTGGATGCTTCTGATTATAGCCCCTAAAATCTACACCAAAATCCTATTGACTATTTTTTTATGCCCATTTGTCTTAGTATAGAATATTTTAGGCCTCTTCAAATTCTTGCCCATATTCTCCCACAATTTAGTCCAAAACACATTGATAAATATTGTTTCCATGCCTGAAATAATGCTCCTTGGTATCCCAAAGTGAAATTGGACCTGTCTAAAGAACATGTTTTCTACTTCTTTCTGGTTGATGGTCTTTTACAGGGCATCAAACACTCATCTTACTAAACCTGTTGAAGATTGCAACAAGAAACAGTGAAGGAGGCATCCTAAAACATCATCCTTGATCCTAGTTGGAAAATAATCACCTAAACTAGGTGGGGCCCATACAGGCTATTTTTAGGTGTATGTATTTTTTTAGACATGGTGAGCATATGTTATATGTAGCAAGAGGCTATTTGTAGATGGTTGGTCAAATGTGAAAAATAGATGAAATTCTATTTTTAGAAGATTGGGCAAAATCTATTTATAGATCGTCGATCTAAAAATAGATGCATGTCGGTTATTATTAGCTCTTAATAATAATCCGACAATAAACAACAACTTATTCTCTTGGAGCACTTTATTTCAGTGAACAAATTTGGAAAATCAGTGGGCTGAAGGAATTACGCAATTCCTAGGGTTTATTGGTGGTTCATGCATGGAGGACTCAGTTAGAACTGAAGTGGAAAAGTTATGACAGAGTTATAAGAGTAGTTCATGGAGTTGTTATTCAGTTTAACTCAGTTATTGGATTTAAACTCAGTTGAGCTAGTTGTATCTAGTCTAACTAAATGATACACTAGTGAGAGTGGAGTGAATTAATAGTTAATTAATTCACAAATAATAACTCATTAATCAACTAAACAATACAGCAGTTAACTACAGTGCATATCAAATCCAGTGGAGACCCAGTGGAGAGATAGGTGAAAGGGCAAGTTGGACTATCCGTTGTGACTAATAGTGATGCATGAATTGCATCTACATATACATTGGAATTGCCAATGATAATCATGCAGTCAAGGAGAGTGGGATTGCATCGAATTAGTCTTTGTAATCAGCTTGGATTGCGCTGTTAGTATGAATCTTTTGTCGAAAAAATACCACTTTAGCTACACATAACAAATAGCCCTAACATCAATTATGGCTACAAATATCTTCGAATCTGCAGTTAGTTGATCAAGACAAAGCTGCACAAATCCAGATCTATGCATAAAAAGACATTAAGCAGTAAAAATGAATTTTTTGCTCCATGCATCCAATAGAAAAGACAAGAACAATATTTTTGAAAGAATTTTTATATTAAAGGGCACCTGAGAGGAAAACAAGAAAAGTGTTTCCAATTCTCCTCAATGGGATGGGTTCTTGAAAGTCCTCAGCACTTCAGATCTAAGATTTCTCTCTCTTGTTGGTGTAGAAAACCCAGACAAACATAGAACTCAAAGGGAGCTCACAAAGCAAATGATGGAGAATGTGACAATGATAATGGCTCAAAGTCAGACCAAGAGTATAGATCCAGAGTGATCTAATATGCAACAAAAGGTGACAAATGAATGGGAAAACCCTTCTATTTATAACCAAATATTAGGGTAGTCTAGGACTTGGTGCATGAATAAAATATTATTAACCAAATTCTAGAACCACGTTTTAGGAATATTTTATTATATTTGTTGGAGGGAAAAGGTATTTGACTTGGTTCAAATCCCTTCATTTGTAAATAATAAATAAATAAATGGTTTATTTATTATTTTAAGGAAGTGGTTGAATGATAATTAAATAAATAATGGTTTATTTAATTATTTATAAATGATTTAGTCATATTTAACAAGGAATATTATTTAAATAAGATTTAAATAATTATTCCTAGAAAATAATAAGATAAATAAGAATTTATCTAATTAATTTCCTTGTTTTGGGTTAAATATAACCAAGAATAATAATTAAATTATTGTTTAATTAATTATTCCATGAGGAAAATCAAACAAATATAGATTTGTTTAATATTTCCTTTTGGGGTTTTCTGTTTAGACCATAAACAACCTAATAAATGTGTTTTATTAAGTTATTTTACATAGTGAAAGTAATTTTACTTAGCGTAAAATTGGTCTTACGTGGCGTACTTGGGTCCATATAATGATAATAGGTTAGATGACCAAAAAATGGTGTAACAGATTTCCCCCCAGTGTACGAGTGTTAGGAGCAAATCGTATGACCGAAGTACGTTGTAAGAACTCAATCACCAGACATCAAAAGAGAAGTCAGAGAGAGAAATGTAAGGTAGTCTAAAGTGCTAAAGAACTAGACCTTGAGGAGATGAGACTTACAGGTGCAACAAGTCTCGTTTTATGAGAGGGTACCTTTGCTAGAGGCGGCGAGGGAGGCATACCTATGCCCACCGAGACAAAGTACAAAATAATAGTGCGTCCAGTAAACAAGGGACCAAACTATAAAGTACATGCTGGAATAAACATGAGCCAGATAAAAGATATAATGAGGAATCCCACATACATGTTGTGCCTGGGATAACAGCCAGGACTTATACAATAATATCTGAGTGCATGAGATACAAATACAACCCAAATTCCCCCTATAAACGGGGAAGGGCTCACAAAATCTGACTAATATATGCAAATCAAAGAGGTGCTACAAGTGGCTAAGGACAACATCATCAAATATATGGAGCTGCATCGAAGGCTGCAATGAAGAGTTCATCTGGGCATGTGGGGGGCTACCTGCAGGGCCACCCCCTCATGAGGTTTGAGACATCTCACACACACCCGGGAATCACCAATATCTGCTACTGCATCTCTAGACCATCAAGTATACAGATCTCGATCATGCTGAAAGGAGCTGAAGGTGAGAAACAACCAAGTCAAAGGGCGATAAGTAGTCCCTTTGCCTGATCCGGGGCGCCAAACAAGAGTGGAAGCTGGAACCAAGGTACACCGCCCTCTAGACCTGTCTTCTGGAATGAATGAGCTGATGTAGACAGAAGGAGGTCCGCCATAGGTGAGGAAATAAGGAATCATCAACTAAGGCATGAGAGAAAATAGTAGAGCGACTGACAGACTGACACTAATGATGATAATGAAGTAAGGGATACTGAGTAGCGAATGGACGACTTCCCTTGTTAAAGCATAAAGGGCATGGATGACCTGGCAACGACTGACACAATATCATGAGGGATAAGGGACAATGGGACTGAAGGCCATAATGTGCGACACGAGAGAGGGACCAAGCAAGGAAGGATGGAGAACTATAGCGGGGTACAAAGGGACTCGGGATAGACTCCATGAATGTGATGATGACTCAACTCGGATGCTCTAAACAAGGGTGACTCGATGGTGCTGCCACACAGTAAAGGTCTAATGGGGGACCATGAAAACATGAGTACAAGATGGTAACTCATGACAAAAATCAACACGAACAAGGACAAGTATGGAGGCAAAGTGGTGCCTCAAGTACAAGTGTTGTAAGTGAGGAAATATGATTTTTAGGAGAGGTGAAGAGACCCTTCTTGGGTAAAATGTATCCTGGTGAAGTATCAAGGTACTAAAAACTAACAGGTACCCAGAGCTCATGAATAGGCCAAGTCGTACTTTTTGGGGTCTGTTCTGCGACCTGTCCCAGGAAATGACCTGAAAAGTGCGACCTGTCAGAGAAAGGGGGTTTCAGTGTTGTTTTTGGCTGAGATATGGGATTTGTATGGTTGAGGGGCATATATTCCCCCAAGCATGTTGTGGTCATGCCAAAATGTATTTAGAAAAAGGGGAATCTAAACACATTTTAATGATATGGTGCGCCATTTGTTTTTGTTATGGTTATGTAGTTTGAGAAAGGAAATGGAGGATTACCAATCTCTTTTAGTACTGCATATATGAATCAAATGGACTTTAATTTTCTGGGCTGGCATACTTGGTGTCACTATCCCAAAAAGATGATTTGGAGATAATGAACTAATGCTCTCTTAGAAAACCTATAGGTTGGTCAACAACAATGTCTAAAAGACTGGGTTGTTGATGTAAGATGAAGGAACGATAAGGGGTATCATCCCTAGAGTGATCTGAAGTGATATGGGACTCTAGAGGTTCTTCTAAATGTGGAAGAATAATGGTACTAAAGTCGGCATGACCAGATACACTAGGAGAGTTGTGGAGAATTGCTTCTCTTGGTCTCTCAAATGTGGGTACCCCCTTACCCAAACATTGGGTTCAATGTAATGGCCACAAGGTGTATGTGGTGTGAACGCATGGGTTCAATGTAAGGGGGAAGAGATAAAGTCAGGGATGGTGATTTCTTCCATAATATCATCATCGTGATAGAATATGGGGTGACTGGTGGAAGAAAGACCACCTGACGTGGCGAAGCTACCTGACTCATCATCACGAGTAGAGAGGGTCACATGCGCATCGTCACAAGGGGTGGCAGAAGAGTAAGAAGATAAAGTATCTACCGATGTTGAGCCCAGGGTGATCGCTGAAGGGAGGTCAAGCGCAACATCAGGGGAAGTCTCCAAGGGGACTTCCACCAAGGGTCTCATGGATGATGATAGATAGAAAATGGTGACAGCAGGCTCCGTCATCTCGACATCGGGAGAGGGAATGTCAATGGGATCAGGTAAATTTTCAAGCTAACCTGAAGCATACTGTGCAAGTATGGGAGAGACTGATTGATTTTGTTCAATCTCGTACTCTCGAATTACCTCTAAAGAGGCGCGGTAATGCGTCAGGTGGGGACAATGGTGGGAATAATTTCCATGGACACCACACAGAGCACAGGGTTTGTTGGTGCGAATAGTCTTTGGGTTCTTGGCTGCGGTCGAGGAAGAAACAAAGGTTTCAGGGACCGTAGACTCAGGGAATGCGACTTTAACCATGGGTTTAATACAAGGTAACTCGGGACAAGTATGGGTGGCATGACCGATGACATCACATAAGGCGCAAGGCTTTGCGGGCAGAGTAGGGACAGGGTCATTCGGGGTGGCCTTGTCTTTGGATGCCCCTTTGCGAGCTTTACCTTTCTTTCCCGGATTTGTCACAAGAGGAGAAGGGTCCTGTTGAGGTGCGGGTGGCATTGTAGCAACGGAAGAAGCTAGGGGAACTGGTTGAATCGGTGTCAAAGCAAGGCAAAGTTTGGGGTGACCAGGCGGGGTAGTGGCTGGAGGATCAAGGTACTAGACGGGTATACCCAGGGTCAGGTTAGGGAGAGAAAGGGTGGCCATGATGGGAACCGAATAGACTCCGAGAGGGGGAGCAAGGAAAGGTATCTGACCAGCGGGGTAATGGCCAGGAGGGACGGCTCCAAGATGGTTGAGACCTGGTGGAACCGACCCAGGAGGATAGAGGGGCTCATGGGTACTAGCTGTAGGATAAGGGCCAGAAGGAAGAGGTCCAGCTGGCTGAGGCAAAGGGCTAGGAGCAGGTTGCGGCGGGCGAGGTTGAGGTTGAGGCTGCTGACTAGCCAAAGCGGGCCGTTTAAGGTCAGCCCGAGACGATTGCATCATCCAAACATTCGCTAAGATGGGATCAGAGATAGGAGGAGGAGGAATACCAGGGAAAGTTCCAAGAAAGGAGGAGTCTGTGTAGACACAGGGGGATACATAGGTGTAGCTACGCCCCAAAATAATGTTATAATCAAGAGGGGCATCGATGACTTCAACTTCAATGCAAAAGGTCTTGCCCGCAAGAGTGATAGGACAATTACGGAATAGGCCAATGGGCTGGGAGGCATGGTCATCCCATGCATGAAGGGTGATTGTGGAAGGGGCCAGCTCAGGATATCTGATTTGTTTCCAAACCAAAGCAGACATCACACAGGTGGATGCCCCCTCATCAATAATACACCGAGAAACGTGAGCATTCCAGATTTTGACTGGGATTTGGAAAGTGACGGAAGCAGGAAGGGGAGGATGATCTGATTGACGGGCGTCGAAAATAATCAATTGGTCATCAGCAGGATCTACAGCGCCCATGGCAGATAGTAGAGCCTTCATTTGAGAAAGACACGACTGGAGGAGTTCCAGTGTTGAAATGGCAGCAAGAGACTGCACCAAATCATCTACTATGCTATACGAATGAGAAGCTTGACCTGAAGCAGCATTTCAGCGTAATGGGCCCTTAGGAACCTCAACTTTGGGCTGAGGGATCTGCAAAGGACCATTGGGTGTCGAAAGAGGCTCTGTGGGACCTGAAGAAGGTGACTCGGGGACAAATGGAGCGGGAGGCTTGGGGTATTGACGAGACCGAGTTTGAAGGTTAAGGTTGACGGTGAGAGGTATGTCAAAAGTCATCATGAGAATCTGGTAATCGGAGGAACCAGAAGGGGAAGGTTGAGTGGTTACCGGGGCATGAGGTGGTTGAGTAGCCACGAATCCTTGCTGAGGGAAAGGATTGGTAAACACAGCTGGTTGAGAGGTAGCCGCATTGGGGGGAACAGTAGGGGAGGAATGTTGTCCACGCAATGTAGCCTGAGACTCCCACATCTGCTACATCTATGGTAATAGGGGACAATCATGAGCGTAATGACCGTAAACACCACAACACGAACAGGGCTTATTGGTGCGGAGAGGCATGTCTGGCTTGGGCTGAGAGCCCTGTTGCTGGTTAGCAGTGTTAGAATCAATACTTGAAGGATTGAATCCACGATTACCAAGGGCAAATTGATTTTGATTGCATTTCCTCTTTCTTTGAGAAGAAGGAGGATTAGTTGCGCCCTGCTGTGCAAATACTTGCCCTGCAGGGGGTAGTAGTTACTGTTGCGGGAGTTGAGAAGGCAAGGGAGGTGAAGGTCCAAATGTTGGAGGAGCTAGGACACCAGGCTGTGGGTAAAGATAATGGTTAGGATGGGAAACATTGAGGTAAGAAGAAGGTTGGGCAAAAGGAGGAGGCATGCCGTATCCTGGATACATGCTACCTGGAGGGGCAAAAGTGTTGGAGGTGCTGGCCCCTCCCGGAGGGAAACCATAGCCCATAGGAGGTTAAGCGTAGGTATGTGAAAGAGCTCCAACGATACCGTTGACAGAGTGAGATGCCCCCGGGGCGTTAGCACCACCGGGTCTGGGGAAGTCAGGAAGGACGGTATAAACATAACCAGATTGAGCATAGATGAGGTCATATTTCAAGGCTATTTGGAGGGCAGCTTCTTCGGTTTGAGGGAACTGGGATGCGACACCTTTGCCGATGGTAGGTAAGAGAGAGTGAAGGAACCAGTCCATGTAGACCCGATCTTCAAAGGTGGGAGCTCAACATAAGCCCCTTCTTCTCCACCATTCCTGGACATGAGCGGAGAGGTGGGTATAAGATGATTGACGGAAAGAAGTCAAGAGTTCGGTACTAGTGTCGTATCGTAGAGGGAGCTGAAAATAAGATAAGAAGGCTTGGGAAATGGTCGCAAAGATGGTATGGGAAGAGGCGGTCTGATCAACATACCATTTAGAGGCTTCACCTATAAGAATGCATTGGAACAATCTAAGACAGACGGAATCATCAGTAATGGAATTGGATGAACACCACATGTGGAAAGATCAGATATGGTTAGAGGGATCTTCACTAGCAAGGCCTTCGAACTTGGGAATGTCAGAGGGGAGCTTGGTTGGCATAGCAGGACAACTAACATTGTGGTGGATAGGATCGTTGATCAACTGATTGAAATCGGGGAGACTGAAACCTGCCATATAAGGGAGAAAAGGGACAGTTGAGGTAGTTCTCGTGGTGGTTCCGCTAGTAACAGACCTAGCCGTAGGACCGGGGTTGTTGCTAGGGTTAGGCCCTGAACTAGACATGGTGAAGGTAATAGGGGGAGAACCAGAAGTAGGGTGAGAACCCAAAGAATCAGAAGAAGAGTCGGAGTGCGGACTCAGGGGAGGACTAACTCGACGACAGTGGGAAGGAGTAAGTAGACCAACCGGAAACTGAGGGTGAAGGCCAAGAAGTCTCTGGGATATACGCCTTGGGGGCGCAATGATGACGGCACAAAGGGAAGAAGAATAACCGACAAAGGAAGGGAGGTGCAGAATCAAGTGATGTCAATGTTGAAACAAGGGCAGAGAGGTGCAGTGTCAATTGATTTTAAATTCTTTGTCTGGCGGTGTTAACCAAGTGCTTCTTCACTTAGGGTCAGTGTGTGGCATGTGTTAATTTTAATTTTTAAACCCAGAAGTTTTGAGAGTAAAAGAAAAAGTGTGTTGCATAACTGAAAATAAATCTGCAGAGAACAGTAAATAAGGCTGAAATAACAGAAAATTAACAGCTAACAATGCATCAATCTAACCCAAGAAGGCGGGTCTCTCAAAACTAGTCTAAAAGAGGGGGAAAAAAATCGAGTGAAAACACACTAAAAAGGGGCCAATAGATCTAAGGTTGGGAGGGACAGGGATCTAAAGGAGAAATCTGCTGAAAGGAGGTGCAAAAAATAGCAAAGAGACAGAGGCAAGGTTGTTGCAACAAAGGAGGAAATCAACTAAAGGTAGAAGGGACAAGTAGATGACCCTAGAGGCAAACCCAAACAAAAATATATGAGGTGATTTGAAAGGGAGAAGAGCTGATCTAAAAGGGATCTGAAAATGAGGTATCAGATCTGAAATGAACAAGGATGAAACTCTAAAAATTCAGACGTTTGAAACAGCTAAAACTCTTCCACAAAAAGTGGAGGGTAGTAAAGCCCTAAGGGGTGATATTCCCACTTAGTTGAGTAAAAAAGATCAGAAACAGGTCTAAACGGGCGAAGACAAAGGCTGGAAAACCCTGACAGAAGCTTCAGACAAACCCAGAAAAATTGTTGGAAAAGTGCAGAAAAAAGTGCAGGTCGCGGGTTTTGACTTGTTTTCAGTCCAGGTCGCATTTTTTAGGCAGAAAAGTGCGTCCTCCAGTCCAGGTTGTAGGTTTTGGGCTGATAAGTGCGTCCTCCAGTCCAGGTCGCAGGTTTTGGGCCGATAAGTGCGACCTACAGATCCGGGTCTCTCGGCGGCAGATTTCAGAAAAAGTTGTCGTCTCAGCTACGGCTGATGTCTGTCACCTGCGCAATAGGGCCAGAAACACACGAAAGTTAAAAAAATTAATGTTTGAGGGTTTTAGAGGTGAAAAACACCATAAAAATAGGAAAAACAAAAAACTGAAGAGAAACCCTAGGGTCTGAAATAGCTGGATATGCAAGAATATATAAAACGACAGCAGTCGCAAAATAAAACCCATGTGGAGTCGCCAATTGTTAGTATGAATCTTTTGTCATAAAAAGAGCACTTTAGCTACGCATAACAAATAGCCCTAACATCAATTATGGCTGCCAATATCTTCGAATCTGCAGTTAGTTGATCAAGACAAAGCTGCACAAATCCAGATCTATGCATAAAAAGACATTAAGTAGTAAAAATGAAGTTTTTGCTCCATGCATCCAATAGACAAGACAAGAACAATATTTTTGAAAGAATTTTTATATTAAAGGGCGCCTGAGAGGAAAACAAGAAAGGTGTTTCCAATTCTCCTCAATGGGATGGGTTCTTGAAAGTCCTCAGCACTTCAGATCTAAGATTTCTCTCTCTTGTTGGTGTAGAAAACCCAGACAAACATAGAACTCAAAGGGAGCTCACAAAGCAAATGATGGAGAATGTGACAATGATAATGGCTCAAAGTCAGACCAAGAGTATAGATCCATAGTGATCTAATATGCAACAAAAGATGACAAATGAATGGGAAAACAATTCTATTTATAATAAAATATTGAGTTAGTCTAGATATTGGTGCATAATTAAAATATTATTAACCAAATCAAGATCCAACTTTTGTGGAATATTTTATTATATTTGTGGGAGGGAAAAGGAATTTGACTTGGGTCAAATCCCTTTATTTGTAAATAATAAATAAATAAATGATTTATTTATCATTTTAAGGATGTGGTTGAGTAATAATCAAATAAATAATGATTTATTTAATTATTTAAGGGTGATTTAGTCATATTAACAAAGAATATTATTTAAATAAGGTTTAAATAATTATTCTTAGAAAATAATAAGATAAATAATGATTTATCTAATTAATTTCCTTGTTTTTGGAGTTAAATATAACGGGGAATATTAATTAAATTATTGTTTAATTAATTATTCCATGAGGAAAATCAAACAAATATAGGTTTGTTTAATATTTCCTTTTGGGGTTTTCTGTTTAGACCATAAACAACCTAATAAATGTGGTTTATTAAGTTATTTAACATAGTGAAGGCAATTTTACTTAGGGTAAAATTGGTCTTACGTGATGTACTTGGGTCCATCTAATGATAATAGGTTAGATGACCAAAAAATGGTGTAACATGCGTAGTGGAGGCAGGCTAGCACGAGGGCAGAGATTGGTGCATGGATTTGCAAATTTCTTCTATGTTAGTGTGTGACGATTGATTGTACTGAGAGTTTGATGTACTAAGCTTTGTATGAGATTGTTACATGATCTCCATGATCTCCATGATACATAATATATGATATTTGGGGTTTTCAACTTCAGGCTTTCCCGTTAAAAAACTGTTTTATGTGCGATTGTTTTTATTACTTCATGTGTTTGCAATCAATTTTAATTTCTACAAAAATATTAATAGTGGAAGGATTCTGTATTTAGCAAGAAGACAAATATTGTTAGATCGGGAGAATCTAGATATATACATGCATCTTGTATATAATTTCTACATGGTATCGAATTTGTTTTAATTATTGGAGATTGCGGTGTGTGAAGCGATCTTTGAGTTTTGTGCTAGTGGAGAAATTGGCCGAGGTTCTTTGTAGGAGTTTCTTGGTGTGACAGTTGAGTATACATTGAAATGGCTTTCAATGGGTTGCGGTTGGAGTATGCACTTGAGGGAAACTCGAACTACATAGCCTGGAAGGACAGGATGGAGGCAGTGCTTGAAGATAATGGCTTGAAGGAATTCATCGAGAGAGATGTTCCTAAGCCCACTTCAGCGGATGCTGCAGTACTTGACGCATGGCAAAAGAAAGTAGCAAGGACGAGGAGGATTCGGTTGGAAGGTGTGAGAGACCATATTGTCTCAAGCCTTCATGGAAAAGCCACTCCATATGCTATGTGGAAGGCTTTGATAGATTTGTTCCAAAGCAGAAGCGACCAAAGGAAGTTGGCGCTTAAAGACAAGCTCAGAAAAATAAAAATGCAGAAGAATCTTTATAGATTTGAAGTAGATGGGATTTCTACGGAGCTTCCTACTATTGGGAAGTGCAAGAAAGACATGCAATTGAAGCTTGAGAGGGAGCAAGATTTGCATGCAGGTAAGAGTGAACCTTGGGATGTGGAGCAGCCACAAGATGAGGATCATGGAGTGGGAGAAACCACTCATGCAGAGAAATTTCGTGCCAGATGGGCAGAGGGAGTGCATGCAGCTATACCACCAGGTGAGAGGTGGGGCGACATGCATGAGTAATCCCAAGAGGATATTTCTGGGCAGGATTCATGAGATGGTGTGGATCTCATCAATTGAACCTGGCTACGAGGTGCCCACAGCGTAGCAGTAGCATGATCAGTTGGATTGATGTAGGCAAATCAAAGTGACAGTGTCGGATACTGGAGCGCGAATCAGAGTTGACAGCAAGTGCAGAGTGCATGGGTGCAAGAGTTCAACAGCGCAGTGGTTCCTGATGACATGTGCAATTGGGCCCAGCAAAAGTCGAAGACTTTGATGATAGATGCATTATGCGAGTTGAGTTGTTTTGGTGCTTTCTGTTTCGAAGTGTTGCGGCAAAGGTTACCAGGCGGTCATGAAGGTTGCGGGGCACTTGCGAAGGTTGCAGGGCGAATGCATGGAGTTGCATGTCGCATGCAAAGATAGTCCTTTCTTGTTGAGATGGATTGTTAAATTTTGCAACAAGAAACAGTGAAGGAGGAATCCTAAAACATCATCCTTGATCCTAGTTGGAAAATAATCACCTAAACTAGGTGGGGCCCACACAGGATATTTTTAGGTGTATGTCTATTTTTAGACATGGTGAGCATATTCTATATGTGAGGATATTTGTATATGGTTGGTCAAATGTGAAAAATAGATGAGATTCTATTTTTATAATATTGGGTGAAGTCTATTTATAGACCATCGATCTAAAAATAGATGCATGTTGATTATTATTAGCTCTTATTGGTACAATCGGAACCAATAAATAACTCATTATTCTCTTGGGCAGTTTATTTCGGTGAACGGTTGGCAAATCAGTGGGCTAAAGGAATTACGCAATTCCTAGGGTTTACTGGTGGTTCATGCATGGAGGACTCAGTTAGAACTGAAGTGGAAAAGTTATGACAGAGTTAGAAGAGTAGTTCATGGAGTTGTATTCAGTTTAACTCAGTTAGACTCAGTTGAGCTAGTTGTATCTAGTCTAACTGAATGATACACTAGTGAGAGTGGAGTGAATTAATTAGTTAATTAATTCACAAATAATAACTCATTAATCAACTGAACAATACATCAGTTAAATACAGTGCATGTCAGATCGAGTGGAGACCTAGTGGAGAGATAGGTGAAAGGGAAAGATGGACTATCCGTTGTGACTACTAGCGATGCATGAATTGCATCTACATATACATTGGAGTTGCCAATGATAATCACGCAGTCAAGGAGAGTGGGATTGCATCAAATTTGTCTTTGTAATCAGCTTGGATTGCGCAGTGGAGGCAGGCTAGCAGGAGGGTAGAGATTGGTGCATGGATTTGCAAATTTCTTCTATGTTAGTGTGTGACGATTGATTGTACTGAGAGCTTGATGTACTAAGCTTTATATTAGATTGTTACATGATCTCCATGATACATAATATATGATAGTTGGGGTTTTCAGCTTCAGGATTTCTCGTAAAACAACTGTGTTATGTGCGATTGTTTTTATTGCCTCATGTGTTTGCAATTGTTGATTAAATTTCTACAAGAATTATAGTGGAAGGATTTTATATTTAGCAAGAAGATAAATATTGTTAGATCAGGAGAGTATGGATATGTACATGCATATTGTATATAATTTCTACAAAACCTATCAACTACCATGAATAGGTAGTCATGTTCCTTCTTGGTTCTTGGTAAAGATCCCACAAATTCCATGGAAATGCTTTCTGAGGGACGAGTGGGTACAAGTAAGCGATGATATAAACCTACTTCCCATTACTAGGCTTGTTGGTGACAACAAAACATGCATCCTCTTATGAACCTAGCTACATGTTCTTGCTTCTTGGGCCAATACACATACCTCTACAAATTGGCCATTGTCTCCCCTACCAAAAGTTCCCTATGATTGGTCCCATCAATAGGTATATTATAAGGCCCATTTTTCTATCCTCTGGCCTATAAGTTCTTCTTTTCTCACATTAATTAATATTTTTTTGGATATAATGTGCTTAGTGGGAAGACAATAGGATAGTGTCATACTTCATGGCCTAATGTGTAGGAAAAATAACATTTTTGAGTGCATTTAGTAGGAATAGGTACGTTGGAGGCATCTAGAGGAGAGGTAGGAGGATTTTCCCTTGCATTTACTCTCCTTCAACTCAACTTGATCCCTAAAATAACTAATCAACAACTCTAGGCCTACTTACAACCAATGAACTCAAGAAATTGCGAGGATATAAGGGAGCTAGATCCATTTTTTTTAATATTTTGGAGGGAAGCAGTCCTCTTTCAAAGGAGGTTGCCCCTCAGTCATCTTTGTATAAATAAACAAGTCTAAGGTCTCATTATGAATCAAATTTTTGGAGAAAGGGAGAGCTACTAAGAGCCTAGAGCTTGAGACTGACATTTTTCCTTTGCATGATGTATTTGAACTTCATTTTATGTTAATGAAAAGTTTATTGTTTTCTCACATATGAGTTTGTTTTATAGGGTTCAGTCCCCTTGGGTTAGGGCCCAACCCAGAGGCTCCAGTCTCTCTTTGTGTATTTTATTTATGCATTATTTTAGTAACAACATTTCCTTCTTTCTTAGCAGAAGTTTTCTTGCAAAAAAACTATTGTTTTAGGCCTGATTACCACCTCTCTTGTGGGAATTTTGGTTGAAGAGTCTACATTAGCAAGCCAAAAATATGTGGTTATTTTCCTTTGCAGATTGCTAGGCTTTAGATCATTGCTCTCTTACATACTATGTTTCTACATATCTAGGAGTTAAAATCATATTTTTCTTCACTATTTGATGTATGTATGTCAGGTGCATGCTGCAAGATAGATTGAATATTAATGAAATAAAATTCAACTCACCCTTTCCTATTTGGTTTCATAAAATTCAACTCATCCTTTCTTATCTAGTTTATTTTTTCCGCAATTTGATCATTAGTTTGGAATTTCTTTGATCGTTGGTCTACATGTATTACTAGTAGCTTGAAATATTAGCACACTCGTCCTACATATCTCTTTTCACCATCAACCTCTTCCTTGTCATCTCACATTTCCCTCAAAACTCTGCCATCGAAACCACATTTTTGGGTCATTGAAGGACACCGTGAGAATTTGATTTTGTACAATATGGGTCTTTGAGATGTGCTAAGCTTGGAAAAGGCCTCATATAGCATTCATACACCCTCATATACCCTTCCCCGCCTTCATAACACTTTTTCCACCCTATGGATGCTTAGGGATCCAATATTGTAGCAAAACAAGGCAATCATGTAGCATCTTGTAGAAATCATGTAGCAGTCCTGTAACATCTTGTAGCATTATCCAAAATTGACCATATTTTCTCTTGAAGCTTTATTTTTGTCTCTTGGGCCTAAATAATGACCCCCAGGCTCTGAATATTTTATTGGGGAGGACCAAATACCACTTTAGACCTACCTTTTCTTCGCTTCAAGTATAATTATGCAATTTTGAAATTAGAATGGTAATGATGGTTTTCTCATAGAATGCACATGGACTCTATCACTAAAGCTAAGTTTCTTGAAACAGTGATACAAAGCGTGATTCATCAATGCAAATTAATTTAGGCATGATTCCTGAATCCATGCTTTCTCAGGGTTTCAGTTACAAAAAATTTTGTTGATAGATTAATTTCCTTTTCAAAGCAACTTTTTCACATTATGCAATTAGACTAATGATTTACATTTCTACAAGTAGCATAGGGTCTACATTCTTTAAGTAGGTTATTATTTCTTATTTCTACAATTAGCACAATCTTTACATTCGTGCAACTAGAGTTAGTCTTTACATTTGGATGAATACCATTTTCATTTTTGTAAGTGGAATAATGTTTCCATTCCTGTAGCTAGAGTAGATCTCTCTCTCTCTCTCTCTCTCTCTCTCTCTCTCCCTTTTCATGCAATTTCCTACCTTGAGCTAGTTGAAAGAGTGGTATCTATGTGCCTTGATCTATTCCATTTCTTGAATGTGGCATCTGTATAACATGAACTACTCTACATATAGCATTGTTGCCTCTTAATTTTGTACAAACCTTAGGTTGATAATGAGGATCATCACCCTAGAACCTTGGAGGTGTGAGACTCTCTGATCAGTTTCAATTTCTCACCTTTAGGAACACATCACTTATCTAGCATGTAGAGTAACCTATTCTAGATATGGTAGTCAAATTTTTTGTCACCATCATGCACATGACTCTAGCTCTGCAAATGTTGAAACAACTCCTTAAATTCCTCATCCTCTGAATATGATTCTCTGTATACATGATGGTTGTATGTATTCATGTGCAAATTTCCAAAATCTATGATCATTGATGTGGGTGGCCTTGAAAATATGTACACCAATTTGTTTGAGCTTCCCTTCTTATACCCGATCACTAAATTAAACTGCACTAGAAACCCCATCAACTTGTAATGCCTAGTCTATTGTAGCTTACTCTGGTGTGCAGGTACGATAATGGATCATGATCTCTACAGATTACTGTCTTCTTTCCCATTAGGTAGTGCTTATACTTCTTCATAGCTTGCATTAGGTCATAGAGCTCCTTGTCATTGATAGGGTAGTTAAGAACTGCCCCATGAAATAGTTTAGAATGGTAGAATACATGCCTTCCTCTTGCTGAGAATTTGGAGGGCTAGTGATTAATACAAATTATCTTCTCAATAATTACTTGTGAGCTTTCTTGAGTTACTTATGTCTTCTTCTTTTCGCTCAGTTAATCTTTCATCAAGTCAGTTATCAAAATGCAGAAGACACAAAAGTTAGGCTCCTAGAGCCAGGGAAAAACCTCACCCTCTTGGAGAGGAAAACCCACAAAGAATTCTTCTTATAGATCTTCAAATGACAAGTACCATGACCAATGCTCAGACCCTTGAATTTCACCTTGTATATGAACAGTGTTGTGCACACCTTATACATTCACTCAATCTTGCTGGTTGATCTTTAACTTACACACAATTCTTCCTTTGATGAACAGTCCTTTCCATACTGTAATGGTACCCTTTCTTTGTTGAGCATAATTGATACACTTCATTCTTTTAACATAGCTTTGTAGTCCTGTAATCTTCACACTAAAACGCAGTTTTGTCACCACTTAAAACAGACTTGTCCTCGCACTTGACACAGTCCTATATTTGCACTGTAACACAGTCCCTTCTCTACACTTGTACACAATGTTATTTCTGCACATCGTTTCTTCTTCAAGCTTGAACACAATTCTTATTTCGTACTTATTTCATATATGTATAATCGTAATGATCTCATATTTAACCTCGCATTTCTTCCTCAGATTTTCCCGAAGTTTTTCTTCTTGGAGGTGTCCGCATTCATGTCTTGAGATAGGTCCATTGTTGGTTCAGTGCAATCCACACTTTTTTATTCTAACAAATCCACAATCTTCTTCCAGCATTCTACCGTAGTCTTCTTCCTACACCACTGTTTCATATCCACACTTTATATTGTACCTTTATCCGCATTGTAATCACAAATATATCCACTTGTAATCTAAGAGATATCCACATTGTAATCACAGAGATATCCGCTTGTAATCTTAGAGATAACCACATTGCTTACTTCAGTTGTATCTGCAATTCTACTTCAATTAAATCCGCAAAACTTATATATATCAAATGAATCATAGGTCTAGGTATATATATAGTGGTATGTTATTCTATTTAGGCCAACCATTCACCTTCATGAAAGCCGACTTTAACTTTTGTTCATAGGCTGACATTGAGAACTCTTATTCCAACATTGAGCGTGTAGTTTTGATCCTCGTTTATGAGTCATTTCTTCATGATATCGTTACAAGGTCTTGGAGCATAATTTCTAGAATTGACATGACAATTATACTTGTACGCTTAGAAGACTCAAACCTAATAGACATCAAGAAGAAGTCTATCTAAATAAAAATCTTTCTCACGAAACCCATGAGGCAAGTACACCAAAAATACATTTTGACATGTTCTTTACATATATACATAATTACATAGTCAACATGAAGACTGACCTAGTTACACTTTTCAACGCTCCCTCTTAACTGGGGAGGTATTCATACAGGTACATGGTTACTTTCAAAATGAAGAATCTCATAGGAAGAATTGGATTGGTAATTGCATCTGTATAGCATCATATCAACCAGCATTGTCCTAGTGCAAGGCCTTGACTAACAACCCCATCTCTCAACGAGACAATGGGCTACAATGCTAGCGAGACACATGACTTATAGACACCATCGTCATTGTCTCTCTAAGGTACATACTCCACCCGGGTGTTCCCAAAGTATGACCTTCTTGGAATATTCTTCTCTTGGGTAGCTAGCCCTCAAAGAATATCGGTCCTCGACTACTCTTATCTTGAATGCCCTAATACATTCTCAAATAGTATCGAATGCCAGATGATTACCCAATCCTCCATTATATCTTCCTAAGTGAAGACCAGAATGATGTGTCTATCTCTCCCTCTCAACCAGGGAGGACCTATTCCACAAGGGAATGTACTCATTCCTATATAAGGAATGTACCTAAGCTCATTCTTAGGAATTACCAAGTTTCTTCCAAGTAAGAAACTTACCATCATGCTCCCTCTTAACTAAGGACCTCCAGCAGCAATGGTCAGACACCCAGCTTCTCATGAAGAATTCATGTCCTCGATGTCATGGATTTCTATATTGAGGAATCTTCAAATTTTAGCTTCATAGGGCACAGATCATCCATCACTTTCATTCTGAGTCATGTCAGCTGTTAGAAAGTGATTCATCAGACTTCCTTATCTGGTCCACTATTATGCCATGCTACTTTCCTTTGAATCATATCCCATGATCATACATCCTTTCTCATGATTAGCAGCCCTACACAAATCCATCCAGATAAACATATACATATGAACTTTTAAAACAAAAGTTACCTCAACGATGACATTTCACCATGACATTTTCCTGTAGGCATCAGAGTCCTTCATAAAGATTGACACTTCTCCTAATGATATGTTTTTCCAAGGATATTCTTCTTTACCAAACTTTAGTCAGAGTCTATATATCTTTCCAAGAGATCTTCTAGTCACATCTTCTTGGCCTCTGAATGATAACTACCTCTTTACATGGTTGCATTTCATGATCTCTTCCTCTCTGCACATTCTTTTTTCCCAGGAACATACAACTTTTCTAGTTTCTCGTTCATATACAACCACCTCATATTCCATGAGGACATATGTTGATTTCATATGTTTGTGCATTGAGAGATACTCCTTCATAGATCATACTTCTAAGTACAGAAGTCCATTACCTGCAACCATTACTTCACAGCATCCAATGTTAGCATATAAATATATACATACCTCATACCTTTTTCCCTTGAGTCATCCTATAGAATTTCTCAAGAATGAATAGCTTCATTCCCTTGGCTTGCTTCATCAATATGTCATCACATCCGGAAATATGTTTTCATGATGACCCTTACTCTTGATGATTGCTTTCCATTAGTAATGTTTGTCACAGAGGTTTTCCCTGACCTCATTCAACAAGAGCTCCTACCATGCTTCGATTATGATGCTACATTGCCTCCCATCATACAATCAACATAAATCACTTAAAGGAGAAGATGATCTCAATCGTAGTGGAGATCCCTTGCTTCTTCTTTCTTAGATTTATTTGCATTAGGTTCTTTTTCAAAGACATGGGCTTCTTCCCTATTTCTCTTGTCCTTTTCAAAATTAGGACAATCTATTTTATAATGTCCAAGTTCATCACATACAAAGCATTGTGCTTTTTACATATTATTCTGAGGACCAAATGTATCGAATCTTCCTTTCTTCCTTGACGTGGCTGCAAAGGCTTGATTCCCTTCACTTGATCCTGTAACACCTTTGGCTTTCAATCTTGTTTCCTCTATTTTTCATAGAGACCCTAAATCGTGGAATGGTGTGGCTTCTATCTTCTTGTATAATCCTGAAGTGAAGTTTCCTCATTTTCCTGGCAAAGTGTTCAACACCACTGTAGTCATCTCAGAGTCAAGCATTACTTCTCCTAGCTCATACAGTTGATCAGAGAGATTGCTTCTCCTACAGTACTCACAGAGAGTAGCTCCACCAATCTCATATATTCCCTTTTTGATGATTTGATACATCAGAGATGAGAGAGTCTTTTATGGATTCTGTAAGAATCCTTTGGACTCTTATATCTCCCTTCATGACTTTAGTGTCCTTGTCTTCCATGCAGGAAAGTTTGAAACCTTAACTAGTTTGATGCTTTCTTTGCAAAGAAGACGTTTTGATAGATTTAGATAAATTCATAGATACTTACTTGAGTAGGTGAATTTCTCTTTTGGTAGCTTTCTTGATGAAGAAGTTAGGAGCTTCTTCTTAGATTGAAAATTTTAATCGAGGTGATCTTGGATCCTTGATGGTAAAGGATGTCTTCTTCGATCACTGTCTTGAATGTAAATCTTTGATGGCAAAGATTACTTAATTGAATGAGTTGATATAGCTAGAGAGCCTTCCTTGCAAACTAATTTGATCCCTCAACCCAAACTTTGATCTTTGCTTCTTGTAGTGTCTCCTCTGTCAAGCAACCCTTGCATTCAGCACCTTAGCTTGAAACCATGTTGAGAATTTGGAGGGTTGGTGATTAATACAAATTCTCTTATTTAAAATTACTTGTGAGCTTTATTAAGTTACTTATGTCTTCTTCTTTTCGCTTAGTTAATCTTTCATCAAGTCAGTTATCAAAATGCATAAGACAAAAAAGTTATGCTCCTAGAGTCAGGGCAAAACCTCACCCTCTTAGAGAGGAAAACCCACAAAGAATTCTTCTTATATATCTTCAAATGACAAGTACCATGACCAATGCTCAAACCCTTGACTTTCGCCTTGTATATGAACAATCTTGTGCACACCTTACACATTCACTCAATCTTGTTGGTTGATCTTTAACTTACACACAAGTCTTCTTTTGATGAACAGTCCCTTCCATACTGTAATGGTACCCTTTCTTTGTTGAGCATAATTGATACACTTCATTCTTTTAACATAATCCTGTAGTCCTATAATCTTCACACTAAAACGCAGTTCTGTCACCACTTAAAACAGACTTGTACTCACACTTGACACAGTCCTATATCTGCACTGTAACACTGTCCCTTCTCCACACTTGTATACAATGCTATTTTAGGACATCGTTTCTTCTTCAAGCTTGAACACAATTCTTATTTTGTACTTATTTCAAATATGCATAATCGTAATGATCTCATATTTAACCTCGCATTTCTTCCTCAGATTTTCTGGAAGTTTTTCTTCTTGGAGGTGTCTGCATTCATGTCCTAAGATAGGTCCACTGTTGGTTCAGTGCAATCCGCACTTTTTGATTCTGACAAATCCGCAATCTTCTTCCAGCATTCTACCGCAGTCTTCTTCCTACACCACTGTTTCAAACCCACACTTTATACTGTACCTTTATCCGCATTGTAATCACAGAGATATCCACTTGTAATCTAAGAGATATCCGCATTGTAATCACAGATACATCCGCTTGTAATCTCAGAGATATCCGCATTGCTTGCTTCAGTTATATCCACAATTCTACTTCAATTAAATCCACAAAACTTATATATATCAAATGAACCACAGGTCTAGGTATATATAGTGGTATGTTCTTCTATTTAGGCTGACCATTCACCTTCATGAACGCTGAATTTAACTTTTGTTCATAGGCCAACATTGAGAACTCTTATTCCAACATTGAGCGTGTAGGTTTGATCCTCGTTTATGAGCCATTTCTTCATGATATCGTTACAAGGTCTTGGAGAATAATTTCTAGACTTGACATGACACTTAATTATACTTGTACGCTTAGAAGACTCAAACCTAATAGGCATCAAGAAGAAGTCTACCTAAATAAAAATCTTGCTCACGATACCCATGAGGCAAGTACACCAAAAATACATTTTGACATCTTCTTTACATATATACATATTACATAGTCAACATGAAGACCAACCTAGTTACACTTTTCAACACCTCCCTCCATCAAGACCTCTCCCATAACGTACCTACTCACACTTTGTCTACACTTCGAAAGGATGCTACAAGTTTGGATCCAGGACAAGTGCTTGATTGATCATCTTCTTTAGCTCGTCGAACGCTCTATGTTGACCCTTTCCTCACTGGAAACCCTTTCCATTTGATGTTATGGCATGAAGTGGTGTTTTTACCACTTAAAATGAGGCTATGAATTTCCTCAGGTACTGTGATTCCCCAATGAGACTCATAACCTCAGAAACATTAGTAGGCATCAACCATTTCATGATGGTCTCCATCTTGGGAAGATCTATTTTTAGCTCTCCTCCACCTATCACATGCCCCAAATACTCCTATGCAAACTCACACTTGAGAATTTTTAGCAATTGGTGCTTCTTTAGTGTCTCTAACACCTGCATCAAATGTGATATGTGTTCCTTCTAGGTAGCATTATATACCAGTATATTATCTAAATATATAATAACAAATGGATCTATAAAAGAGAACAAAGTAGCATTCATTAACCTCATAAATGTAGTTAGTGCATTACATAGGCCAAAATTAACCTCTCATACAAACCTTACCTGTTTTTGAAGGAAATTTTCCAAGTATCTTCTTCTCTAACTCAAACATAGTGATACCTAGATTTTAAGTATGTCTTGGTGAAGTATTTCACTTGCTGCAATTGATTTAGTATATCATCTATTCTGGGTAGGGGATACTTATTTTTAAGCACGATTTTGTTCAACGCCCTGTACACCATACACATCCACCAAGTCCCATCCTTCTTTGGCACAATGATGATGGGTGACCCACATGGTGATGTACTCGTTCAAATGAAACCTTTTTTTAGTAGCTACTGCAACTTCTTCTTTGCTTAAATTGTTTCTATAATAGACTACCTATACATCAGAATGTTTGGCAATGGGGAGTTTGGAAATAGCTGGATCTCATGCTCCACTTCCCTCTTGGGTGGTAACCCTTTAGGCTCCCAAAACACATCCATGTATTCCTATAGAAACTCTTCAAGTTGTTGTTTTTTTTTCTTAGTACACCCCTCCAAGGACTCCTTTGGTCTTATGGACTCTTTTACAAACTAATTCTCTCTTAAAAATAGTAAAACACACTTCTTGCTAAAATATATTAGTTTCTTGACTTTGTTGATCCGAGAGCATCTTAAAAATGCATAAAATTAAAAGTCTCCAATATTTTATGAAAATATCAGTACATTAAAGAGATCGATGAAACAATTCCAATGCAACTTGAATCACATTGATTTGAGTACATATGAAAAAGCTATCACAGTTTGAAGTTTGCAACCATGGGAAAAAAGTTAACCATAAAGGGGTGACATGGTATCTTTTGGCGCTGACACATGACAATGATGTACGACCATACAAATGAGTTGGCGCTATGTTGGCAAGATAACATGGCACAACTAAGTGGGAAGGTATAGGATGACTTGGAAATAGTGGCAAGCATGTGGACCAATGGGTTGGTGCCATATGGCCCAATCAAATGGTTCCACGTGGCACCTCGTTGATAGCCAAAATGGCCTTGTGCACTTGGTAGAAAAGTTTGGAAATGAACCGACCACTATCGAAACGAGACTTGGAAACAATAACACAAACGATTCACCATTGGGACATGCCACATGTTTTTTTGTAAGTAGCAGTAAATAGATATTTAAATTATTATGGTTTAATATGGCGGAAAGGGAGGAGAGGCCGCAGGCTTGACCCCGCGACCTCCCCCATCATATTACCAACCGATATGACATATATAACACATAATTAAAATCCATTGTGATATATTAAACACCAACTCCAATCATATTACAATGTTGGCACTATTTAATTCAACTGCCTAGATTTGTTATAACATATGTTTTTGCGTGGACTGACAACATGCTAGCCGAAGCCTAATTGTCATGCCTTGGTTAGTTGTATGGAATGTGTGACAATTTATATAATGTGGTTCATTGTTTATTAATTGAGCGGTGCTATATTGTTGTAATATTGTTATATTATATGATTTGTTAACCATATTTAATATATGGTTATTATAACACCACCAAGTATGGTTATAACAATGTTTATATTTAGAATAGCCATGTGCATATTTCGGCAACTCGTGGCCCTAACTGTCATTCCACCAAATGTTATATATATGCTTTCCATTGTGACAGGAGCATAGTACTTTTGCAAATATATTTGGAGAGAGCTTTGGGTATGAATATTTTGTGGAGTTGAGAGTTTTCGAACTTGGTTTTTAAGTCTTTAAGTGGTGACATTTTGAAGTGCCAGGAGTTTTGGAGCTATATTTTAGGCCTGGGTAGCTGGTATGTAAGTGGAGTTTTGAGAGCTTTATTTTGTAGCAAACAAAGGAGTTTTTAGTGGCATTTTAGAGGCCACATTTTAGTAGCAAAGAGCTTATTTGTAGAACTGGAT
Source organism: Pinus albicaulis (assembly GCA_034641835.2). Classification (NCBI taxonomy): domain Eukaryota; kingdom Viridiplantae; phylum Streptophyta; class Pinopsida; order Pinales; family Pinaceae; genus Pinus; species Pinus albicaulis. The sequence goes on along the minus strand of CM076580.1, from coordinate 625,117,763 downwards.
TTTTGGAGGCATTTTTGCAACTTTTGGGTGAAAAATAAAAGAGGTCACTCCCTTGGAGACAGGACTTAGAGACGTAGTCCATACTAGAAAAATGCCATTATTAATTATTTTTGTGTTGATTTTCTTCTTGTTTTGATCTTTTACATTTCATTTTAAATTGCAGCTTCATTTAAAGTATTTCATGCTTGATTTAATTTAATTTCTGGTTTAAGTTTTATCATTCACACTTGAACATTTTTACAAGCTAAGTCACTTTAAAAGGTCCTATATCAAGTTCAAATCATTGATTGGCACTTATCGTTGACATTTTCAACTTTCTTTTATGTGTGTTGATAGTGAATTTGATTTTCCATCCTTGATGAGCTGGTACCATTTGGTTGTCCACATGAAGATTTCATCTCACATATACCTGTAGGGACTTCCAAACATCACCCCACATAGAAATTCTAATTTTACACTTTTTTTGTTACCTTTGAATCTACATCGTTATTTACCCATACTAATGGATATGTGTTCATATGATCATAAAATTCCAATTCCAATTTGTTGATTGGCTTTGTGGTAATGAAAAAATTCTATTGTCATCTCGAGTTAAAAAAAGCTTCAGTTTTTGTCTTATTGGCCTGTATCGTTATGTGGAAGAGTTTGGTCATTATTTATCTTCTTGTTGTTCATGGCTACTTAGACTCACCTCATTTTTCATTATTATACAAACAATATTCTCATCCATGTCTGAGTTGCTTTCAATCTAGTTTCTCGAATCAATGTCCATGATATTCTTCTTCTTATTATCTTTCTTTTTGTTCTTTAGGTTAAGCTCCAAATGTAACTTCTAATACTTCTCCGCCGTATGACCATCAATATTCCAGTGGTTGTTGGGTTCCTTGCATTGAAGTGCTATGGATTTCATCTTTTTATCTTTCCCCATTTCCACTTCTTGTTCCCCTCCTTAGAAGCGTTTTGTTCCTCCTAATTTGATCCACTCAATTTCCACTTCTTTAGGCCTATGTTCTCTAGGCATTGTGTGTTGGGAATCACAATTGTTATTACACCAAAACCTGCAGGTGTTAGTCAACGATTGCATCGCCATATATAAGGATCCATGAGAGGCGGTTAGTCCATGTCACAGAACACATGGGGAGCGTTGGTTTATCCAATCTCCAACAATTCCCCCCCGCAATTTTTGGCATTATGGCTAATGCATTGTCCTTGATGGAAACCTACTTAATAAAGATGTACTTGATAACAACATTGATGATTGTGGAAATAATGTAGATTTGTACAAAATCTACATATGATATGAACAGAGAAAATACAGTTCAAATATATATGGATGTTAAATCTAAAGTATGAGAAAGTATACATGGATCCTATGAAAAAGGGTCACGTACATATGCAGTTCCTATAATTAAAAGTCGTGTACGTAATCCGAACTATGGTAATATGGATACCAGGGTTTCTTACCATGGTATTGGTCCATAGTAATTAGAGTGAAAATGATTATTAGATCCCTTCAAAGAATACTATTGACATTACTAAGAGATTTACAAAAGGTATTGGCTAAGGCTAAAACTATATAAGGAGATGGATATCAAGCTGTCAGGTGTGCAAGCAAATGATCTATCTTTGTGTGATTTGATTTGGAACATGTGTGCACTAGGAAGCAAGTAGATGGTTTAGATCTGACATATCTGAAAGTGTTGTGAAGACTAATGAAAATGCTTGCTTGATCTATTTATGCTTGTAATGTTAGATTTGTAGCTATGATGATGCATTTATGTTAATATAGTAAAGTGTGTTGAGATCTGGGTTGAACAGATATTGTGAATTATAGTAAAGGTTTGATTCTATAACTCAAGCGCTGTCTATTGGTTTCTCTTGGCTTGTCACGTACATGAGCGGATCTAGTTCAGTAAAATCACATATAAATCCTGCGATAATTTACTCAGTTTATTGAAATATATATGCAGGTTTCAGGCATGGTAGCCGCATACATACGTTGATTTGTTTTATGGAAGTCGTGTATATATGTTAGGGTTTTGCAATGTGCCTTTATGATAACAATTGATGAGTTCTACTATGTTTTATGTTGTATGTAAATGATGTATCTATCTTGATGATATATGTCTGACAATGATGATTGCGTTGATTGATTGGAAATGATGCTACAGTGTGGGAATCTGTGATTGGTTCAGTAATTTATGATTGATTTATGTATGGTCCAGTGACTGATTCAATAATACAGTTATTCATGATTCAATTTTCAGTAGTTTAAGATCTGTATGCAAGTGTTATACTGAGGAAGCACATACATACAGGAGTTTTATTCAGTACAATCACATGCATATTTTGATATTTTTTTATTCTAGTTGGGTTCTGCATTCATTGGTTTTAACCTTCATAAATGCAGTTGATTTACAATGCTTCAGTGGCTCAGATTCAATATTTCAGTTTGTCATGTCAGTTTCAATTTATTGTTGATATGGTTCCAATTTGAAAATATAATGAAAGGTGGCCAACAAGTTGCTTGATGATTGTTTAATAGGTGGATCCAGTTTGAAACATTTTGAAAAGTGGTCCATAAGGAGTCGAGGGTTGCAAACTTTAGAAAGGGGGTAGGAGCTCCCTTCCGGTAGGAGCTAGTAAACAATTTTAGGGGATTATGGCTTCCTTCCAGTGGGTGATGGAGAATGAGTGGAGGTTGTAGCCTCCTATAGGTGGGTTCCTGGGTACTGGTAAGAGTCTGCATCAATACAAAAATGTAATGAAGAATTTATTTATTTAATAAGAAATAAGATAGAGACAATAACAACAGTGGTTTTCTCCCACATTAGGTTTCCACCTAAAATCCCAGTGTTATATTTGTGCTGCTTAAATGCTGTGATATTTTTTGTACTTTACTGCATAATGGAAATATATTTATTTATTGATGCAATGGTTAAAGATAATTATCTGATGGAACACATGAAAAATTAGTAAACTAGATATACACCCTTTTCCTTTTATGAAGTCACATACATACACAACTTGCTTTAAGAATAGTAGTGTACAAAATTATGTATATAAAATTTAAAGTTAAATTGAATTAAAATATTGATTCACCCCCCTGCCCCCTTTTCAGTTTTTTTCCTAACATTGTGCCTATACACAAGCCTCGTCCAACAATAAGGGATTGAAAAAGATAATATTGCTTCTGTAGATGGTTGTGTAGACCCCCTAAATACTTGTAGAGTACATATGAATTCTTTGGGGAGATACCCAACATTATGGCCATCTTTATAAATTTGGTGGTGTACTTCTATAGACTGTCATTGTTTCTACCTAAAGTAATGCCACTAGATCCACTTATCCTCTACATATATGATAGGGTAAAGTTATGACTTTATGAGGGTTTTAAAGTCCTCACAATTAGTTACTAGAGGATCTCCCTCCAACCTCAAGGTATTTATGTGGATTTCCCACTAGGTTAGAGCATGACCCTCTACTTTTAGCCTTGTAAATGAAATATTTTATTCTTCATCTATATGGTGAACACTAAAATAAACCTCTAATTTTTGCAATTAGTGATTTAGATTCAGAGTGTTGATATCACCTTAGTATGGCTTGATATCAACCTTCAATTGTATTTTGAACGGGGACTATGAACGGTTCACAACACTCAAACTGAGTTAATCTCTTTCGGGTACTTTCTTTAGCCCGTTATTTATTTCTTCTTTATCTCCTGATCTCTCCTTCGATCAACCTCTGCATTGGAATCCCCATATTCTCCATATATCTTGAGATTACTACTTAGGGATGACTTGAGGATATTCACATTATGGCTTATATCTACAACCTGTGCTTCCAACCATGAAAACCTCTTCTCTACAGTATCATGAGATTTATTCATAGATTTGTAGACCATGACTAGGGTTTTATAAATTTTGGCTTAGTTGGTCTATATCTCATGTAAATACCAACAATATACGCAAATAAATTGATCTGATACCAATATGATCCATAAATTTCCATGGATGTTCCACTCGATAATTCATCACAATAGATCTGATAAATTATACTTCAAAATCCAAAATATATGTCAAGAGTGTTTATTTCTCTTTAGATTTGTAGATTTGTATTGTTTATTGTGTATGCATGCAAATTAAAATTTATGTATAAAATAGAGAATAATGGAATAAAAAATCACAAACCACAATTGTCACAAGATATATCATGGGAAACCCTTTTTGGAGAAAACCCATATGGAAGGTGATGTCACTCTACTCTCTTTCTTTGAATATAAAATGACTACAAGTACAAAGAAGTATGGCATGCGGCCCATAGGATAATAGAGTGAAAACGTACTCGTTGTGTGATCTCTCACTGTCCCTCTCAGATGGTTTACTTTTCTATGGAACAAGGTACACTTGAAAAGAATGGAATCCATTTTCCTCTTAGTGGCCCAATTATAACATAAGTTGATAGTTGACTAGTGGTTATGTTTGAACTACCTCAAATCTTAACCAGAGTTACAATATGGAATCTTATAGAGTCTTCCTCATCATAAACACATGCCTATCCCATTTTCCACGAGTTATGGGGGTTGACGTGGAATCCTCTTAAATTATGGTGGTGAAAACAAGAGGGTCAAATTTTAAGTGGCATAAAATTTTCATACAGACTTATATTAAGGCCATTATTGCACCGTTGGAAAGACCGATATGTGTAGAATAGAAACAAAAGGTGACATATTAAAGAAAATAATTTTACCCCCAAGAAATTTCCTTTTATTCCTCAAAATTCTACTAGAAAGTTTCAGACCCTAATCTGCCAAAGGGGCCCTTCGGTAAAAATGGCCTTGTGAGCTAATTCCTCCAATTTTTTCACTCTAAAAGCATCAAGATGGATTGAAACCAATATAATGATCCGATGTATATCAATATTCCACTTAAAGAGACTTTTCTGTTGAGCATGAGGGGGCTTTGTGCTTTCTACAGGAAACCACATAATCTTATAGCAGGTTGTAGAAAACCTACAGGCCTAGATTGTTCAACAAATATAGAACCCTATGAGGGGAATTAATTCTATAGAAAATTAACATATTCAAGAATGCCCTCCAGCAATTGATGAAGATATCTTGAGAAGATACAATATCCCTTGTAGATGGAAACAAGATAAGATGCACAATACAATCAACGCTTAAAAATACCTGCAACAATGGCATACAATATCATTAAGAATTAAAAAAGGTAACCATGAGGTATGAAACCCATGGAATCTCTCTTTGAATTAATTTTAGCATAGAGGAAATTACCCTTTTTTCAAAAACAAGGTTCAAATAGGTTGGCCCAATCTAATCAACCAACAACCAAGTCTAACCAATAGTCAACACTCACCTTTGTAAAAAGTTTCTTCCCACATGTGAGAAGCGAATGAGACAAATGGGATATTATCTTGGAATTATTTGAAAAGGTGGTTTTTTTCATCAAGGATTTCATTGAGAATGGAGTGGTAGATGTGATAACTAAGTGTCACGTGTTGAGTTTCATCCCTACCACCTCAAACATTACATTATATTCCTCACTCAAGTCAATGAAAATCTTCCCCCATCGACGATTTGCATGCAAAATTGCAAGAGCTACTACAAGTTGACATAGTTCTACATGAAGTTACAAGTTTACAAATTGCTACAAGAAGATACAAGCTTGTAAATCACTACAGAGTCGCAAATATGATGCTAGCTTCTCTCACCAAGCTCCCTAAACATATTGAAGAGGTTAGTGCCCCAAAATAACTTCTGAAATTCTTAGCATGAAATTATTTTAGCATGTGTAGTTTTTTCTATGGTTAATTAGGTTCCCATTACAAATAAGAATTGTTTTGTGTCAAATTATTGTAGAAGGAAAAGCCTTCACCAATTTCTTTTTGCATATTTTGATTCTTGGTCTGATGAAAGTAAAAATTTAAAATTGTGTCGTTCCTTTCCATGCACCAAAAAAAAAACCCCACAAAAGTGCTCCAATAGGAAAATTTGTTTCATGTAGCAACACAGACACACCACCTTCTCTCCAAATTTCATACCCACAAAGGAAAATATTTAGTATGACCAAGTCTTTGGGAGTTATAAGAAGGAAACCTTTGGGTGTGGCTTGAAATCAATCACCAAAACCTGCTTGAAGGAACTCTGTAAGGGAATAATGGGGGGCAATTTCAATAGGAGAGAGCCCATTGATACTAGCATAATCTAACAATATCCCGAAGTTGCCACCATATTTTAGGATCGTTAATGGTCAGGATTCTTTGAGAGACTTAGAGGTTTTGATGATGAGGTGGAAATGGATTTTCCATGAACCTATAGAACCCTAAAGGAAATGAATTTGTTACTGTAGTCAAAGGATTAAGAATTTACATACTATGAGGACTCAATAATTAGTCACAACTCTCCCCAAGGGACTGCTGTGGAATAAGGAGGAAAAGTAGGTGCCATCATTACCAAGAGGAGATTCTTCATTCAAAATGAAAAACCTCATGAAGATAAGAATGGATTCAGGAGAGAAATATTGCTAATTACTTTGGATGAAGTGGCCTATTAAATATTTCTCATGTGAGGGAAAATTAAGCATAGTTTATTCTTATCAGTTCAGGTTGTTGTATCGATTAAGGTTCCAAGCCCACATTCCAGCCTTTGAACTACTAAGTAGTCCATTTTTCCTCCTACTGTTCCTAAAGGAGATGAGTACTAAGGTAAAGGAGGGTAAACACAATTATTTAGCTCATCATGGTCTGATCAAATTGATTGTAACATATGCACTAGAAGACATGAAAAATATGATTCCTTGGTTTGAATTTGTAGATATGGATAGGAAGGAATTTTTAGAAGATCAAGCAAATCTTAGCAAGATGGAGAATATTATAGCCAAAAAGAGTAAAGGGAAGGAAATAGCTAGTCCTTCAAAGTAGAGAAAGATACACACCTTGAAGGAAGAGGAAAAACAAATAACGTCTATCTTCGTAGATCTAAGTACTCCTACCAAGCCCAAGGTGAGTAGGCCTTCCCAAAAAAAATTCTACACAAGGAGAAAGAGCACTAGAATTAGGTTTAGTGGGAAACCTCAACCTTCCTCTGCTACTCCCATTACCATAAGAGTGACACCTAGTCCTGAGGGGGAAGAGCTACAAGAGGAAGAGATACAGGACCTATTGGAGCCATATATACAAGAAAATAAGATACAATAGGGAAAGATAATAGTATTATGCCCGAGAAAACAAAGCAACTTGTCCAACTACAGGAGTAGCATGTCCAACTATAGAAGTGACATGTACAACTACAATAACAACATACAAAAATACAAGATACAAATAAAGTTGCAAAATTATTTTCACCAAGGAATTCACCTTCTGCCTTCTCTTGGCCATTAAGGTCTAACCTTGTTTTTTCAAGGAAATTAGAAAGAGCGCTACCTACACATATAGTGCATCACTTGATGATTAAGGTAGAGAAGGACAAAGTAGAAAAACATAGATGGAAGAGGATTGCATATGAAGAAGGCATAGATGATATCGCAAAGTATGGAATATGAATTCAACAAGATGAGGGATGAAATGTCCCTCTTAGACTAGAATAAGCTGACAGAAGAGTGCATCTCAAAAGAGAAAATCAACACCTGATAAATCCATTGTAACAAACACAATAATTGTTGAAGGAAAAAGATGCACAAATGGCAACAATGGAGACATCCTTGTTAACCATGCCACACCTTTACTTGGAAGCTTTGAATTGTAGGCACCCTTCTAAGTCATACTCATTATTCCTAAAAGAACAATGGTTTAGGTTCTAGATTAACTAGATAACTCAAAGAGGAACAATAAAGCTCTAGTAAACCAAACACTTCATAGAACTTTTCCTAGAATGGAGGAAAAGGAAAAACTTGTTGAATTCTATATACATAACCATTTTCTCATTGATATGTCCATATGGGACCCCAACCCTCACCTAGGGATGCATAGATATTGGCACTAACATCCCGGTTAAGACATTAAGAGATCAAAGTAGAGGAAGTAAAAATAACCTTAGAAGGGGAATTGAAGGAACCATAATGAATTAGACTTGAAAATTATACCCTTTATTATTTCAGAGGATCTTGAGGTTGAAAATATTTGGAAGAAGAGTCAGTTAGAGGCTATTTTTATTTTTGAGGAAACCTTAGATTTTTGGGAGAAGAAAGCTCACAATATTGCTAGAGAAGGTGGCAAGGATTGCCTCACAACATGAATATAATTGAGTATTACTCTCCCGAAATATTGCAAACATAACTAGCAAGAACCCCTTTATATAAGAGGATCATCCAAAGGCTTGGGGTTTAGTGGATAAGACTCAATTTCAATCTACCTCTATTTCTAGGGCTACACGAACACCAAAGCCAAGAAGAAGAGTCCCAAGTGTGGAAGGATATAGAGGAAAATGTATGATTCTATCCAACATGGTAGCCACAACCATCTCAACTTGGGACATCAAGCAAACAATCAGAGAGTTGAATGAATAAGAGAAAAGAAGAGAATAATATTGAATTGCTCAAGGATGAAAAACAATTCTAGTAGGGGATATTATGGGCCTCCAAAATAGGTAATATTACAAGGCCCATAATTCCACTCCCACGCGTATAGAATGATGTTTGACCCCACATTTCTAACTTAATAGTATATTTTCCTAGCTTAATGAGTTCTTATAGGATTCGATATGTTTTCATATTTCATGTTCCTTAACACACTTATTTTGTAGGATTTTCAAAGATATTGACCAAATTATGAGGAATCTAGCACTTGAGATATTTTAGGGACTTGCTCCCTACAACAGGAGGACTTAAACTTAGTTGGCTTAGGGCATTTAATGTCTCCTCCTATTGCTGCAAGTTGGATTTGGAACAAGATCCCCCTTTTTAGGATTTTTGGAGGGAAATGCAACCATACTCTCAAGGATTATACTCCCCACTTAATGTATAAAAAATAGGCTCAAATTGTCTCAACGAGGGGATTATGATATCAAGCAGAGAAGCAAGATTAGGATTTATGTATTTCCAAACAATTTTTGAAGTCTTGTAATGTAAAAACAAGTTTTCATTTAATGGAAGCAGTGCTTTATTTTATCTCTTCCTTCGTTCTTCTTTAAGGAATCTGAGCACCTTTGGGTTGGGCCCACCCTATGAACTTCAAATCCCTCTTGTATTTTGTTGATGTTATGCTTTACACTTGTCTTGTTTAGCCTTTAACATTATCGTTTCTACAAATCATAATTTGATGGTTTTATTCATGATTAAGTAGGTGGTTTCTTGAACAATTCTTCTTTGCAAGTCATTTATGCAAGTTGATAGCCTTCTTGATCAATCATATCACTTATTAATGTAGATTTAAGTTTTTTAATATTCCATTCCTCTTGCTATTATAAATTCCGTAGTTTACTATTTTGTTGTGCAATTTATTTTATGGCTACAGGAGACAAACAAAACTTGGTTTTGAGATGATGAATCTTGGCTTAGGTTGTCTTAACCCTTTACTAATTTGAATGACATCATTCTCCATCATTTCCACCTCTTTCCATCACCTTAGGTTGCACCCTAATTGTTTTACAAGCTTGTTGGACTCTTCTTATAGCAAAACAAAGAATCCTATATCAACCTGCAAATAGTCCCTTTCTCTCACACAATTTAGCAATAAGAATTTGGTTTAGATTCCTTGATGTATCACAACATGTCTTGGATGTTGATAGTGGAATTTAGAATAATAGAGACCTTACAATTTTTCTTGTATCTTCTTTTATCAATTGCTTTATGAAGTGTTGTTTTATGAAATTTAGATTTTATATTTTCAATCTTTTATTCCCAACAAGTGTGCTTTTCATTTATTAAAAGTAACATAGGTTTGTGAGCCATTCCATTTTTTGCAAGTCATTTATGCAAATCTACTTTCTTGTAACATAACTTAGTCCAACAACTTCACTTGGTTCATGTTTAGCTAATATTCACTCCAACACCTACCATCTACATGAAAATTGAAAGAGGAAGAAGATAGTGCTTGCTGCACATACAATGTCGACCCATCTTAAGTTTGCATGAACCCTAGGTTGATAAGTAAAGTTGAGACCCTTGGATTTACAACATTGTTGCTACAATACTTAGGGCCATTAGATAGCGAGTTATTTTAATACGTTTTAATGAATATTAAATATGGTGTCACTACATATCGTGGTTTAAACGACTATAATATTTCTTCATAACTATGCTAAGGTTAGTAAGGCCCCCATTCTTGGTGTGCATTGTTGTTTTTTATTTTTCTCTAGTTAGTTATTTCAACCTTTGATTTGATTTCCTTATATTATTTTTAGTTTAGTATTTCTATTATTGATTATATTTTCACTAAATTGATCACCATGATATATAGATCCATTGAAGATGGAGGAACTAACTTGCTTTATAATTGATTATAGAAACATTTGAAAAATGAATTGTCATGGTATGTACTTGGAAAAAAATTGAGTAAACATCATCCAATGATTTGATATTTCTATATGGTTTTAATTTTTTTCTCAGTCCATTGTGTGTGTGTGATTTGTGATGTTACTAAAATTCAGGGATTACTTGATTTAAATGAGTGATATACTAAAAATGCGCCTTGAACATTTCTTGTGGAAATGAAAGATTGAAATTTTCTCCCTCAAACACATATTACTAGAACCTAATGTCTTCTTATATATGCTTAGATTAATTATATTTCATCCAACTCTAACTAGTTGATTTTGGGTGCATTCTTTAAGTATGCAGAAAATAATCCTACATATTTTTCACTTACATTTCATAAGTATACAAGACTCCATATTGATAATTTGATGTCCAAAATTTAGCATATAAATTGACTTATAAGGGTATTTCATCTTGTGGGTATATCAATATAAATTTGACACTAGATTTGTCCTATGTTTTGGAACCATCAAAGTATAAATCTATGAGTTAGGATCTAATTCTATGTCAGTGGAATAATAACTTCTGACATTTACTACATTGCAAAAATAATTATCATCCTAAGTGCAATGAATGAATTAAGACTACACATTTGGTAGAATTGGCAATGGCTAAGTTGTATAACAACTAGGTGTTAGTAATTTTGATTTCTTAAATTCCAAACAATTAAATTATCAACTAGGAGTTCATAAACTTAGAGATGTTACACCATATGTCGAATGTTCATGGCATCAATAACCATTATTGTAGAATGGAAACAAAATCAAGTAACACACAAACCAATGCTACAAGGGACTTATTTATTGGATGCACATTCAAAGAAATAGATTTTGAGCCCAATATTTAGTGAAACCCAACCCATGATGACGACTATCTAAGGAAGAAAATTCATGTGGAAAATAAATCTAGGAGATGTGTGCTAACTAGGGTTTCAACACAAAGCCTTTTCGTAATGGGATGCAATATTTCACAATGATTGAAAATAGTGTTCATGCAACCATAAAGAGTTGCAATGTGTATCTCTTTCCTTCAACAAGAATTCTCATTTATATGAAACAATAATTTGAATGCAAGAAAGAAAGGGGAAAAAAATGAGATATGGTGATCACTGGGATGTCGACATAGATCCCCTTCTTTGTAGGTTACAATATTTCACAATGATTTAACAAGGTGTTCACCTAACCAAAAGTGTTGCAATGTGTATATCTACCCTTCAATGATTGATCTCACTTTTGTAACCAACAACAATTGTAAGCAACAAAGCATTCAATGATCAAAGAAATTAATAAATTATGTATTAAAAGGAAAAAAACCATATTTTAATTATGAATTCAAAGAATAAAACAAGCTACAATCTATCTATAATAATGAAGGAAAATAACTATGTTATACTACATTACAGAGAGGAAAGGAAGGGTGTACCGTGGATGAGTTGGTGGGCTCTTCTAACTAGTGCCATACTTCTTAAGAAGCTATGTAATCAATATTTATTCACATCACCAATAATTTTCAAACACCAACATCAACACTATGTATTGATCCATAATGAAGTTCAAATATACATAATTTCCACTAGCATTTTCCCAATGATTTGATGTTCAAATAGACTTTAAACTACATAGATGAATTATAATTTGACAACATAGCTACATGTTCACACTTTTTATAGCTTCCTCCTTTGTTCTTTGTCCATATATTTATATAATGGAGCAATGAGGAGAATTGAAACCATTTCTCCCAAATTTGTACTACCAAACTATGGGCATATTACAAGATATTGCCTGTTTTTTTTTTTTTGGTAGATACTGATTCGAAAAAATACTCAAGATCTTATTACATATGATTTATCTAACATAAAAATATCTGGAAGAAACTTGATTTGGTTCCTTTGTTGATTGAGCATTCTATTTTGGATGTGTTTTGGAAATTTTTGCAACAAGAAAAATCCACATGAAAGAACCACTCGTATATCCCAATCCACAAACTTTTTGGAGAATATGCTCACAATTCACCTAATTGGGGATGTTTTGGACAAATCCGTTCTTGTAAAATTTCCATATTTGTCTTCATTGCTTCATAAATCATATCTCAAGTTTATTACTCATTTATTCCTGGTACAGTTTGACTTGAACATTGATCATGTGTTGGAGGCTTATGGAGTCAACCTGGGTACAAATTAAATAACATAGATGCATGAAAATGGCCCTTATAGAAATAAATACTATGTTCTAGAATTTCCTTTGGAGTTGCGTGGATATGCCAACCTAACTACATATGAGCTATAGGAATTGAACTAGCATAACTATCATTAGTAAAACCATCCGTAATACTCTCTAGTTCATTGAAAAAATGATAATTAACTAACTAACACTTGTATTCTTGTCATGATATATTCATTAAGAAACATGGTAATAATGGCGATGAACATGGGAATGGATGGAAAAAATGATAAAAAATGGACATTTTAAATGGTGAAATACATGAAAAAATGACAACTTGACACTAAGAATAGTTCTATAAAATAATTAGCCATAGTAGCATGAGCGAAATTGATAGGTTCATTTGGCCCTTCCAACTACATGACCATATGTTTTATGCGGGGTTCAGTGTTAGCCTTTATTTGATTATTCTTCCCTTTATAGGGTAACTATAGATGGAACTAGTCTGAAGGAAAATATCCTTGTAGTTTTTGTGCCTAGTCCTTGCTCAATCCAGTGCCTATGGTATATTTAAAACCATGATATCTTTTACTTGGTGTACTATTAGGTACAAGGCTAGCCTGATCATGATTTCTTTGAGGTCACCTATAAATTTAACCTAATATCTATCCAACTAATTGATTTTTAGTTTTTACCTTCGACAACATTAATCATTTGGCACACAAAATACACCATGATATTTTATGGAACTCTGGAGTCGACTAAGAAGTTGTGTACATTGTGATTGAAGATATCAAAATTTAATAAGAAAGGTGGGGCTTATCATTTTGAATGATCCCCAATACTCACTGCATCAATATTCAACTTGTTTCCACCTTGGTTATGTTATGTGGTGTGAGGCATCCTGGTTGAGGTTTCCATAGTTGTCATGGAATTTTGTTGAGGAGACGTGGGAGACTACGAATTTCATACAAAGAGACTTTCGCTTTGGTTTTCATCATGTCATCAAAAACGTTATATTCCATAGAATGAACATACAAGGGAACATTGTCTTTGATGTTTTGTGAAGCATTGAATGTTGGTGTGGGTGGAGGCATACTTGGTTTGTGAGGTGCCATAGGTGGGAGTACTTGTCTGAGAGCAGATTTTCCTTTGGATAATAAAGAAGGATTGAGAACTAGGCCTTTACTACAAAGCTTGTGCATTTTGTGGGTGGTATAAATGACTTAAGATTCCCCAAGAGAGACTTCCCCTATGGTTTGTGTGTTCATATCTACTAACCAGTCCAATAAAAACATAATTGATCCTTCAGTGGTATTTTATTTTGGTGCAGTGGATTCACTATCAGTTTCCTGAGCTAGTTGATTGAAAGGGGATTGTTGCTCAAGAAGTTGGTTGATTACAATATTCATAGAGTTTACGCACCAAGGACAAGTTTTCTCCAAGTTTTTGTTTCATGTTATGAGTAGAAATCATCCATGCCATAATCATCTTAGTTTAGGTTCGTAATGGAGCTCTCAATGGGTTTGGATTGGGTGTTGGTCCTTTTCTATAAGGGTCTGAAAGGTCTAGGATTGGATGAACGTTCCCTATATTTATTCTTTAGGTTGAAAATTTCATTGGATAAATTTTTAACCAGTTTCAGGACACTTTCAAAATCAATAACCTCCTTTTTAGAAGGTTTGGTTAAAAACAAAAGTTATTTACCACTAGCCTTAAATTATTCTATGGTTTCACTTCCTCCTAAGGATAACATTTCCTTTTCAACCTTTTTATCTTCCTCAAAATTATCAGCCAAGATATTTTAGTCATCCCTTTTGACAAGCATAGATATGGATGTCTATAAAGTAGAGGTATAACGTTCTATGGCTCATGAGTTTGCTGGTTGGGAGTCCCTTGGAAATTTATTTTAAAAAGTAGTGAAGAATTGATTAAAATTTTTACCCTTCTACTTTTTATCCATTTTGATGTCTATAAGTTCTTTAAGTAAGGAAGTTGGGGCTTTAGTCTCACCAAACTTGTTGAGGAAGCCCTTTTAAAACAAATTTCAATGGAAGTATCGAGGAGGTTATAATACCAGATAGAAGCATAATTTTTGAAAGTATAAAGGAAAATTCTGCAGACTACATCCTCATGTTGTACATTGATAAGATGTAAGGATATATATAAGTTGTTAATGTGGTCTTCAAGAATACAAGCTTTATTGGGATAAAACTTGGGTAAGAGCCTCTTAGGACATTTAGGTAAGTCATGTAAAATTCACCCAAGGTATAAGGCTCCTTCGAACATTTATATAGGTGGGAAATTCTGATTACTAGTCATGATATTTATGAAATATGTACAAAAATATTCATAATCAGAGTCGAAGGATAAAACAAGAGAGTGGGAAGATCCTGATGGGGTAAGGGATATTCGATTGAGTGGTTCAAGAATCTATTGGAAGGATAGCTCAAATAAATCTTCTACTAAGTCGAATAAGATACCAACTTTAGTAATAGGTCTTCTAACAACCTTCTTCCTAGGTAAGAAAGGGGCTACATGGAGTTGTTCTATTTGCTTCACATATGCACATGCAATTTGTCTAAGAGCATTAACTTTAGTGGAAGGGAAAACATACAAAGCTTTTTGGAAATATTCAATTTCAAAAGGGACATCTTCATAACTTGTTTCCCTTTCTAGTTGCTCAGGGGTTGTATGAGGAGTGTGTGAATTTATTTTCATTAGGGATGTGTCCATGGTACGATTAAGGATTTGTACCTTCCACGCAACTTAGGCCCTCCTTCTAGCACCAAAATAACTATTGATGCGGATAAATTTCAAAAAATACTTATAGGGGTTCTCTCTAGTATGAAGTCTTGATTTCACCTCACATTGTTTAGGATGACAACCCTATGTGGATTGTGGTCTCGGAGTCATTGATGTGATTTGATGTTGTTTGGTATGGGAAATCTACACAACATGGAAGATATAGGAAATGGGGTAATACATTATATAATTAAAGAAAATTACAAATATTCTATTATAATCTAATGAAATCAAAGGCAATGAATGAATGAGCCGATGAATGTATCGTATTGCTAAATAATGAAAGAAAATAGTTATTTGGTTTTTTAATGAAAGCAATGTCAATATCATTCTAATTGTTTGGATACATAAAATACTATATATAATCGAATTAGTGCTTCTTCATTCAAATATGAAGCCAACCACAAATGAGAGACTAAATGTGTGAAATATACCAATCAACAAGTAGAAAAGTTCACTAGTGACTAGTCACCAAGCTCACACAAGGATAAGCATACATGAACATTGCTATAGAAAAGTCATTAGTAAATCGTGAACAAAATGAAAAATTTCAATCTATATTCCTTCATGGCCCTCAAGGATTCTCTATATTGTATCTCAAATTTCTCAAGTATACAAGATTGCCAAAATGTCCTTTTTTCCTAGAGTTCAAGACATCTTATAAATACACAGGTAATTGATTCTTGAGGTTTCTTGATTATCTCAAGGGTAGTTACATTTTTTCAGTTCCTTTACTTTGTCCTATTCTAGCTTAATATAAAATTACTACAAATTTCAAAAAATGAAGAAATGACATCTATCATGAAATCATAGGTTCATTCAATTTAACTCTTAGTATGTCATGTAAATATGCTTCTCATATTTGATAATATGAAGAGATAAACTTTACTCTATCCGGTCACAATCCCTCCATTGTTACATGATACTTGGTGGTGCTCTATGTAAAAGCCTAAAGATCCTTTTCTACGGAAACCATAAAATAATTCAACATAGTTTTCTACTTAGTCGATTATACTATGTGTTGCCTTAGGGAATGTTTGATCACCTTGCTTGTGAACACAACAAAAGACATTTCCTTAGAATCTAGAGTCTCATTTAGTTCCCTTTAACTTTGGGGTTTGGTATTACTTCTCTTTGACCTCCTATAGGTGGAGGTTTGTTCATCTTTATCAACCATTCTACCAAAGCGTGATACCTTCGGTATAGGGATGTGAACCTAGCCATATCATTTTATAACTTTTCTTAAGCATTCAAGGCTCAATTACATAAGCTTAATCATAACTAATTTCTTCTTCACTAATTCTTGGGACCTATGGGGGGGCATCAAGATAATCTTTCAACCACTACTTGATTTGATCAAAAAAGCTTAATACTCCTTTCAATCATGTGTCTCTTTCTTTCGCTATTTCCTAAAGTGAAATCAAGTTGGTAGAAGTCTTTTTCATATGTTAAAAGCAAGGGAACACTTGCTTTACCATTGCTTTATATGACTTGTGTATTTAAGTACGTAGGATGATAATATTCCGATTTGGAATTTTCTAGTTTCGGTGCCTTAATATTAGTTTTGGGCATCCAATTTCATTACTCTAATTCTGCTATTCGATCTTTATATTTATGTAATTTCTCCACCATATATTTGATGCTTTGTTCATTATCCTACGACAATGTTGTGCCAACATATGCCATAGCCACTGGGTCTTCGATGGCATTATTCTATTTGTTCATTAAACAATCAACCTCAAGGCTTGGTATTATCTAAATTGACTAGGGCTAACAACCTTTCATGTCATGGTGGGAGTGATGCCCAGATCTTGAATAGAGAGGTGACCTCTGGTGATGGTTTGCATAGTCAATTGTAAATGGTCTAACTCCATAGGACATGCACCTCCATTGTATTGTCTTTTTTAGGCCTATGCATCCTGGGATTCCTATTGTTCTTTGGGGGCCTCTTCCCTTTGCTTGATGTCTTCTTCTTGTTTTGTTTTGCTTTCTTCTTTCTCTTTCTTAACTCTCTTCTCCTCTTCTTTTCTTATCTACTGTTCCTCTCAAGGAAACTTAGCTACTTCTTGAGCTAATATAGCAACTTCCTCTTGGGTTAGTCTAGTAGCTTCATCTTGCACTAATATAGCAGCTTTGGTTGCTTCTTGATCTTCTTTAAATTTATTCTCCTTAGTTAACATGGTGGACTTAAATAGTGCCTCGTAGAGAGGGATCGAGGAACCATGCCATATTTGAGTATATGAGGAAACATATTTCTATTTCGAGAGTATCTTATAATATATATGCCTGGGGCCTTCTTGAACTATCTATTTCCATTCTATGTATAATACTCTCAATTTGATCCACAATTGTAATGTACATGAGTATATGACATTTAGGCTGTTGAGTTGATACAAGTTTATTAAGCTGGTGAGTTGGGTTCAACTGGGGTTTGCATGTTAATTTTTGGTAGCAATGGACAAGTGTTCTCGTCTCTATGGTGTCTAAGAGGTTAAGGAACACAAGAGGATAATTTTTTCCAATACCCAAAATAAGTGTGCAAGAAATGCCTCAATTAGATTAATTATCCAATTATTAATTATTTTCCTAAGTCTAACTTAGGAAAATTGGCTTATTAAATCAGATTAATTGAGTAAAATTGATTTTTCTTTAGAGACTTTTGCAAGAGTTACTTGATGGGGTTAAGATGATCTTAGCCATCGATTTAGATTAGATCATGGTGTTGGTTGTTCAATGAGAGATTATAAAAGCAAGTCGATGGGGCTTTAGAGAACACACAAAGATACTCAATGGTGCAATTTGCAGAGATAGTAAGGGCACATAGGGAGACACCAGTAGTGGGGTTTCTACAATGAGTTTGGGAGAAGATTTACGGAGATGAATTTCTCAGTGATTTCTAGTTTCCAGCGATAGGAAGGAGATTGATTTCACCAATGGAGAAGGAGGCCAAAATTAGCACTGTGAATTGCTAGTTCACTAGTACAAGTGGCAAAGGAGCTCATTTCAGTAGCCAGTTTCTAGAAACATTACCCAAAGGAAGAGAAAGTGGGTCAGATTAGTTACTGAGGTTGATTTATTAGCAGATTAATTTTCTTGGAGGCAGTGCAAATTTCTGGAGGAGCTAGTATGAGTTGCAGAACCAGTGCGAGTTGCTGGAAAGAGTGCAAGTTGCACAGGGAGGTTGGTTTCATCTGTAGATGGAGATTCTTGTGTCTCTAGATTAATTTGGTGAAGTGAATATTATTTACTAGAGATTTTCGAGTGAGATGCAAGCAATTGTTGTATTTCTCAAATTGCTGAAGAATTAATAATATAAACCCTCATCTGCAAAACTGGTTTTCCCCGCATTGGGGTTTTTCCAGGAACAATTGTACAAAAATCTTAAGTCAATAATTTTGTGTATGTGCATTATTTCTTAGTTCCCATATTTATTTGTCAAGATTGTTGTAGTGAATTAATTGTTATTTGTCGATTTAATTTTTGAAGACAAATAAACTGCATAAGTTAGATGACTAAATTTGCAGTTACTGCAATTAAGGAAATTTTGCACTGCATACCCCTATATGTACAAGTGCCTATGTGGTCAGGCTAGAGAGCCTCTATGGTGATTAGACTAGTGAGCCTAGCTGGCATGTCATTTGTTGCTGGCCAAAGGATGACAAAAGTATGGGAGGACTGAGACTCCTTGACATAAAAAATATCCCAATATGAAAGTATATTATAATATTATAATAAAAAGAAGGATACACCATGCATATAAGAAGGTAGTTCCCCTATTTAGTTGATCATCAATTAGTAAGGGATAGGTATCCATTGGTGAGGGCCTATAGGGTACCTGGAGACTTGTGATGGCAATAGAAACTCCTGGAGTTGCAAGACTCTAAGCATCCCTAGCCAACTGAGATAGGGGCTGCTTGGGGATGTGAGCCTGTTGGCTGGAGGTTGTCGGGTTTAATACCTTGGCCGTTTGAGGGCCTCGATGATACCTAGAGACCAACGAGTATATCATGAACTCCTGGAGTTACAAGACTCTAGAGTCCTTAACTGGTTGAGATAGAGGATGATGGGGGATGTGAACCTTTTGGTTGGAGGCTATCGATTTTGGTACCTTTGTCATGTGAAGGCTTGGAGGATACCTGGAGACTTGTGAGGGAAGTAGGAATTGTTGAAGCCACATGACTGTGGACATCCCTGGATGACCGAGATAAGAGATGATGGGTGATGTCAGCTTGATGGTTAAATGTTCCCAAGTTTGGTGCCATGTCTCTATTATGTTTTGTACGAGACATGTACCTAGCTTGAGAAGCCAATGCTGAGTTGGGATCACGACCCCAACTCAAGGGTGATCGACTGCTGAGAGAGCTAGAGCAACATGGTCTATGGCTAGGTGGCATGTTCAAGGTCTTCAACTAGTCAACAAATTCATCAAATAAGAGCTTGGAAATTATTATGTTCACGTTTCATGGATTATCTTGGCATGCATTTTAGTAGACATCATTTTTGGGATTAACTAACTACGTAGAGTAAGCCATTAAAATATGACCATATCCCTGAGTGTTAATCTCAACTGACCAAATTTCTCATGATTTTGAGCAGTCCACATAGGATTCATTATATCAGGTGATGCTCACATGGGTGAAGAAGTGGGATTGATATCAGCAAAATTAATACACAACATCAATCATCACTTCATGGACTTGCACCCAATAACCATGACTTCCTGGGAGGTCTAATTGAATAGTTCATATGGCACAATACTTTCTAAGGTTTTGCAAATGAGGTAGCAAGCTAAATGAGCTTGATTATGGGGAAAAATCCATAGTCAAGTGCAGTTGAGCTAAAGGAGTCTTGGGATGGGTGACCTCCTAGGAAGTCTTGGTTACTGGGTGCAAGCCTCAGAAGTGATGGTTGATGTTGTGTGATTTATTTCACTAGTATGCTATGTGTACTAGTCAAAATCATGAGAAATTTGGTCCATTGAGACTTACCCATATTAGTTAATCTCAAAATGATATCTAATATGTTGTACTGTGAAAGCTCCATGCTTAAATGTATTTTACTATTCTATCATGTTGTTTATGTTATTATGACTTTATTGTGCACATGGTTATATGCTCTAGTCAAGTTATGCAGATGCTCTTAGTTATGCCTTGATAATGTTAATATTGTGAGAGTGGCATCGCCTTAGCTATAGGGCTAGAGTGTCACATATGGTATGAGAGTATGGGTTGCAACACTGAGTATACATGGACGAAAGACAAAGTGAAGATTTGAAATGGTTGGTGTGCCTACAAATTATTTGTGAAAAATCCTTGGGTGAAATTGAAAAGGATACCCCTCAATAAAGTTTAGTGTGCTATTATATTCATAGTGTTATGCATATTGGGGTATAAAGTGGTTGTGATATGTGAACATAGTTCTATCAATACTGAACCTTTATTTTTAATGGTCTTATGGTGCTGGGAGACGGGGATTTATTTTATATCAAATTGAATCTTTTGTGACATTCCGTCAATCCAATAGAATGAAACTTTATAGTTTTAAGCGATGGTGACATTTTAGGGTTTTGTTCGAGAGTTATGAAGCGATACAGATATGGTCAACGGCCAAAACCCGTCGGAGCACCTTGAACAGAAGTACAATAATCATCAAGACATGATCAAATTTCACTGAAACGGGTTGTTCAACATGGTGGGGCTGACAGACTTGTGAGGATGAGTATGAAGGCATTGGTGAGAATTCTTTTTATTGAAGGTTGATGATTCATGGAATACGATGGTAGAGTTCTTTTCATGGAGTGGCAGAATTGAAAACTACATGCCAACTATTTCACAATATAGCACCCAGAAAGGTGTTCTCTTGGTTGCGTGATACTTCGAGCGTAAACAATATGCGTGAACTGTTTGACAAATGTATGAACAAGATGCAGTATGATAGGCGATCTCCACCTCCCACCAAATCAAACACATTACTAGGGTTTTACATCCTTCCCCGTTCAACTCCGCGCTTAAAATCCTCCTCATGTATAGTGTTATCCATTGCTCGGCTCTGTTGCGCAAGAGTTGCACACTTACATAAGAAAATTAAGAGGCTATGCGGTCTCATTGGACTTCTACTTCAGGAAGGGAATAACCCAGGTACCACACTTTAAATGAAATGAGTTGGTTCGAGGCGAAAATGATATAAATAAAATTTTTGCGCTAGTCTAAAGAGGTGGCCTTTTGGCTGGAAAAACAATGGAATTTGGGCAATCATGTACAATTTTTTGGAAATCCAAGTTAGAGCAGACGAGTTTCAAGATTTTGGGGTTCCAATGGCCTTATCTGAGAAATTCTCATGTACTTGTTCATTAGAGGAAAATAAGAGTGATGGACATGCTATGGGGAGTTACCATGCCCTCGACATTTTGCTGCTGGTGCGGCTGTGGGTAACTCAAGCATTCTCCCTGCTTGTGCAAATTTGGCAGCTTCGGATCGTTCAAAGTAAAATTTCCATGTGCGTTGGTTTCAATTCATAAGTGTAAGTGTTGTTCTCTGGTTTTGAGAGTTATATATTTCCTCGATGTGGCCATCATGGCCATGTATGGTTGAGAACAACATATGAAGGTGGGGAAAATGACAAACGGATTAGATGCATGTGATGAGGGGATAAAATGACGGAACAGGTTCCTGATAAATCTATTGGACCGTTAATTAACGGTCTCACACTTCAGCTCATGTTATTTAGTATTGTTTTTCTCCGAAATGGTGTGTGGTTGTACAGTCAGCGATGCTGAATGGAGAAGAAAATGAAGTTAATGCTCTGTTTCCTGAAGAGATTGCTGTAGATATGGACAAAAAAGAAGAAGAAGACAATTGTGTATGGTAAAAGATAGGATTACTTGGTGGGATACAATTAGACTGTCACATCAGGATAGAAACTGGAATTATCATTTATTGCTAAGTATATCAAGAACAATTTCCCCAACTGGTTCTGCAGTTGTTGGGAATTGACAATTCTTGAATGAGGAGGCTTGATCTCAGAGGAACAAAGAATTGGATGAATTTTGAAGACTATTGAATCAAAACTACGTTGGTGTCCTTTTTTCTTGTAGCCACCACGTACGCCTACTTGCAGAAGCCCATCACTTGTTTGAGTCAATGATTTGGGATTATCATATCCTTCCAAGAACAGAACATTATACCTGTATTATTGACCTTCTAGGTCATGCAGGACACTTGGATGAGGCTATGAAAGTGATGAAAGTGATTAAAGACATAGTGGGATGCTAAAGGCTTCCATTCCAAATATCCCAAAAGAATGTTGTTACTAATAAGGTAACATTCGACAGAGATGTCATTATCAATGAAATTGCAGGGATGTTTGGACTCATATCATAAATTGGATCTGAAACTTGATGGCAGTTAAAGTAAGGCTGAAAAGTGAGCCATGATGTAAGCATTAATTTAGTGAAAGCACAAGATGCCATCGCTTCTTGTAAAATACATAATGAAATCTGTACAGGTGCGGATGAGTCCCAGATTTGGAGATGAGTTAGTGATCACTTTCATCCGATCTCCAATGCCATATTGAAAATCAGAACCAAGGAGGTGAGGGCACTCTGTTTCAATATAATGCTATATGTGGGGAGTGGTTCATAGTAGGTGGTTTTGCACCTGCATTTATGCCAAAATTATTTCTGTTTGTGCATACATTTCAGCATGCAAGCCAATACAGTGAAGGCATGTAGAGTACTTCATATATATGTGTGGGGGCAGTGGTTCATAGTAGGTGGCTTGGCACCTGCATCTATGTTAAAATTATTTCTGTTTATGCATATTTTTAATTCAGCATGCAAGTCTATATATATATATCGATGGTTAGTTCAATTGGTCGAGTTTTTGTCGTTAAAGTATCTTGCCAATGAGAGGTCACAGCTCAATTTTTCTTGATACTCTTGGGGTTAGGCTTTGCTAATAAGCCGATGAGATGTGATCCGTTTGGGTCTATTGATCCGTTTGGGTCTATTTGCTCAGATATTTCCTCGGAAAAAAATGATGAAGACCTAATTAATATATATTAGATGCGATCTCTTTGAGTCGATCCACCCAGATATCTTCTCTGGAAAAAAAACAAAACACAAAAAACCCAGATATTTCCTCTGGAAAAAAAAACAAAAAGCAAAAAACATATGATGAAGACCTGAAGACGTGACTGATATACAGATTTGACCAGCAAGGAAGGTCCACCAATTTCAAGGCTATTGAGCATTGTTTTGTTCTCTTGTCAGCCAACAAAGAGCACCACATATATTGCGATTTGGTGTACTTGATTCAATAGCTGGACAGGGCTGTCTTTGTCTCAATTTCAACATGTCGGTGAGGATAAAGGAAGTTGTTTTTAGGAAAGCGCCCTTTTATTTGTGGAATGTACTCCATGAATTTTATGAGTGCTATCATCTCCTAGCCATGCTCTCTTGTCAACAGTTTTATATATATGATAAGTCTTTCTTTGCGACAAGTCATGTTGTGTTTCACCATAATCTACTGATAGGGTAGGGTGCATTATTAATTGGAAATATAACCCTCTTGTGTACCCCTCACAAACCAGATAGCCGAGCATGAACTACATGTTATGCAATTTAAGAACTACATATTATGCAATTTAAGGTTGCATTCTGTATCAGGTATTTTTAAAGGAACAAAATACCTTGTGGCAAAAGCTAAGGTTTACAACCTCATGTGTGATCCTTTTTTTACCTTACAGACCTCTTCACTGGTTTTTAAACTTGCTGACTTGGATTTTATACCTGGGTATGTTTCAGTGGGAGAGTTACTTGGGTGCTTCAACATGTTCTGCTAGAATATTTTCTGTTAAAATTATTTCTCTTTGTGCATACATTTAAAGTTGAGTTCATGTCATTAAAGTACCTTTCCAATGGGAGGTCATGGCTCAATTCTCCTTGACACTCTTGGGGTTAGGCTTTGCTAATAAACCAGCAGGATGTGATCCGTTTGGATCTATCTGCCCAGATATTTCCTCAGGAAAAAAATGATGAAGACCTAATTGATATATAGTAGATGTGATTACTTTGAGTCGATCTACCTGGATATTTCCTCTAGAAAAAAACAAAAAACAAAAAAAACATGATAAAGACTTGATTGATAAACAGATTTTCCCAGCAAGGAAGGTCCACCAATTTCAAGGCTATTGAGCATTGTTTTGTTCTATCGTCAGCCAATAAAGAGCACCACATATATTGCGATTTGGTATACTTGATCCAATAGCTGGACAGGGCTGCCTTTGTCTCAATTTCAACATGTCGGTGAGGATAAAGGAAGTTGTTTTTAGGAAAGCGCCCTTTTATTTGTGGAATTTACTCCATGAATTTTATAAGTGCTATCATCTCCTAGCCATGCTCTCTTGTCAACAGTTATATGTGTGATAAGTCTTTCTTTGT
The DNA here is from genome assembly GCA_034641835.2 of Pinus albicaulis. Classification (NCBI taxonomy): domain Eukaryota; kingdom Viridiplantae; phylum Streptophyta; class Pinopsida; order Pinales; family Pinaceae; genus Pinus; species Pinus albicaulis. The sequence goes on along the minus strand of CM076580.1, from coordinate 625,092,870 downwards.
GACAAGTCATATGTTGTGTTTCACCATAATCTACGGATAGGGTAGGGTTCATTATTAATTGGAAATATAACCCTCTTGTGTACCCCTCACAAACCAGATAGCCGAGCATGAACTACATATGCAATTTAAGAACTAGATATTATGCAATTTAAGGTTGCATTCTGTATCGGGTATTTTTAAAGGAACAAAATACCTTGACAAAAGCTAAGGTTTACAACCTCATGTGTGATCCCTTTTTTAACCTTACAGACCTCCTCACTGGTTTTTAAACTTGCTGACTTAGATTTTATACCTGCGTATGTTTCAGTGGGAGAGTTACTTGGGTGCCTCAACATGTTCTGCGAGAATATTTTCCACTGCAAGTTCAAATGTGTTTCAGATTCTGTGGTTTTAAGGCGAAAAGGAGCGTTGATAAATATGACCAGCCTTACGGTTCTGGTATTACTTATCAGAACTTGTGCATACTGAAGGAAGCTAATAGCGCTGCATATTTTTGAAGGAGGATGTTACAAGCTCCTCTTGGAGGCTGTACATTTTTGGAGGATGTTATCATGCAAGCTGAAGCCTGAAACAATGATGCCTTTGAAGACATTACTGGGAAAGATTTTCAGCAAGTAGCATTGGAAGCAGGTGTTGGCCTTGACATATCCAACAGAAGCAATTTAATAGGTCGAGATGTGAGATCAGATTGTAGTTTTTACCAAATACCTAGTGGTAAAAGGATGATTATTTCTGGAGGAACAGAACAGGCGAGATTTGGTATGCAAAGACTCAAGACATCTGTCATCAAGGGTTCTTACAATGAATTTGCATCACATGAGGAGGAAGTCCTTTTGGCTATGGAGAAAATAGAAGCCCCAGCTGTTATGTACTCAAAATACGATCAGATATGACAGCGCAAGATGTTCCTTCAAGTGTCAATGCATTGCAATCAACAAAAATGACCTATGTTATACATATTATAGCCAACAAAAGTTTCACTCTAGGATTGGAAGGAACAATAGGTTTCCAATCATTATATGCAATTGGTTGTAATGAAAATGTTGATGGGTTGATGGCAATGGCCATTACCTTAGAGGAGTGGATGCAATTAGATTCCAGATTGGCCGAGGTCGAAACAAATGAGAGAACTTCTAAGATATTTGCTGCTCAGATTGAGAGACTTCTGCAAGTAGTCTGACATTTATCTGAATGAGCAGAGTAAAGGGACTCTTCATATGAAAGTGGTTCAAGTATTTCAGTGAGAATTTCTATGAGTAGTTACAGTAGGGAGAATAGTCTAAAGTTTTATGTTCATATTTATCTATTGATGGCAAGATATCTTGATGGGGAGGGATTCAAGTGCTAAGGATGGAAAGAAATAGGTGAAAAGGCATTTATATAGCTCATTTTGGATGGCAGTGTGAAGTTCAAGGTAATAAGTGTCCCGAACTTTGTCATTGGAGAAGTTGGGTTCCAGTACAATACATTGATGGAAAGTTGTTTTTTGTTTTTTTGGATCATGGTGAATTGGTAATTTGTTGGAGTAATCTAGGCAAGGCTCAGGATTAAACTTTTTGGCTGCCGCTATAACACCAATAGTATACCCAACTTCCTGCAAACCAAATATACCAAGAATATATGACTTAACAAGAACTGAGACGTCACATATTGACCATGAAAGGAGTAAACTCCCTGGGGCTGCTTATTCCTCTAGCCTCATCACAACAGACTTAACATGTCATTTCGGAGAATTGAACACAGGTGGTGAGGGAATTAACAACCCTCCTCAACCACTGGGTCTATCCTTACTTGACAATACATTGATGGAAAGTTATCTATCGCAGCAATAAAGGCTCCAGGAACGGGCTGAGAGGTGGTGGCACACCAATCCTAGCCTTTGGCAAGATAATGTGGTTGGCGGTTTCGAGGAGCGTAGGGGCAACAATATGTATCGCGAAGATGGTGACTTACCGGGCAACACAGGGCACAACTGAAGATTTCCTGAGTATCATACAACTGGAACAATGCATTTTCGATGATACGTCACTAAGAACGCCCTCAGGCCAGTCATACATTGGTCTAATCACGAAATATGCAAAGGATTCAATATGATAAGGGGAAAGAGTCGTGATATTGTATATGAAGGGTTGATTGCAAGTAGTGTATTACTGAGATAAGGCCTGTCACGACCCTACACTTATGGGACTCTTTCAACCACTTGTAGTGGGTGCGACACTAGCTTACTTTTTCTTTTTAGCAATACGCAAGCAAGTAGACTACACCTGTCTTCAACACTTAGTTTACAATCTTCAGTGTTCTTCAATTATGCAGCAGAAATAACAACAACATTAAACATAACATCACATCCACATATACGCCCATAGATATAAGGGAGGGGCAACTCTCGAAGATGAGTGCCCGCTATTATGTTTCAATAATAATGTACAATTTTACATGATCGTACATGCCAAGCCTGTGTAAACACTTACACCCTTGCCAAAGTGTGCTTGTGCTTTGGTCCAAGCTTAAAAGCTTCCCAACAACCTAAACAACCAACAAGGATCCCAAAAATCCCTTTCCAATTGTGTTTTCCAAATCTGCCTGAATATGCGTTCAAGCGGGTCACTAGGGTCACGGATGCCCTTGTCTCTGCACACGTTTTCTGAACGCGTTCAGTTCATGTTCGACCCAACTTGACCCATTGCACGCTTTCTGCAGTCTTGTTCACACCTTCTGCACGTCGCCTTGAACGCGCTATCAAACAAACCCGACCCTGCATGGTGTCATAACGCGTTGCTGAAACACCCGACCCTGCATGCTGTCGTAACGAGTTGCTGAAACACTCGACCCGCACGCTGTGCTGCAGACGAAATATGACTCGACTCGCATGTCTACTGAACGTGCTATGGCCTAAACCCAACTCAGCCGCACGTCCTTAACGTGCTGCGCCCTGAACCCGACTCAACCCGAATCTCCTGAACATGTTTCTGCCCACCAGTTCCGCTTCCAACCTTTGACCCTTCGCTCAAGCAACGGTTGCCTTCGCTTATCTAATGTTGATCAACGAGTTGTTGATTGATCCAATGAATGATCTACTTCGATGCCTTTTCCTCCACACATTACCTCCTTCTTATATGCATTTAACACATAAGTTCACCCCACGGTTGGGGCTTGTCACCCATGAAGTCGACCCACACTTTCGTCCGCAAGGCCCCTTGGTCATGGTGTGACGTTTTGCCTATAACATCAGCTCACCACCAATCTTTTCCTATAAACAATGCGTCCAACACTTAGCCATTTTTTCTCGCTCGTTTGCCTTCACTTCTATCGTCGCATGGGAGCCCAACATACGTCGCAAGTTGCCGACCATGTCATCCGTTCGTATGTCCGTTGGAGCGCGCCCATCCAGTACGCGTAGTAAGTTTCGTCGCTCACCAACCATCATTCGTTGCATGAGCGCCAAGTTGGGCGTCCGACACGACAAGGTGCGTCGACCGCACTTGGTCATCACAATTCCGTCTCGTGGGTGTTACATACTCCCCCACTTAAAATAAGGATGTCGTCCTCGACAAAACTATCATCATCATCGCAACATATCGTCACATCATATCGTCGCATAAACTATCAAAGTTCATGTCTTTGTATCCATGGGAAATATCTCCTCAATCCATGATCATCAACACATCCATCGCAATCTCCACATGCTACTCCATTGTGGGAAGTCAATCTCTCTTGCGTAAGCTACATGCTACTGCAACATATATCGTGTCGACTCATCAATATCGTCAACATCATGTGAATATCTTCCATGATACTCCATCCCAACACAACATTTCTCGGTATAGCCTCGATACATCTATCTGACACAAATCGGTGTATTGCATGCCCCCATAACTCGAAGTAGTCAGGTGGTCAGTCCAACTATCAACTCAAACAATGAGAATACTCCTCCTCATGCCACCGTTGGTAAGTTTCTCCATAATCCTGTCACATCATCAACTCAATCAAGAATCCATCCCATCCAAGTGTAAAGTGAGCCATGTCTAGGTCCATGAAGTAGTTGTTGAAAAGTGTAACTAAGATCGGTCTTCATATTGACTATGTAATTATGGATTTATGTAAAGAAGACAAAGATAATAAAATGTATTTTGTTGTACTTTCTTCATGGGTTTCATGAGCACGATTTTATTATAGATTAATAAACTTCTTCTTGATGTCTATTAAGGTTTTTGTCTTCTAGGTATAAATATAATTAAGTGTCATATGTATGAAGAATCTAGTCTAGAGAATGCTCCAAGACCTTGTCAAAGAAACCGTGGAAGAATAGCTTATGACAACCCTCAAATCTACGCTAAAAGATAAGTTCAAATAATGTATTAAAGTCGGCCTATTTGTTGTGAGGAAGTCGGCGTACAACTTGGTGTAAGGTCGGCCTAAAGACACGCAAAAGAACAATATATATACTCCTCTTCTGTGGCTCATTCTACATAGAAAAATTTTGGACAGCTCTGAAGCAATCATAGAAATTGTGGATTTTTTTGAGGACCAAAAAGGTAATTAAAAGTGCAGATTTCAGGAGTCTAAATGCGGATTTCAGAAGTATAAAGGTGTGATTTTTCAGACACTGTTGCAACATAAAGGAAACCTGGAATATGTGCTAATAAGTTTGAAGAAAACGATGCGTTCTAGCGAATAGGAGTTGTGGACTTTAGGGACAAGTAAATCTGATATATATACATCTGATCAAGGGTTTGTTCTCTCCATGCATAATCTAGGAAGGCTGAAGGTGTTCACAGCGTGAAGGAGAACTTCTACAAGTTCGGTTTTGGGCTACTATATCTCTCACCTAAATAGAAAGACCGAGATATATCTAAAAGGTTTGGTGCAAAAGTATATATATCTTTGTTTTGGATATCAATCGAGACAAGGAGCCAAGAAGGAACCTAGGTGGAATTAAGGTAAAGCTGAGAAGTAGAAGGAGAAGCCAAGGACTTAGAGACTGAGTTCTCTAATGTTGATGCAGGTCAGTGCACGTTGGTGAAGGAAAATATCAGCGTTGAAAGAAGACTTAGAAGCAATGACAAGGTCTTGGAGGCATTCTTAGGTCAAGGGTCTAAGTCTTGGTCATGGTACTTGTCATTTGAAGATCTATAAAAAGAATTTCTTACGGGTGTTCCTCTCCAAGAGGGAGAGGTTTTTGCCCTGGCTCGAGGAGCCTAATTGTGTGTTTCTTGTATTTTGGTAATTGACTTAATGAAATATTAAATAAGTTAAGAAGTAAGCTCACAAGTAATTATCAAGTAAGATAATTTGAATTAATCTCCGACCCTCCAAATTCTCAACATGGGATCAGAGCTAAGGAGTTGAACTCAAGGGCTACTTGACAAAGAGACACTCCAGGAAGCAAAAATCAAAGTCTGGGTGAAAGTCAAATCAGTTCGCAAGGAAGACTCTCAAGCTATTTTTGAGAAAGATCTTCATCTCATTCAAAGAATCAACTTTTCAAGAAAATAATCTTTGTCATCAAAGATTTACATTCAAGACATTGTTAGAAGAGGTCATCGTCTTTTAAAGATATCCTTTATCATCAAATATCCAAGAACACCTATATTGAAGATTCCATATTAGAAGAAGCTCCTAACTTCTTCATCATCATCAAGGACGCTGCAAGCCACTCTTCTCAAGTAAGTATCTATGACCTTACTTAAATCTGTCAAGATGACTTATTGTAAAGAGAGCAACAAGCTAGTTGAGTCATCAAACTTTGAATTTAATTGAAGACGAAGTTATGGACTGCATCGAAGGATCGACAATTCAACCACAAAAAGAAGATGCTCCAGCTCATGCCAAGTACATGAAGGGAGAAATCAGAGCCCAGAGGGTTCTCATAGAATCCATTAAGGACTCACTCATTCCCTATGTATCAAAACTAAAGTCTGTTAAAGCAATATATGAGAAATAGATAGAGCTATTCTCTGTGAGTACTGCAGGAGAAGCAATCTCTCTGAGACAAGACCTATATAAAATGAAATTGTCAAGGGAAGAAGGAATCGCTCCATACTTTATGAGGATTTTTGAATAAGAGATCAACTATAGGAAGTGGGAGAAGTAATGTCTGACACTGAAATGACTACAGTGGTGTTGAATGTTGTACCAGAGGAATGGGGAAACTTCACTTCAAGTTTATACGGGAAGAAAGAAGCCACGCCATTCCACGATTTATGGTCTCTATGTAAAATAGAGGAAACAAGACTGAAATCCAAAGCTGATATAGGACCAAGTGAAGGGAATCAAGCCTTTGTAGACATTTCCAGGAAGAAAGGAAGATTCGGTAAATTTGGTCCTCAGAATAAAAGAAGAAATATGGACAAAGTATGATGCTTTGGATGTAATGAACTTGGGCATTATAAAAGAGATTGTCCTAAATCTGAAAAGGACAAGGGAAAAAGGGAAGAAGCCCATATCTCAGATATGAGGGAAGAACTTGATGCAAAGAAATATAAGAAAGAAGAAGCGAGGGATCTCTACTATTGAGATCATATTCTCCTTTAAGTGATTTCTATTGGTTGTAAAATAGGATGATAGGAAGCAGTATAGCATCATTCTCAAAGCATGGTAGGAGCTCTCAATGAAACAACTCCTGGAAAAACCTCTCTGATAACAATAGTGATGGAAGGCAGTCATCAAGATCAAGGGTCATCATGAAAACTGGTGCTGACATTTTCTAATTGAGTTCTCTATGAATCCACTGATTAGAAAGAAAACAGAATGGTTTCATCAAGAATTCCATGCTACAAAATTCTGGGATGTGATGACATATTGATGGAGCATGTCAAGGGAATGAAGCTCTTCATTCTAGTAAAACTGCTACAGGATGACTTAAATGAAAAAGGTATGAGATATGTATATATTTATATGTTGACGTTGGATGTTGTAAAGTCATGTCATATGGTTGCAGGTAATAGACTTCTATATTTAGAAGTATGATCTATGAAGGAGGATCTCTCAGTGCACTGACAGATGAAATCAACATAATATTTCATCATGGAATATGAGGTGGTTGTATATGAACAAGGAACTGGAAAATTTGTAAGTCCATGGGAATGAAGAATGTACAGAAAGGAAGAGATCTTGAAATGCAACCATGTCAAGAGGAAGTTATCATCCGGAAGCCAAGAAGATGTGATTAGGAGATCTCCTGGGAGGATATGTAGACTCTGACAGAAGTCTGGTAAAGAAGAAGACCCTTGACAAGACATATCTTTAGGAGATGTGTCAATCTGAATAGAGGATGTCGATGCCTACAAGAAGATGTCATGGTGAAAGATCATCACTGAGGTAACTTTTGATTTATAAATTCATATGTATATGTTTATCTGGATAGGGTTATGCAGGGTTGCCAATCATGTGGAAGGATGTAAAATCCTTGGAGATGATTCAAAGGAAAGCAACATGGCATAAAGGTGGACCACATAAGAAAAACTGATGAATCACTTTCTGATGGTTGACATGATGCGTGACTGATAGTGATGGATGATCTGTGCCCTATGAAGCCAAAAGTTGAAGATTCCTCAATATTGAAATCCATGACATCGAGGGGAGGAATTCTTCATGAGCATTTGGGTGTCTCACCTTTGTTGTTGCAGGACCTTGGTTGAGAGGGAGCCTGGTGGTACGTTTCTTACTTGGAAGAAACTTGAAGTATGTCCTTCCTGAGTTAAGAGGGAGTGACATATGTGATTCTCTAATGCATGTGTCATGCACTAGACCAGGACTAACAACTGTAAGTGTTAGTGAAGCCCATGTGGAGAGAATGGATAGACACATCATTCTGGTTTTCACCTGGAAGATAGAATGGAGGATTGGGTAATTGATCTAGGTGGATATTGGTGGTCACCCGCCTATTCCACTTGGGACCCCATCATTGTCTCTTTCAATTTTTCAGTTTCGGCACAACTTACTATTTTTAGCAGTTTTTCGGGTCCTGAACTTCCGGAGCCGTTTTGAGGCCCTAAACGACGTTTTTTGGGAAAACCGAGAGCAACAACGGTCTGATAGATCTTTCTAGCAAGGTATGTTTTGTGTCAAACGAAGATCATATGCCAAAGTTACGTCCCTGGGAAGTTGAAACACCAATTTACCCAAACGGGGCCCATAGTTTTGGCGCTTCATCTCCTAGGGTTAGGGTTTTGGATTTTTAGGGTTTCCATTGTTTCTAAATAATAAATAGGCCCTCGAGCCTCATTGTAACTCAGTTTAGAGGCCTGTAGCCGCCGCATCTCTTCTCAGAGATAGCTACCAGCGCCCTATCTAGTTTATTTTCCATTCTGTATGTAAGCAAATTTCAGTTCTTTGATATTAATGAAATGAAGTGTTATTTCCACTGCATCTTTGTATTTATGGTTATATGTTTATTCTGTTGCGTTCCTGCATAAATCCGGATCAGCAATCATCTAGCATTCGATACTCTTTGAGAATGAGATAGGGCATTCAAGATAAGAGTAGTCGAGGACCAATATTCTTTGAGGGTTGGCTACCCAAGAGAAGAATAGTCCATGAAGGTCATACTCTGGGAACCCCTGGGTGGAGTATGTACCTTGGAGAGACAATGACTATGGTGTCTATAAGTCACGTGTCTCACCAAAATTGTAGCCCATTGTCTCGTTGAGAGATGGGGTTGTTAGTCAAGGCCTTGCACTTGGACAATGTTGGTTGATATGATGTTATACAAATGCGATTACCAATCTGATTCTTCTTATGAGATTCTTTAGTTTGAAAGTGACCATGTACCTGTATGAATACCTCCCTAGTTAAGAGGGAGTGTTGAAAAGTGTAACTATGATAGATCTTCATATTGACTATGTAATTATGAATTTATGTATAGAAGAAGACAAAGATAATAAAATGTATTTTGTTGTACTTGCTTCATGGGTTTCATGAGCACGATTTTATTATAGACTAATAGACTTCTTCTTGATGTCTATTAGGATTTTTGTCTTCTAGGTATAAATATAATTAGGTGTCATATGTATGAAGAATCTAGTCTAGAGAATTCTCCAAGACCTTGTCAATGGAACTATGGAAGAATAGCTCATGATAACCATCAAATCTACGCTGAAAGATAAGCTAAAATAATGTATTAAAGTCGGCCTATTTGCTGTGAGGAAGTCAACATACAACTTGGTGTAAGGTCGACCTAAAGACATGTAAAAGAACAATATATATACTCCTCTTTTGTGACTCATTCTACATAGAAAAATTTCGGATAGCTCTAAAGCAATCACAAAAATTGTGGATTTTTCTGAGGATAACAGAGGTAATTAAAAGTGCGGATTTCAGGAGTCTAAATGCGGATTTCAGAAGAATAAAGGTGTTTTTTTTCAAAGATTGTTGCAGTGTAAAGGAAACCTGGAATATGTGCTAATACGTTTGAAGAAAAGGATGTGTTCCAACTAATAGAAGTTGCGGACTTTAGGAACAAGTAAATCTGATATATATACATCTGATCAAGGGTTTGTTCTCTCCACGCATAATCTAGGAAGGCTGAAGGTGTTCACAGCGTGAAGGAGAACTTCTACAAGTTCGGTTTTGGGCTACTATATCTCTCGCCTAAATAGAAAGACTGAGATACATCTGAAAGGTTCGGTGCAGAAGTATATATATCTATGTTTTGGATATCAATCGAGACAAGAAGGAGCCAAGAAGGAAACTAGATGGAGTTAAGGTAAATACGAGAATTAGAAGAAGCCAAGGACTTAGAGACCGAGTTCTCTAATGTTGATGCAGGTCAGTGCACATTGGTGAAGGAAAATATTAGCGTTGAAAGAAGACTTAGAAGCAACGACAAGGTCTTGGAGGCATTCATAAGTCAAGGGTCTGAGTCTTGGTCATGGTACTTGTCATTTGAAGATCTATAAGAAGAATTTTTTACGGGTTTTCCTCTCCAAGAGGAGAGGTTTTTTCCCTGGCTCAAGGAGCCTAATCGCGTGTTTCTTGTATTTTGTTAATTGACTTGATGAAATATTAAATAATTTAAGAAGTAAGCTCACAATTAATTATCAAGTAAGAGAATTTGAATTAATCTCCAGCCCTCCAAATTCTCAACAGTAATCTCCAGCTCATCCGCAAGATGTTGTCCATCAAGCAAGCCATCTCTATCTGAAATGTGCTTCCCGTGATGCTAATATCCATGTGCTGCTCAAAGACAATCACAACTATCAAGCATCATCATCCACGTGTGAAAGGTCCTCCTCAAATTAGTTAAGAACATCCTCCCAACAATCCAACGCTCAATGTGCCACATCCAGGTCCATGAAGTTATGTTTCATCCCATCTACAATATGCATCCATCAAGTCTATCAAAGGGGAAGGTTCAACCTTGCCTCCTCATCATACATGTGCAATATGCTCTCCACCAAGTCTATCAAGGTGGGTAGTTAAGTCAAGAAGACTCAACCCATGCCCAAGTGTACCTCACCAAGGCATCTCCATTGCTGCTTCTCCATCAAACTCCAAAGTGTCATGGCTCGATCATCTCCATCAGGTGACTCATCACAAACACACCCCATAAATGTGCTCAAAGGTATGCATCCCATAATGCATCAAAATCAAGACCAATCTTGATCTCAACTCGTGAATGAACTAGATACTACAAGATCACCATAAGATGAAGCCATAATATGAAGCCGTTAATGAATGCAACTCATCATGAACTCCCATGCATCATCATATCCAAAGCTTTGGCAAGAATGCTTGTTTTGGCCATGAGTGCCATCACAAGTTCTTCTTGCCCTACAAGTCATATGAATGTGCTCATAGGCTGCTCATCCAACCAAGGTGTTTTTGCTCAAAGTGAACAACATCCCTATCAGTCCACCTAAATTTTTTTTCATGTAGCACCAACAATCCATCCTGCTCAACATCTTGCTTTGACACTCCTCCATGATGCTCATAAGTGGCACCTTTGTAAGTGCACTTGCATAATGTCTCCACATAATGTCCTGTCATGCCCTCACGTCAATGTCCATGACTTTGGTTTTCCATGTGTCCATCAAGAGTGGACTCAACTCAACTCTAGTCATCTATCATCCAGGTAAAGTGCCCTCGGTCACTCTTACCATTATAAGTCATCATGAGTCCTTCCTTCAAAGCTTCCTCCCCCACTGAAGGTTCACCAAGAAGTAACAGCCGTGAAGAAGTATACCCAAACATTGTGCCCTACCTCCAAGCAATCCATGAGTCACGCCGGGCACTTAGCCAATTCTCCATGTGGCTAATCATGAACCATCCATCACAAATATCATCAAGTTCCACCCTTGTCATGGGAATTTGAACCAACTAGCATGAGGTCACAAATTTCCCTATCAAGTTCTGCAACAAACAATGCTCCTTGCTTCTCCAATGTACAAGGTCTCCTCATAGTCATTCAAGGAGAGATCACCCATGACATCGACAAATAAGTTATCCCTTTGCACCTCCCTGCATACGGTTCATCCTCCAAATGCTCAAATGAAACACAAGTTATATCTCCATGAATACTTTCTAAGTGAGTGTCCTCCATCCTCATCAATGTCTGCAATGTGCTCGATCCTGGTTCAACCTGCTCATCAAGTTCCTCCTTGATCATTGTCACACCTGCAACATTTTCATGTGGTTCTTCCACCAATTCCTGCAATGTGCTTAGTATCAGTACAACTTTCTCAACAAGTTCTCCTTGATCACTTCAACATATACAATATCCTCATGAGTGTCATCCACCATCAAGGCTTGTAATGTGCTTGGTCCTGGTCCAACTTGTTCATCAAATTCTAAGTTCTTCCTTGAATTCTTTCACATCTACAACATTATTTGGTCTGCCCATAGTGGGCTTCCCGCCTCTATGATTCTTCTTTCCAAGCTTGAAAATCTTCTCCCGAAGTGCATGTAGCCCATAACATAATTCCATCCATTCATCGAAACAGTTAATCTTCTCAAAAATTCGATCGAATTCATCCCTGTTTGAGTAAGATATCCCTTGCTCATACAAGGCACCAAGGGCTTGTTTTATCTCATCATACCCTTCTACAATCACTTTCACCTTTATTAAAGATTCCACCAGTTTCTTTTCAAAGACTTCAAGTTTAGCTCGAATTCGTGGGTTCTCCCCTTTCATATGCCTTATCCAGTGTAAGGCGTCAAAGGTATTTTCTTGGAATTCTTCCCAACTCGGCATGTCTTGTTTTGTAGCTTTGGCCCTGACCAATATCTTGCCCCTGCCAAGGTCTCAATAAGACCAAATATAAATCCAAGCTTCAACACCACCTGCAACCCTGCAACTGTGTTCCGACTCTAATACCAATTGTCACGGCCCTACAGTCATGGTACTCTTTCAACCACTTGTAGCGGGTGCAACACTACCTTAATTTTTCTTTTTAGCAATACTCAAGCAAGTAGACTACACCTATCTTCAACACTTAGTTTATTAATCTTCTGTGTTCTTCAATTATGCAGCGGAAATAATAACAAAATTAAACATCAACATCACATCCACATATACACCCATACATATAAGGGAGGGGGAACTCCCGAAGATGAGTGCTTGATATTATGTTTCAATAATAATGTACAATTTTACATGATCATACATGCCAAGCATGTGTAAACACTTACACTCTTGCCAAAGTGTGCTTGTGCTTTGGTCCAAGCTTAAAAGCTTCCCAACAACCCAAACAACCAACAAGGATCCCAAAAATCCCTTTCCAAACGTGTTTTCCAAATCTGCTCGAATATGTATTCAGGTGAGTCACCGGGGTCACGGACGCCCTCGGCTCTGCACGGGTTTTGTAAACGCATCCTGGTCGTGTTCGACCTGACCCAACCTGCTGCATGCTTTCTGCAGTCTTTTTCACGCCTTTCGCATGTCACCCTGAACGCGCTATCAAATGAACCCGACCCCGCATGCTGCCGTAACACGCTGTTGAAACACTCGACCCACACGCTGTGCTACGGACGGAACACGACTCGACCCGCGCGTCTGTTGAATGCACTGAGGCTTGAACCCGATTCGGGTTGCACATCCTGAACGCACTGCGCCCTGAACCCGACTCGACCCGAATCTCCTGAACGTGTTTCTGCCCTCCGGTTCTGCTTCCAATCTTCAACCCTTCGCTCAAGCTGCGGTTACCTTCGCTTGTCCAAGGTTGATCAATGAGTTGTTGATTGATCCAATGAATGATCTTCTTTGATGCCTTTTTCTCCACACATGACCTCCTTCTTATATGAGTTCAACACATATTTCAAACCACGGTTGGGGCTCGACACCCATGAAGCCGTCCCACACTTTCGTCCGCAAGGCCCCTTGGTCGTGGTGTGACATTTTGCCAATAACGTCGGCTCACCACCAAGGTTTGCTTATAAGAATGCATCCAACACTTATCCATTTTTGCTCGCCTGTTTGTCTTCGCTTCTATTTTCGCATGGTAGCCAAACATATGTCGCAAGTTTCCAATCGTGTTCTTTGTTTGTCCGTTCGTTGGAGCGCGCTTGTACACTACGCGTAGTAAGTTTCGTCGCTCGCCAACCATCATTCATCACATGACCGCCAAGTTGGGCATCTAGTGCGACAAGGCACGCCTGTTGCACTTGGTCATTGCAACTTCGTCTCGTGGGTGTTACAAGGCCTCTCTCAGTGAGGTATTGTTGGGAAGAAGTTTTGGTATCTCAATGAAATGAGTTCATAAGAGAAAACCAGGGGTAGAGGAAGAGAGAAAAGGGGATTGGTAGCAAAAGAGAAAAATGGGATTTAAATCCTTACATATGGGAATGAGAAAGCAAAAAATGAATTTTTTGGTATGCTTCTTCAAGGGAGTATTAAATCCTTAGAGAAGGGACTTAGAAAGCAAAAAAAAAACAAAATTGGGTATGTTTCTTCATTCTTGGGGTAACAAGGCCCAAAAATGAAAATGATATGAAGGGGAGTTGTTGATGCTGGCATAACAGGGCAATAAATCATGTAAATAAATAATACATATTTGTAAATGTGCAAACACACCAACCAACCACAACACTTGTAGTATGATTGTGTTGATTATATGGGTATTTTTTCCCCAGAAGAAGTTCAATACACTTAACAGTTAGTGACAATGTAATTTTTAAACATATATATTTACTATTTAATTTGTTTTGTGTTTGATTTCTTTTAAATTTAGCTTCTATTATTTGTGAATAATTTTCCTAGCCTCTACAATTGCATGGTAATCATCCACCCTTGCCCTAACACATATTAGGAACAAATCCTAGAGTTTTTTTTTTGGGAGGGGGGAGGGGGGTGGCAAATAAATATAGGACCTGAAGAAAGAACATTCAAGAAGAAGAGTTGGTATATTTATCTCAAGATCCTCTTAATGGTTATCTTCTACTTGTGCAAAAATTTTGTTGGTATCAAGATCCCCATTGAGTTGGAAATTTTTTTTCCTTGAGAACCTACGAAACTATGACTACAAAACCCTATTTCTCTTTTTGCTACCAAATATTTTGGCACAAGTGATGAGATTGGCTAGGTTTGGAAATTGACAAGATTGTCTAGTAGAAATAGGCTTAAACCTAGTCCTCAACACTAGTTACACCACTATGGGGAGGAAATTCTTGTAATCCCTAGTGGGTCTTCATTAGAAAACAACCATTAAGGAAAGTGCATTTTGGATAGTCCCATAATTGATGACGACTAAGTAAGTTATCTCATAAGAAAATGGGAATATATTGAGATAGGCTAGAACTTACATTATTATTTAGTACGATGGATCAATGTTTAATAAAACATAAGGTTAATGTAGTTAAGTTCTCACTAACAAGTTGATGTGAAATATTCACCTACACAAACCTACAATATATGCCTATTCTCTTACATGCTTCTAGTTCAAACCCTCTTATTGTTTTTACCCCTCCATCACGAGACTTTCTAATATGGATTTATGAAGGGAATAGAATGAAATATATATTTATAAAATGAACACAGAGATATCATGAAACTTGACTTCTACTAATATATGGAAAGTGGTGAACCTATAAAAATGTAGAATGAAATGAACTTGCTTGAAGGGTGGTAGTTTATCTTTGAGAAGAGATGTGACAACTATGCACATTCACTAGAACACATTACAATGAGGCTGAAGGACCCTTTTTGACATCAACAATAATGAGGAAACGCCAAACATCCAAAAAATTAACCCTAGGAGATGAAGCACCAAAAGTGGGCCCTAATGGGGTTGGTACATCATCTTCTGAAGGTCATAAATTTTGCATAATTTATTTGTTTGGTCCATTTGGTAGTCTGTTGGAAAGGTCTAGCCGATAATTACACATTTTTATTGATGCCTAGGCCAGAGCTTACAACTATTTCTTAGGATCCTGTCGCATAAAAAAACATCATTCAGGCCCTCAAAACAACCCCGAAAGTTTACGACATAAAATTGAAGGAAAACTACCAAGATGGAGATTTGTTCTTTGAGATAGTGGAATAGGTGGATGACCATCGATATCCACTTAGATCAATCCTCCTCCATTAGGAAGCAATGGTCTCCATTGCATTTAGTTCTCCCATCAAATGGGGAAACTTCTGTTTAACTTGGACTTGGCTAAGCCACTTACCTTGGTACAGGAGATGCCCTGATTTGACAACTCGATAAAGTTTGATCCTCTATTGGCGAGTGCCCTTAATCTGTATGTCTACATTCTAATCAATGGTTTCCTTTTCCATGTAGTTGGGGTTCATCTTTGTTGGTGTCCATTGCTTTGCTATCTCTTATGTGTGCAATAATGGTGGAAAGTATGGTTGAAGGAGGTCCACATTGAACACTGGGTGTAGCCAAGGAAGGGGGAATACGTAGCTCAAAAGAAGTGTCACCCACAACCTTGGTGATGGTGTAAATTTAATAGTGAAGCGAATGAAACTTCTTATGGGGTCCTGTAAGGTGCTCTTTCTACAAATGCAACCAAACCTTTTCTCCCACCTGGAATTTATGTTGCACTTGGTGTTAATTATGGTGTTTCTTGTACTTTGTATAGGCTTTCTATAAACTATCGTGGACCTATTGATGGATGTGCTGAATCCATTCAATAAATTTATTGGTTTTGTTAGCCTCATACTAAGCATGGAAAGATTCCCCTTGTGTGGATGCAAGGGGTAGTGCTACATCGTTAGGACCTAATGGTTGAAATCCAAGGCCCACCTGAAAAGGGCTATGGTTGGTCGAGCTATGGATGATTTTGTTGTAGTTGTGTTGAACATAGGGGTAACTTTCATCCCATGAGCATGGATACTTGGAGTTGTACATGCACAAGATATTAATGATCATCTCATTAACAACCTCTATTTGGCTATAAGTTTGGGGGTGGAAAGCAGTGGACTTGGTGAATTTGGTCTCCAACAATGACTAAAGGATTGACCATAATGTGCCTAGGAACCTACTTTCCTAATATATTATGAGGGTCAGTGGTATCCCAAAATGTACCCACACTCGTTCGAAGAAGAGCTTAACAATGACCTCCGTTGTGATGTTCTTCTTGCAGGGTGTCAGATTGGCCATCTTAGAAAATTGGTCTACAACTATGAAGACATAGTCATTTCCTTGCTTGGTGGAAGGAAGACTAGACATTTACTCCATAAAGATGGATTCCCAGGTCCTGTCAGGAGTGGGAAGAGAGGTGTGTAGGCCTTGTTTCTTAATGGTTGGTTTGACAATAACACAGGAAGTGAAGTGTTGATTTTTGGTAGCTTGGGAGTGTGAAAATTTCTGAATTTACTTAGACAGAAACCCTACTGTAAAATTATTGATTTACTTCTCCTACTTACATAATTTATTAATCTAAAATCTTCAGCATTAACATCGAAGTAAATACATTAACAACCTACACATGCAAATTTAAACTGAATAACATGCTCAATGACAAAGTGACACACAAGGATTTTCTGGACAACTGTCCCCGGAAAAACCCAATGCAGGAAACTTGGTGTTGCTAGCTTTTGGATGGTTTTTATTATTAAGCAGATTCTAAGTACAACAGATATGGGCACCAAACCGGTTAACCCGACAGAGAAATAAATTTGCAGCAATAACTCTATTAAGGAGACAGAAAAACTGACTGATTCACACCCTCAAACGAGATTTACAGAACTCAGCCTTTTCCGACCTCTAGAAACCCTGGAGCTACTCCGAAGCCCTTTGCGTCAGCCATGCTGGCCCGCATCAGCCTCTGCGCTACTCAAGAAGGGCATGTGTCACCCTAGACTGGGTTATGCTGCCCCTGCGCTACCCTAGCTAGGCCTGTGTCAGCCCTCCTGGCCTCCTGCTGCCTCTGCGCTGCCCCTGCTGGGCTCTCAGCTGCTCTGTGTAGCTGTTGCCTCTACACTGCCTTAGAATGCTTCTTCTCTACCCTAGTTATACTCTTGGCCTTGGAATAGACCACCCCCCTTTACAATACTTCCCCTCACTGCAGCTGAAACACTTCTGAAATTATTAGCAAACTACGCCCTAGAATTCCATCTTAGCTTTAGTGCTCTGCCAGTGTGTGTGTTCTCCAATTGACCCCAAGCCCTCTTCTTGTACTTTTCTCATTGAAACTTCAACAACTGTGATCTAATATTGAATCGATGACTAAGATTAGAATATGTTTGATCTGCGTCACTTAAGTCATTCTCATCACATGTTTAATTTAATTACCTTTAATATTTTAATTTTTCTAAGTTAGACTTAGGGTCCTTAATTAAAAAGATTAATTAATTAAATATCTCTTAAACCAGATGGAATTTCCCAAAACGCTTTCTGAGTCTTGGAGGTCTTATGTACTCTAGTCCCTCCACTAAGTTTGGCAGCTAGAGCACATCCGATGCTACCCCAACACCCAAAAATATCAACACTCCCTCTTAGCGAGGAATATTGTAAATTTATGTAGATGTTCTATGCTTGATGCAACTTTACTTTTACTCCCAATATCAAACAACAATCACATAAACAATAAATTAAAATGCTAATAGAGCATACCAGTAGATCGACAGAAGACAAGCCAGAAATATATAAGTGTGTTAGTGCGTTACGACGGTCAACATGATGCTTCAACCAACAAAGTCTCAATATGTTCAGCCAACCATAAATGTCACACAACCCTCTAGGACATCCAAATGGTCAACTAAAAAGTTAACCCAAAAGTCAATGTTGCCAGTCAACAATCAACGCAAACATCAATAGCAGTAGCTAGGTCAACGTAGAAAAGTCAAAGTCAATGTCTAGCCTCGGGAATAGTGCCAAAAAATGCGGATTTGGAAAATCAAACTTTTGGGAGAGTTTCAGGTCTGTTTGACCTTGTGTTGACCAAAGTCAACGCTGGTCAAAATTTGCTGCAGAATCCCTAGAATGAAATCAGAAATGTGCTGATGTTGGAATTTTCCCATGTGTGGAGAGAAGAGCCTCCAAGGTCATCGAACCAATCAGATGAGGAGAGAGAAATGTGTGAGGATGAGATGAGTGAAAATGTCCTCCAACGTTGACCAATTTATATCCATCAATGAGGGTGTGTGACACAACTAATGGGGCACAAAACCTTAAGGTCGACCTGCACATATCTTGAATAAATTCAAAATAAATGTTCTACTCATCGGATCAAGATGATCTTTAGATCAATCTTTCACCTTTCCGAAAGAGGAATCCAATAAAAATATTGGTATCTTCATCTGAGCATCACAACATGGAGTTTGGACCTAGTTTTCCAAAATTAACACTCCCTCTCAACTAGGGAGAACTCCATCCACCTGTGCAATCCAAACATCGTGCGTCATCCCACCGTAACTTGCTTTGCTGGCTTCTTTATTTCAGAACAGAAGTGGGTCAGTCACAAAGACATCATTCCCGACTGACACATTTAGCCCAGAGGTCCAAAACCTCTATAGGACTCACAAAGAGTCTCATACTAACTCGAAGTTGGTTTACCTGACTCGAAGTCGATTGGAGGTCCAAAACCTCACTATACTTGATCCCAGATCAAGTGGTTGGACCGTGCCATCCTAGATAGAGAGTACAAAAATCTCTGATGCATCCATCATTCTTTGCTACTAGTCTCTAGCTTTTCCCACCTCACTGGCCAAATGAGAGGTACTCCCCATGAGCCCTGAACTCAATGGGTAGGATGCATATGGGGCACAGATAATGAGAGGTGAACCAACTCAATCGTCACAATGGTGGGGTAGAAGCACACCAACAAGGTTCGGCAAGCCTAGCCCTGTGGTTGCTTATAGCTCCGAGAAGCTATCCCCAAAGCCCCCCAAACCTACCAGAGCTCATCGTCCAACAGGACCCTCAGCATAGGATCGTTCCACGATACCAAGATTCTCACAGAAGGTTAGGAACTTGACCTTCCCCAGGGGTTTTGTCAGAATATCCGCGACCTGCTCATCAGTTCCTATATGATCGAGCCTTACGACGCCTCGCTGTACCATATCCTGGATAAAGTGGTACCTGATATCAATATGCTTGGATCGATCATGGAACACAGGATTCTTAGAAAACCAAATCCCACTCTGGTTATCACAGAGTATCACAGTGGTATCTAGCACATGCCCGAACAACTCATTGAAGATATTTTGCAATCAAATTGCTTCACAACAAGCCATACTCGTTGCAATGTATTCGGCCTCCGCGGTGCTCAAAGCCACTGACTTTTGCTTCCTGCTCATCCATGATATCAAAGCAGAACCAAGTATGAAACAACATCCTAATGTGCTCTTACGATCCACCACACTTCCAACCCAATCGACATCAGTATATCCATGGAGTGTCGCGCTCCCGACAGTGTATCTCAACCCATGGTTTATTGTGCCCTGAAGATATCTCAATAGATTCTTGGCACCAACCCAGTGAATGTGATGAGGCTCAACCATATGTTGACTCAAAGTGTTCACTGCAAAACATACGTCCGGACAGGTGTTCACTAAGAACATCAAGGCCCTTACGAGTTGACGATACTTAGTAGGATTTGCTAGCATGGGCCCAACAGTGTTGCCACTAAAATTCTTAAAGTTGAGCTCCATCAGAGTCGAGATGGACTTGCAATCCACCATACCAAATCTTTCTAGAAGCTTCACAATGTATTTTCCTTGAGAAAGGAAAATCTCGCCAGGTCTCTGCCAGACCTCTAGGCCTAGGAAGTAATGCATCAGTCCTAGGTCCTTCATCTCGAACTTAGCAGCGAGCTCCCTCTTGCACTGATGAATGAGAGGGTCATCACCTGTCAGGAAGAGGTCGCCCACATGCAACACCAGAATGAGAGGCTTTTCCTATCAACCTTGAAGTAAGGGTTCAGATCAACATTACTACGAGTGAAGCCCAGCTTCATTAGGTAGCTATCTATCCTCTCGTACCAAGCTCTAGGTGCTTGTTTCAACCCATAGAGGGCTTTCTTCAACCTGCAGACATGGGTGTCCCGATCCTGGATTTCAAACCCAGAGGTTGCTCCACATACACCTCTTCCTTTATCGCACCATGCAGAAATGCGGTCTTCACATCCATTTGATGAAGATTCCATCCTTGCGTAGCATCAAGGGCTATGATAGATCAGATGGTGGTATATCGGGCCACAGGTGCAAATATATCATCGTAGTCTATGCCTTCCTTTTGAGAGAAGCTACGAGCAACAAATCTTGCCTTGAACTTTTCAGCACTTCCATCATATCCATGCTTGATCTTGTAGAGCCATTTTGAGGTGACAACTGCTTTATTCTCTGGTCGTGGAACCACATCCCAGACATCATTCTTCATTATGGACTCATACTCTTCGTGCATAACATCCTTCCAGACTTGATGCTTTACGACTTCCTCAAAAGATCTAGGCTCAGATTGTACAATAGTACTCATGGCTGCTAGATACCCTTGGTATCTATTCGGCTTCTTGCTTTCACGGAATATCCCCCTTGGGGCCATATGTCCCTCGGCATCCTCGATCGAGAGTGTCCCTGAGCCATGATGGTCTCTTCCTCATCAAAGGAGTTGGATCAATCGAGTCCATCGGTCCTTCAACATTGGGCATTGTCTCATCCTTCGGTTCTTCTTGATTTCCAGGCCTTGCTTCATGGTCTTCCTCAGATCTCGAAAGATTGACTACTTTCCTCAGGGAAGCATCTTCGTCAAAGGTAACATCATGGCATATCTCCACTTCCCTTTGACCAAGCACATAGACTCTATAGGCCTTCGAAGTTTCGATGTAGCCCACAAACATTCCCTTCTTCCGAGAAGCATCCAGCTTGCTCCTCTTTTCTTTTAGCACATGAAAATAAATAGGACATCCAAAAAATCTAAAATGTGAGACGTCAGGTTTCTTACCAGAGAAAACCTCTTCGGGAGTTTTGGAGTCCAGAGCAGAATGCGGGCATTGGTTTTGTATGTACACAACAGTGTTCGCAGCTTCTCCCCACAGATTCTTCGGTAGACCTTGGTGACATAGCATGGCATGGGCAGCTTCCACAATGGTCCTATTCTTTCGTTCGGCAACGCCATTCTGCTCAAGAGTATAGACAGTTGTGGTCTCCCTCTTGATGCCAGCTTCTCCGCAGAAGTTCTTGAACTCATTCGTCTCATATTCAGTGCCATTATCGGTTCTCAATATCTTGATCTTCTTTCCTGTCATATTTTCCATCAAGGATTTGAAGGTACGGAACCACATGAAAGCCTCATCCTTCTTCTTCAAGACGTATATCCAGGTTTTGCGAGAGAAGTCATGTATGAATGTCATATAATAAGAACATCCTCCCAAGGATGTCACGGGCAGCATCCTAGACAGATCAGAATGTATCAATTGCAAGACATCAAATGTCTTTGTGACACTTAAGGGGAAAGGTCCCCTTGTATGCTTTCCTTCGGAAGAACCCTGACATACACCTTCATGATTATTTGAGAACTCGGGCATCCCTGTCACCACCTTCCTTTCTTCGAGAAGGGCTTTGTAGTGAAGGTGTCCAAACCTCTGGTGCCATAGTTCAATCTGTTGGATAGTATCACACGTCATAACTCCCAATGGAATTCCTCCAACCTGGTAGTGTATCAACTCTAAACCCAATCGTGATAGCTTCCTTGAAGCTCTTCTTCTAGATGTGCACCTTCCCATCAATGAAGGCCACATTGAAACTTTTGTCTTCCATGGCCGATATAGACACAAGGTTCTTCTTCAAATCAGGTACATAGAGTACATCCTCCAAGCGGAGGACTTGACCTTGAGACAAGTGGAGGGTCAAAGTCCCTGCCCCTTTCACGAGATATGTGGCATTATCTCCAAGTATAATTTCCCAATTAGTATCCTTCTCAACCATATTAGAAAGTGCTTCCTTGAAACCATTGATGTGCCTTGAGGCACAACTATCTATCAACCAGACATCCATAGTGTCAGGTGGAGATGCAGCAGAGAGGGCAGATACAAGAATGAATTCATTTCTTTTATCAACAACATTTGATTCCTCATACTTGGAATTTCTTGAAATTTTGAAAGGTTGATCATTTCCGCAGGAGGAGCCTTCCTCTTTCCCTTGAACCTGTTGTTCCTTTGATTGCCATTCCTCCGGTTGTTGTTGTTGTCATCATCATCGGGAGAATCCTTCTTGAAAGGGAATTCTCTAGCATAGTGACCTGGCTTGTGACAAGTGTAGCACTTACCTTTCTTTCCTTGGGCCCCTGCTCTTCCTTTTTTCCTTGGACCACCAAAGTTCTTATTTCTAGAATGAGCAGCGAAGGCAGCATTTCCTTCATTTTCATATTCCTTCATTCTTGTCTCTTCTTGTACGCATCTCGATAGTACTTCGTCAAAGTCAGTTATCACATTGTTATTGAGAATGGTAGTGTTGAACACATGCCATTCGGATGAGAGATCTCCAAGTACGGTGAGTACCATCTCTCGATTAGCTATTGTCTCCCCAATAACCAGCAGATTATTCTTGATCTCTGTCAGCTTCAGAAAATATGATTGATAAGACTCTTCCCTGCATTTCTTCAAATTCTTCAATTGATTCTTGAAGAATAGGACTTGATTCGCATTGTTGGCCTTGAACATGTTTACCAACTTATCATACATCTCCTTGGATGTGCCCAGCTCAGAGATGTAGGCAACCAGACTCTTATGGATTGAGTCTATGATCATCATCTTTGCTTTGATCTCCCCCTTCTTATACTTTGTTTTGGCAAAAATAGTTGCAGTGGATGGAGGCTCTTGGATTTTACCCTACACATAGTCCATGACATCTTGGTCTTCCAAGTTAAGATCCAACGTCATCTTCCAAGCATGGAATTCATCCTTTCAAGTCAATTTGTCATCAGCCTTAAAGCCATTGTAGTTTGAGGAACCCATCCTCTTCTTCGGTGATTGCTACAAACTAGGGCTTTGTCTTCACCTCAGCTCTGATACCATGTAAATTTATGTAGATGTTCTATGCTTGATGCAACTTTACTTTTACTTCCAATATCAAATAAAAATCACATAAACAATAAAGTAAAATTCTCATAGAACATACCAGTAGATTGATAGAAGACAAGCCATAAATATACAAGTGTGTTGGTGCATTATAGCGGTCAACAGGATGCTTCAACTAGCAAAGTCTCAATATGGTCAGCAAACCAGCAATGTCACACAACCCTCTAGGACAACCAAACGGTCAACTCAAAAGTCAACGTTGTCAGTCAATGGTCAACGCAAACAACAGCAGTAGCTAGGTCAACGTAGAAAAGTCAAAGTCAATGTCTAGCCTCGGGAATAGTGCCAAAAAATGCGGATTTGGAAAATCAAACTTTTGGGAGAGTTTTAGGTCTGTTTGACCTTGCATTGACCAAAGTCAACGCTGGTCAAAGTTTGCTGCAGAAACCCTAAAACGAAATAAAAAATGTGTTGCTGCTGGAATTTTCCCACGTGTGGAGAGAAGACCTTCCAAGGTCATCGAACCAATAAAATGAGGAGAGAGAAATGTGTAAGGATGAGATGAGTGAAAATGTCCTCCAACGTTGATCAATTTATATCCATCAGTGAGGGTGTGTGACACAATTGCTGGGGCACAAAACCTT
Source organism: Pinus albicaulis (assembly GCA_034641835.2). Taxonomy (NCBI): domain Eukaryota; kingdom Viridiplantae; phylum Streptophyta; class Pinopsida; order Pinales; family Pinaceae; genus Pinus; species Pinus albicaulis. Next base: position 625,068,826 of record CM076580.1, on the reverse strand, counting down.
AAGTCGACTTGCACATATCTTGAATAAATTCAAAATAAATGTTCTACTCATTGAATCAAGATGATCTTTAGATCGATCTTGCACCACTCTGAAAGAGGAATCGAATAAAAATATTGGTATCTTCATCTGAGCATCATAACATGGAGTTTGGAATTAGTTGTCCAATATTAAAAAATGTGCTCTAGAAAAACACTTCACCATGAATTTTTGCACTGATCTCTGGTGTGGGTCTCTTCGTTGATGCTTGGCTTGTTGTCCTTCATCACTGTGCTGCTGCTGCTCTTCTGTACTGCTACCCATGACGCTGCCACCACCATTGATACATCTGTACTGCAACTCCCTCTCAAATTCCTGCATCGTGCTACTCATAGCACTACCATTGGTAACTGTTGCAATGTAGCTCAATTTCTGAGAGTAAGCAATTGAAGGACCCCGACCCAAATGACAGACAAGTTAGCTTTGCTACATCTCATCACTGAAGCTCTACATATTGTTGCTCTGCTCTGTCCTCTTGAATCCTTACGCTGCTGCAAATTTTCACTGCGTTAGCAGACCTCCTCTGCGCTGCCTCTTTGTTGCTTCCTCTACACTGTTGTTGCATCTGCACTACGCTGCTTCTGAAGCCTCTCCGCTGCTACAACACTACATTGCGCCGCCTCTGCACTGTCGCTGTTTTGCGTTGCTCCCTCTTCAGCATGTCAACCTCTGCCTTTGCTTCATTTGTGATATTTCCACCCACTGCTCTAGTCATTCCTTGCTACTGTCTTAAGGCTCCCCTAGCACAGATGTGATCCAAGAGTTGGGCTACTCAAGGATCTCCCCACCACTCTGTAGCGGTTCTATAGATCAAGATCACCCCACTTTCGTGGTTCATGAGTGCTCATGGCTACGTCATCGTCAGAGCCATTGTCTACTATAGCAGCCTTGGAACTAGAAGCTTCCTTGTCCTTTTTCTTCTAAGGACAATTGTTGGCGAAGTGTCCAAGTTCGCCGCAATGGAAACATTTGATCTTTGACAGATCACACTTCTTTTTCTCTTGCCGCCTCTTTGATGCCAGGGGTGCATCTTCCTCTTCCTCTTTCTTCACCATGCTCGAACCAGTTTTGTACTGCCTTTTGGTCATCCAGCAAATCTCCTCTTGTCGGAGGATAGCCCACATGTTGTCCCAGTTGGGAAGGTCTGCTCTACCTAAGAGACTTAGGACAAAATTTTCCCAGTCCTCTATGACTGCATTGAGATCAGTCCTCACCATGACATCGTCATCCACCTTTACCCCCATGCCAGTCAACTTATCCTGAATTGACTACAGTCTGGATAGGAAAGGATCAATTTCCTCTCCCTTGGACATCATGAATAACCTCAACTGGTTCTCTAGAAGTATCTTTCTCTAGACGGACCTCCCTTGATACAATGTGGTTAGGGCTTCCCACATATCATGAGTCGTCGCCTTCTCGGCTATGTGTGGTACCACATGATCTTTGACCCCATCCATAATGAAGCACTTGGCATGTGTCGTTGCTTCATTGTTCTTCTGTAGGAGTTTTGCATCAGTTGGTGTAGCCAAGAATTTCTCTTAATGGTCGCGTATATCGTAGGTCTCCAGAACTACCAATATTCTGGCCTTCTAGATAGCAAAGTTGGACAGGTCGTTCAACCTATCCTAATCACGCAGTCTGTGTGGCACCATCTGCTCAGAAATTTGTCGGAATAGATCCTCCTCTCTATGCTAGAGACTCAGATCTAGGGTCCTTGGCGAGAAAGGCACCCTCTGCTCCCTATGAAAACTGACTTCCTCCCTTGGAAGTCTTCCAAACACAACGAATAATCTCTTCGATCCTATGATCGATCTTCATATTTCTTTGGCAGGAAATCTACTGAGAAGCTGTTCTCCTCCTGCTCTTTGTCAACTTAGCTTAGGCTAAATTCTGCACCAACAGAATCTTCATCCCACCAACAACTGTTGAAGGTCTGCAACTCAGCTTCCGGTTTATGAAATTATGCAAAACAATCAAATTATGGATTGTGTCACCATGGTCGGCCTCTACGTGAGCAGACTGGCTCATCGCAGCCACAACGCAGCGACTGCATAGCGCAGGTTGCTCCTGCGTCCCTTTGGAAGGCATTGTGCTGCCTCTGCGTCACCCAGTTAGGACTATGTCAACCCCTACATGGCTTTAGCTGCTTCTACATCCTTCTGGTGCTACGCTGCCCCTTCCAACTTCTCTGCTGCTACTGCTGCTTTCTGCAACATAGATTTCTTTAGATGTCTTGCTGGAGATCCAACTAGATATGCAATCACTCTGATACCATGTGAAAATTTATGAATTTACTTAAACATAAACCCTAATGTTAAATTATTGATATACTTCTCCTACTTACACAAGTTATTAATCTGAAATTTTCAACATTAATATCGAAGTAAATACATTAACAACCTACACATGTAGATCTAAACTAAATAACATGCTCAATCACAAAGTGACACACAAGAATTTTCTGGACAATTGTCCCTAGAAAAAACCCAATGCGAGAAAACTGGGGATGCTAGCTTTTGGAGGGTTTTTATTATTAAGAAGATTCTAAGTACAACTAATGGGCACCAAACCGGTTAACCCGACAAAGAAATAAATTTGCACCAATACGTCTATTCCGGAGACAGAAAAACTGACTAATTCACACCCTCAAATGGGATTTACAGAACTCAACCTTTTTTGGCCTCTAGAAACACCTGAAAATCTCAACAGGGAGGTACTCCAAGCCCTACGGTTCGGGGTTTGGAGGTTGAAGCACCACAAAAGGAATTTGTGGGCTTGTAACCCAAGGTGTGGGATTTGCACCAAGGCATGTGGGTGTGAATCCATGAGGATTTTTTGATATATGATGATTTGAGGTGATATAGGATTCCGAGAGCAACCGGGAGCAATGAAAGTCACTTAAATCCGAGTTGTATATGATGATATATAATTTTTTTTTATTGTAGCTTTGGGTTAGTGTGGAACCTAAAGGAGGCCTACTTAATTGGTTAGAGTGCCACAAGTTGTGTTGTTGACACCGCATGAGTTTTGTATAAATATGAGAGAGTTGTGAGTCATTTTATCACATCCAAGAGTGCATCTCTTATAGGAAAACCATCTTTGAGGTAGTCATAACTCTAGAATAGGAGGTCAAATATGTTTGGATACTATTTTTCGGTTCTTTGGATGATTTGGCAGGTCTGTTGAAGAGTAGGGAGGCAATCACATACTTGGAGATGATTTGGGCAGTGTTTTGGTGAAGTTTTGTGTTGATTTTGCACTCTTGACCAGGCCACATTTTTGGGTGACACTTTCAACTAATTCGTAGGCCTTGTTTTGCTTGGGCCAGGGGGCTGAAAGGGTATTGAAAATTGTAGGTAGTCTGAAGGATTGTATAGGTATAAAAAAAGGCTTATTTGGGGTTGGTTTCTATCCTAGATTGGCAGTAAGTGGGGGCAGACCTGGTTAAAGAGAGGCTGTGACTGAGAAAGAGGCTTGGATGTGAAGGAGGGATGTTGTAGCAGTGTTTTTGCAGCCATAACCAGAGGTACAGACGTACCTGAGTACATAACAACCCATGAAGGATGACAAGGTATGTGTTGTATTGATGGTTTCATGTTGAGTTGATGCTAGTTGGATAGGTCCTAGTGTGGATAGTTTGTATTATGCATTTGTGCACTGTTGGAGGGTAGCATGAGAGTGCCTGAGAGTAGCCCTAGAGAAACAAACTTTGGATAGCCATTAGTTGGATGAATGATTGGTAACCTAAGTAGCTCCTTGATGAACAAAGGAGGCTATTAGAGAAGGCAGATTGGAGCTCAATGTTTGGCCAGCTAGAGGAGCATATTTGACAACTAGTGTTCATCATTGGAGAAGCGACATTTGATGGTGATAGGTGGCGAACCTACTGCCCTATGTTAGTCTTCATTGGAGAAGCCTAGGAAGACTATAGTGGGAAGAAAAGTCCCAAAAGAGTTGAGGAGAAACAATGGGTAGAAGTCCCTATGTGTTGATGAGAGATGGATTTATTGTACAATATTGTGTAAAAAGTTGTGTATTTTGTGCACTAGTAGATTTACTGTTGTTTATATTCCGTTGTGCAAACTAGCTTTCTTGTGATTCTTGGTTTGGTAGCGTTAGTGATCTAAGATTCTATCTTAGACACCAGGATCGTGGAAAAACAACATGGTATCCGAGCTTTTTTGAGCTACTTTGAGGGACAATGAATCAGAGTGTGTACAATGAAGTACAACTTAAGAGGGAGTTGGTCACATTGTAGGTGAAGGGCTCACTACAATGTTGAAGTTGCAGGTTGGTCTCTAGTATGAAGACAGGTTGGAAGGGTTGTCCAACTATAGTCCAAATTAAGGAAAGGATCAAGTTGGTCTTGCAGATCAATAGGATCTGGGAATTCTTCGAGAAAGCCATCAAGAAGCCAACTAGCCCTAAGGAGTTGGAAGTGTATGAGGAATTGGATAAGGCAATATTGATCATCCTATATGGTTTGAAGGACTCCCTAATAGCTCATTTGTCCGAGAAGAAAATTGTACATGAAATGTGGATGGATCTTCAAAAAAATTTCCAAAATAAGAACGAGAACCAGGTACTGGTATTGGAGGATAAGTTGAAGTCCACCAAGATGATGCAGGGTGGAGTGAATTCATATATGACAAGGTTGTCTTAGGTCAAAGACGAGCTTGTTGTCATTGATGTGACTATTTCAAATTCTGATATGGTGAGGATTCCTTTGAGAGGGTTCACTGAGGAATGGAAGCCATTCATCAAGGTGATCGTTTCCAGACTAGAATAGGTTGTGGAACGACTTCATTCTGGAGCAGTTGCGAGATGAGGATCTTCATCCAAAGAGGAAGGCTTTAGATGAAAATTTGGTACTTGTAGCACAAATGAAGTGCAAACGAAAGGACTTCAGTAAAATAAAGTGTTTCAACTATGGCGAGATGGGCAATTTTTCGATGAGATGTCCGAAGAAGAAGCAGGGATATGATGAGAAGAACAAAGGGAAGCAGGTTGCCAGGGTTGCTACTTCTGTCAAGATAGATATTCTCGCCAGGAGGTTGGAGAAGGACTTTGCCTTGATCTTTCATTTCTCTCATGGTACCATCGATGAGGCTCCATGGTACATGGGCAGTGGAGTGTCGAAGCATATGATAGGGTCACAAGAGGTATTTGAGACTCTAACTGAGTCAGACTTGAAGTTGCACATGGTGTTGGGTGACAAGAATCAGACGAAGATTCAAGGATCAGGAGTTGTGCCATTCAGGATGGATTAAAGACAGGTGATTCGAGTCCAGGATGTATTGTTTGTACCAAGACTCAAATATAGTGTGATATCTGTATCAGTGATCGAGCATAAGGGTTTGAGGTCTTGTTCCATAGTGGGAAGGCATGACTCGGGCCCAAAGGCTCTAGCTCTATAGGTGTTGTGATTGGAGTTAGAGAACATGGTCTATATAGGATGACGAGAAAGTCTATGGATAATGAGAAGTAGAAGGAGGACCAGGTGCAGTTTCTAGAGAAGTAGTTGTAGGTGCAAGATTCAGAGGAGTAGGGACAGGTTCCAGAGAAGAAGATTCAGGTTCCAGAGGCTTAGAGGGAGTTGAGTTCTAGAGGGAGCTTGCAGGTTTAGAGGGAGACGTTGCAGCCCAAGAAGAGCTTGTGGTCAGTGGGGAGCAAGGGTGCTTCCACAACTTCCAAGAAGGAATCATGGAGACAGTGCAAGACATTTCAGGAGAAGAAGAAGAAGCATGAGGCTTCCAATGAAAGTGACACTTCCAAGGGAGGAGTAGTCCATGCTACAGGGATTTCTACATTTGTGGGTGCCAGGAGTTGGGCGAGTGTTGTAAGTAGTGATGATGATGATGATTTACTTCCAAGTCTTGGAAGTACCTCCCTCACTAAGAGGGAGTGTTGATTTTTGGTAGCTCGAGAGGTACTCCAAGCCCTAGGGTTTTGGGTTTGGAGGTTGAAACACCACAAAAGGGCTTTGTGGACTTGGAACCCAAGGCATGGGCTTTGCACCCAAGCATGTGGGTGTGAATCCATGAGGATTTTTTGACATGTGATGATTTGAGGTGATAGAAGATCTTGAGAGCAACCAAGAGAAATGAAAATCACTCAAATCCAAGTTGTCTATGATGATATATGAATTTTTTATTGTAGTTTTGGGTTAATGTGGCACCTAAAGGAGGTCAAATTGATGTGTTTAGAGTTCCAAAAGTTGTTTTGTTGACACCACATGAGTTTTGTATAAATATGAGAGAGTCATGAGTCATTTTCTCACATCCAAGAGTGTCTCTCGTAGGAAAACCATCTTTGAGGGAGCTGAAACTCTAAAAGAGGAAGTCGAGTATGTTTGGAGATTGTTTGTGGGTTCTTTGGATGACTTGGTGGGTCTGTTGAATATCAGGGAGGCAACCACATACCTGGAGATGATTTGGGCAGTGTTTTGGTGAAGTTTTGTGTTGATTTTTCACTCTTGACCATGCTACATTTTTGGGTAACACTTTTAGTTAGGTCGCATGCCTTGTTTTGCTTGGGAAAGGGGGCTGAATGGGTATTGAAGAGCCCAGGTAGGCCGCATGCTTGTACATGTAGACATGAGGGCTTGTTTGGGGCTGGTTTCTAGCCAAGATTGGCAGGAAGTGTGGGCTGACTTGGTTAAAGAGATGTTGTAGCTAAGAAATAGGCCTAGACATGGAGGAGAGATGTTGTAGTAGTGTTGTTGCAACCCTAACCAGAGGTAAAAACCTACAACAATACATAAAAAACCATGAAGGATGACAAGGTATGTGTTTTATTAATGGTTTCATGTTGAGTTGATGCTAGTTGGATAGGTCCTAGTGTGGATAGTTTGTATTGGGAATTTGTGGACTGTTGGAGGGCAACGTGAGAGTACCCAAGAGTAGCCCTAGAGTAGCATACTTTGGAAATTTGTGATTTGGGTGAAGGATTGGTAGCCTAAGTAACTCCTAGACAAGGCAGATTGGAGCTCAAGATTTTGCTAGCTAGAGGAGAAAATTTGACAACCCATGTTCATCATTGGAGAAGCGACATTTGATGGTGATAGGTGGCAACCCTCCTGCCCTATGTTAGTATTTATTGGAGCAACATAAGAAGAATATAGTGGGAATACAAGTTCTAGAAGAGCTGAGGAGCAACAATGGGAATAAGTTCCCATGTGTTGATGATATATGGATTTATTGTACAATATTGTGTATATTTTGTGCACTAGTATATTTATTATTGTTTATATCCTATTGTGCAAAGTAGCTTTGTTGTGATTATTGGTTTGGTAGCATCAGTGATCTAATATTATATCTTAGACACTAGGATCATGGAAAAACGACATGAAAGACCTAATATACTTGCTAACATCATGGCGAAGTTTCAGGCAAAAAAAAAAAACTTTTGTAGCATGGCCATTGTCTTGTCCACACCTAAGTGTCTTTCCATTGTCAACTTTGCCCACTTAAAGGAACACATAGATGTCCCCTATGGCATAACATTTCATCTTGAAGATGAAAGTCAGTGATGGCTGTGCTTGTGCTCAACATCTGGTAGGTGGTAGAGAAGTCAGGATCACTCCCATAGAGTTGGGGCCACCCGGAGGCCTGCTGTCCACAAGAGTGTAGCACCATGATTAGTGCTACAACTGGAGGTTTACTAAGGCATTTAGTGATGTGATTGTTCCTCCCTATCTTATATTTGATGTTGAGATGAAATTTTTGTAGGTATGTGGGTCAATTTTGATGGAAATGATTCTGTAATTTTCCTTATGTCTACATGATTTGTAGTGGCTTGTGATCAATGCCCATGCTTATCACCTTCTTGAGAATGTAATGCTTCCATTGGTTGAAAGCTTATACAATGGAATACATTTCTTTGTCGCAAGTGGGGTACTTACAATCAACAAATGATAATGTCTCGCTATGGTAGGCCACCAGATGATTGTGTTGAGTGAGAACTATGCCCACAGGATAGTTTGAAGCATCTTTCTCAATCTCAAAAGGTTGTTTCAAATTGGGAAAGGAGAGAACTAGGGCTGAGCACATGTGGTATTTTAGATCATTGAAGATTTTTGTTGCAAATTTCCTCACAAAAAATTTTCTTTGCCACCACCCTTGATTACTTGGCTGAGGACCCATGCAATGCCAAAGAATCCCAACATGAACATGTAATAAAATTTGGCAAGGCCTAAGAAACTTCAAATCTTAGTTAGTGTGGTCGGGGCTAGCCAATCATGAATTATTTGAATATTGGCTAGATCCACATGCACACCATGCTCATCAACAAAGTAGCCTAGGTATTGGACCAAGTTCATTCCAAAGGAACATTTTTCTAGGTTAACATATAGCTTATTTTGTCGTATAATGTGAAGGACCTATTTAATTTTCGACAAGTGTTCTGCCCAACCCTTTTTAAAGATGTGAATATCATCTAAATATAACACCACAAAAGAATTAGTGAATAGCCATAAGATATCGTCTATTAGCCTCATGAAAGTTGTTGGGGAATTCTTCAAACCAAAGGGCATGACTAGCCATTGAAAAAGACCTCTGGACTTGAAGGTAGTCTTCCATGCATCAGTTGGTTCTATTGGGACCTAGTGGTAGCTAGACTTCATATCAATCTTATTGAAGTACTTGGCCCTCTTAAGTTGGTCAAGAAGGTTGTCAATTCAAGGAATTGGATATCAGTTCTAGACTATGATTTTATTCAGGCCCCGTAATCAACGTAGAGTCGCCATGTCCCATCTTTCTTCCGCATAAGTACAATTGGGCTTCTCCAAGGTGAGGAGCTCGGTCGAATGTGCCCTTTTTGGAGAAGCTCTTGGATTTTGCATTTGATTTCCTCATTCAAAATAATAGAGAAAGAATATATTGGCCCATTGGGTAGAGGTCTGTTGGGGATCAAATAGATTGAATGCTTGACTTGATAGTGCAGAGGTATCCCAATGGGTGAGAAGAAGATGTCTTTGTATTCTTCCACAACCTTGTCCACTTTATTCTACTGCATCGAGAGGTCCTATGTGGAGGCCATTGATGTGGTTGTGGTCTTCTGCTCACTTTGAGAGTGAATTAGGAAGAAAAATTTTCCAGTTTGGGAGATGACCTTGTTGCATTGCTTAGCGGAGATCAAAGAAATGGTGATAGGTGGAGCTACCTGTTATCACTCTAATAATTCTTAAAGTTTTGAGATTTTTAGTTTGAAGAATATTAGAGGTAACCACAAACCTACTTTTAAGTTTTAGGATCTAGCCTTCCTAATACTCAGAGAGGGCTCTCTCTATATGGTTTAACTTTGTTGATTATATTTGATTTTAGGCTAGTTATAGGGGGAAAAGTGGTTTTGGGGTTTTGATTTGATTTGGTGGGGAAATCACTTACTTAGATGGATAGCTATAGATCTGTATCGCATTGGGAAAATGGAGTCAATGTGTCAAGCAGTCAGATTAGGATCAAGGTCTAAAGGTAAATGTTTACAGGGCAAGATAACAGAGTCACTTCCGATCTTCAAGGCTGATGATGAAATGGTTTTTATCGGCATAAAAGAGAAATTAAGGGTTCTTAAATCTGGATTAGGAGTGAAAAGGTAGAGGTCAATCGAAATCAGGGAGCAATTAAGGGTTCCCTAGTCTGGATATCAGTAGAAAACATTTAAATGATAATCAGTCAAAATAGAGTGCTTTTAACAATTTCTGAAATACAGTTCCTGATTTATCATTTAGATTAAGAACACATTCATGAATAGATGGAAAACATAAGAAAATTGACAAGACAACAAGTGAAATACTTCACTGCTGTGGCCCAACACATGAATCCTGTAATATGATGCTTTATTTCCTGTAATCCAGTCTGCTGACTTGAAATTGATACAAAAACCCTTCAGGTTCAGAAAAGTATCACTACAGAAATGTTAAGTAATTAATCCACACTCAATACTTCAAATTATTAAGTACTTATACAAAAAATAGTACAAAATATTTTAGAATAAACATAGGAATTTTTCTTGGAAAATAAATATCTTCATGCAAGAAGATAGTGACAACTGCCTAACTAATTGCTAGTTGTCCTATTTATGGAAATAAAATAGCTTTATGTTTTGATTTAGGCTGCAACTGGACAACTAAGGTGCCCCTCACGCTGGCATTTTTATCTTCAATCTGATTTGATCTTCAATATTTTATCTGATACACTTTCATCCTGATACTCTTTACTACCAAAACTGTTTACTGCTGATGTAAAAAACAACAAACTCTATTTTTACCTTTCATGCTCTGTTATCACTATAATCTGATATTACAGTAGATCAGTTAACTTCTACCAGAACTCAGCTTCTGGAAATTTAATCTTCATAAGCCTTCTGAAGTTTTCATCAGCTTCAGTGTATTTTTAAAATGTTGGTTTGTTTACAAAAAGGTGTTTTACTTCATGCTGCAAATAGAACATATTTTCAAAATTCTTATAAAAAACTTTCCCTGTAGGGATTCCCTATAAAGCTAATTTTTTTACCCATTCTTTAGCAAATTCTCTCATCTTTTTGTCATAATCCTCCTGTTTCATCAATTTGCCATTGATTACCAGAGGATTTGGAAGGCCTTTTTTCCTTAAAATATCAAATTTGATCATAAATTTTGTGATTGCCATTTCCATGTTTTGGCACTTTTCCTCTAATTGGTTCATCAAGTTTTTCTTGGATATTACCTTCCTTACTTCAAGGATGATCTCTGTTCAAACTGTAATCCCAATTTCATCTAATTCTTGTTTATTTTTTGAATTGAGGAATTTGATAATTTTTAATGCTTCTTCAGGTTTTTTACCTAGCTCCTCTTTTGTTTTCTACATTGCTTCTTTGATGCTTTCAATAAATCTTTCTGCTCATAAATTACCTGTATAGATGGCCAAGTATCATTGACTTCTTCAATGATATTGGACCATAATTGGTTCCTAACATGTGCCATAGGTTATTTCAAAGTTAATTATTTTTCTAATTTCTTGAGCTGTTCATTCAATCTATTTCCCTTTTGCTCTTCATTCTTGGCATTTATTTGTGAAAGCTTTTTTCTTCAAGATTTTTAATCTGTTCCTTTAACCTATTTATTTCATTAGTTTGGATAGACATGTCCTGCATTTCCTTTACCAATTTACTTGCCTTATCTGATTGTTGTGTTGTTGTTTTTGAAGACAGTGGCAGAAGTTGTTGATGAAGTTATTGGGACTACTGTAGCCATTGGAACATTAGGAGCTAGTGTCTCTGCAAGAGTAGATGACACTGCTGTTGTAACTACAAGAATCACAGTGGCAGGGACTTCTTGTGCTTTGGTGGCTTCTTTTTCTTGGACCAATTTGTCCATCTCAATCTCTATTTATTTAATTTGGGCTGTCAACTGCAAAATGAGACTCATTATCTCATATTTTTTATTAGAATCCTGCAAAATATCCTTATAGCTTGAGGATGCTCAGTGGGAGGTAGTTTCAATTGTTTCTTAAGTGCCACAATATCATAATTCTTCTTTTTAATTAATTCCTCTGCAACTTTTATGTTCTGAGGATCATAACTTACCTCAATCACTAATTCCTCCAATGATTTTATTCTAATATCCTTTGCATATGATGAAGCCTTCTCCAGTTTGAGCTGATCTCTTACATTTATCAAAGTATTTTGAAGCTTCTGTGCACTCATTTCCTTAGTAGTCATTGTGGAATAAAACATCTCTCTTGCTTGTTTATGAAATTCAATTTGGTCCAAAGGATGAATATCTTGGACTGGGACTTCAAAATCAACCTTTTTATAATCAGACGATGATTTAGGAGTTGATACTGTGGGCTGAAGCAATGCCATCAACATCTTTTTGTTCTTGTAATCAAAGGTTGAAAGCAGTGTGTTTTGTATTCTGGGAGTCTGCTTTAAGTATTGAGAATATATTTCATTTTTTTTTTCTTCATTTTTAGCTTTCATCTCCTTGTACCTTTCCTTGACGTCCATATCCTTTTCTTCTGTATGCTTTGATGATGACACTTATATACTATGTTGTTTTTGAATCAATTGTGTATAAGAAGTGGCTGGTTGCTGTTCATTTTCAACTACTGTAGGAAGCACAGTATATTTCTTTGGAATCTCTGTGTCAATGACCTCTACAGTCTCTTTTTCTTTGCTTGCAGGATTAATCTTAGGCTTTTTGTTGTATCTTATTTTAAATTTGGTCTCTGTAGTGGTCTCAGCTATGTAAGATCCTTCTTCCCTGTTTCTTTTCATACTTCTGTCTTCCTGAGCCAGAGTCTGCAAAATGTGACTAGTATCACTTTGCTTATCAACTTCTACCAGTGTATTCTCTAACCATTCTGATTGGTTTGAGAATTTCTCAATATCGGGCTTCTTTTCATGAATGTATGGAGTTAATTTACATTTAACTCTCATTTTGCTGGTTATACCAAAGAGATCTTGAATACCAAAGAAAACTAGTGCTGAACTTAAACTCTAACAACTTCTTTTCTGCCTCTGGACCTGCTTCTCTGTTATTACATATGAATGGACCAACTTGATTCTTCAATTTAAATTGGGTTTTCTTCTTTACAGCCAATAAATTTACAGCATCTGAGTTCAAAATCTGCCTTATATACTCTAAGCAAACAACCTCATAGGGAGGTATTTTGGCAATTTGTAAGGAATTGGGTTTGATCCATAAACCCTGATTTCAGTGTGATTATGGTATAAATACCAATCACCTGTCCTAATTTGTTTAGACAATTGTAAAACTTTCTTGATTTCATTGTTGATCCTGGGCTGAACATTGTTGTTTAGCCAATTTACCAAGGGATGGATAAAAGAATTTGTGAAATCAGAATAGGTAAATTAATTTGATTCTTTCCTTATTAAGGAAGTCTAGAATATAATAGATTGTGGATTTCCCTCCACATCCAGCTTTTGAAGAGTTATAGGAAAATTTTCTGACTGAAAATAAAGGAACATGTGGAAAAGAAATGAAGTATACCTAAAGAAACCTTCAGTAGGTAATTTGACTAGTTGTTCATAGATGCTATCAGCAATATATTGGGAAAAATTAAAGATAACTGCAGAAGGCTGGCTAGGTACAAAAATGGAGAAAAAACCAAGTACTGATGCATCAACATGTTCATCTGTGAAATATCCATGGATTAAAGATAGCATGGAAATAATGTGTTTGGTTCTTTATGAGAATTTAGAAGAGGAGTATGGAGGGTTGAGCTTAGGAATTTCCACATAAGATGGCATGAAGGTTTGAAAAATTTGAAATCTCTTGGGAAAATCAAACTCCAAATAGAACTTGGTAAGGACTTCAATTGATAAAGGGACTTCATTAGGCTCAGGCTGCAATTGAAGCATATGGTTGATAGATTCAGCTGTAATGGTAAACAAGGCTTCTTTTTCAGAATTCACAATGGCTCTTTGATATGGATAATAACAAGATTGGCATAATGTGATAGCTTCTAGGCATTGATGAGTGTGAGGGACAACATATTTAGGTAAATCTGATTCCCAAATAAATAGCTCATCTGCTTGATCTAAAGATTTCTCTTGGCTCTAGCAGTGGAGCTCAAGGAGGTTAAACTCTGTCACAGGATCTATAATTATGAAGTCTATATCTGCCAAGGGAGTATGTTCTACATATACAATAGGGGGTTGTAGAGGGTTGATTACAATAGTGCTTTTGGATGCCATTGATTGGTTTGATTTATCAATTTAAACACTTTTGACCTTTAAAACACTGATTTTAGGCCTGTGAAATACTTTTGTAAGTTTAAATAGTTTACAAAAGGATTTAGATATGATAGGGATTCTATCTTTGGCTGCAAAAGGTATAATTTCTGATCAATCTAACTCAAACTGTATTTTTTGTACCAAAAAGAGAAATTTCTTAACCATATAGACTCAACAAATGATATATAGGGTTTACAGTAAAATTTCTATGATGAAACAATCCTAGAGCATCAAATTTATGCAGAAAGGATTCTGAGTACTGTAGAAAAGGTTTTGGAGGTCTCAAAGGGATTTTTAAGTCTGCAGATGGCTTAAACTCAATCAGAATTTGTTCTAAAATAGGTCAAGGCTTCGAAGCTTGTGAAAAATGCTCAGGGCTTATAGAAACAATGAATTTATGAGGCAATAGGGTTTATTTTGGGCATACAGGTTTCTAAATGATTCATTTAACAATATATTTCTTTCAGACTGATGAATAAATATCTTTCTCTGAAGAATACGTGTGAAAATGGAATTTCGCTGTGAAGAAGGGTTTTTTGGGGTTGGAAAGCTTTCAAAAGCTTCTTCTGGCCTTTACATGCAATCTGGTGGATCTTGGAGTGATTGTAGCAGTCGATTTCGATGAATTCTGTTTGTTTTTAGGCTGAAACATAGTCGGCAACAATATTTTTCTTAGTTTGGAAAGGTTTTATGAGTAGAAAACGGTAATAAAAGGCTTGAATGAATGCATTTAGTTGATTTTATAAATAATTTGTTGAACAATGAATGCATTTACTGTCGGTCAATTCAAAATATGAGCTGTTTGGGCACGGGGAAGGGAATAACCGCCAAGCGGTTTTCTCACGGTTTAAAAATGGTAAGCGGAATTGGAAGGATCGATGCGATCCAACAGAAATGGGATGCGTGGAGGTGAGAGAAAATCTTAAAACAACTTTTATCACAAGGTATGTGTTTGCTTATCGATCGCGCAGTGAAATATGCGATGGTGAATCTTCGTCGTTGGATTTGGCGGATGGAGAGCGAACGATCGGGATTGTGTGTTGAAGTTGTGGGGTCAAAGGTGTGGGGCCCAAGATATATATGTGGTGGGAGTGTAAAATGTATTAAAATATAAGGTTTTAATACATAGTTTGGATATGGAATATGATAGGCGGGTGAATATTTTATTTAACCAATGTAATGCATATAAATGTAAGTTTAACATTGGACGAGGTTAATAGATAATGAAATAGTTTTAACCTATGAAATGAGAGGAATATATATCATGTGGATTAAACGAACCATAGGTTAAAACTATAATATGGGTTTGGGATATATATTTAAAAGGATTTTAATATAATACAGGCTAAGGGTAAAATATAGGATTTTAATATATAAAGTTAATGTGTTAATAATGAAGTGCGATGAGGGATAAAAATAAACTAAGTCTAATGTAAAACATAATAAAGGTATAAGTTTCATTGTTGAGAGTCCTGATATAATATTTTTACATTTAAACTTAGGGTAAAATGTTTTTTGGGTTTTTGGGTATTTTTGGGGTAAAAGGGGAATTAGTCAAAAGTTTTTTACTTTCCCCAAGTATAATGAGTTTTACACCTATAAAAAGGGAATTTTTGTAAGTAAAACTGAATGATGATGGGAAAAGGAAAAATGAAGGGGAAGAATGAAAAATAGTGGGGATGATGTCTTTTTACAAGGGAATGAATTTTTGAAGGAAGTTAGTGACTGAATTGAGCAATTTCTGCTTATCCATGAATGTAAAAACTGCTCCGCCTACCCATATGCTACCCTAACATTTTTTTTTTCATTTACTTGGGTGCATTTGAGCTTGAAAACCCTTGTTCATTTTTCTTTTAAAACAACAAACTAACTAATTCTATCCTTATTTCTTCCAAGGGCTTAGATTAAGCTATTGAGCTCCTTATTTATTCTCTACCTAACTACTGATCTCCCAAGATTAAATTGTTTGGCTAGATCTTTATTCTCTGTCTAATAACATGAAATTTAAAGCATGAAAAAATCAAGATTAAACTATTTGACTTATCATGGATTATGGCATTTTGAACAAGCTGCACATAATCTTTATTTTGGAGTAAAGTAAATCAGTAGTGGAATTTGGATTTGCATCACTTTCATGTTTTATTTTTATCTTTTTTTTTTGGGGTCCATTTTCTATTCTTTTTTGGTCTTTTTTCTTTCAAGTCCTTTGATTTTTCTTTTAGGACTTTTACCCTCTTTATAATTTTTTATTTTATTTTTCTAATATGGGAAAACAATTTGCAGAAAGCAAAGTATGTACATATTACAAGACTAATCAAAGTCAATTAAAAAATTATGAATCCTATTATTATAGGACCCTAACAATGGCTCCACATGGGGATGGCATTTCCTGGTGAAATGTCAAGAACTTTGAGACTAGTAGCCTTTGAATTTTGACTGTGCTGGCCTTGGAACTGTTTTCTGAGCTCTGCAATTATTCATACTTATGATATTTTATCCTTCAAAGCTTAGGGTCTTCTCTCCGGGCTTCAAATTTTCTAGGAAAAACATCCAATCCAATCTAAAATCTGCAATTTAATGTACAATGAGTAAAGTAAACAAGTGAACTATTTGTTATTCTGAGGAATAGTAATGCTTCAACATTCTACCATTGACAGGTTCACCTGGCAGATCTGATTCATCCAACTCCTTCAAAATGAAAACATTGTTACCTCTGTAACCATAAATAACATAAGGTCCTTTCCATAAAAAATCAAATTTCTCATGTTTACCTTTCTCTTCTCTCCTTGAATCCCACTTTAGAAATTTGTCACCTATATAAAAATCATCTTCCTTAGTCTTCTTTTCAAATATATTTTTAATGTTTTCTTGGACAACTTGAGACTTAAGATAAACCTCTTTTCTTGTTTGCTACAAGTGTATGGTTTGGTTAATCCTTCTTTGAATATCATTGGTTTCAACTTGCATTTCTTGAATTATCTTCATTACTGGTACTCCTAAAGAAGATGGAAAAACAACATCCATATCATAAACACGTTGGTAAGGGGATGTACAAATAGATTCCTTTGTGGTAAGTCTACTTGCCCATAAGGCATTCACTAACCTTTTTTTCCAAGTTTTCTTGTTGTCTTCTAGTAATTTATTGATGATATTCACAAGGCTTTTATTAGAGGATTTAGCAAGGCCATTACCTTGAGGGTAATATGCAGTAGAATAGCCAAGGGTAATGTGGTATTTATGACATAAGTCTATCATATTTTTGGACTTGAATGCTATTTCATTATCAGTGATGATCTTTTGGGGGCATCCAAATCTTGAGAGTATGGTGTTTTCTAAAAATGAGATTATGACAATGTCAGTGGCTTGCCTGGAAGGCATGGTTTCTATATACTTAGTGAAATAGTTTGTGGCTGTCAAAATCCACTTGTGTTGGGCTGAGGATGGAGGGTGAATTTCACTAATGAAGTCAAGACCCCATTGCTGAAAAGGCATTTATGTTGAGATGCGTTTTTTCACATCTGAAAACAAGGTAGGCTAGTAAAACCCAGCTCTTAAGATTTTATCTGCAGTAGTCTTCTAGTATAGATGTACCCCACAGTCACCTGCATAAAACTCTTCCAAAACTTTATCAGCTTCTTCTTTAAGCAAACAATTCAATAAAATTCCACCATGATATTTCGAAAACAGTGCATTGTCTATGATACAAAATCTTATTGCCTTTAACTTTAAAAATCTAGCTTTAGTTCTTGATAATCCAGGAGGAGCTTGTAAATTTAGTAATACAAATATAATATCTGCATACCATGGTGAGTCTGAAAAGGTTTCACTAATCTCTGGAGTCGCCATCTCTTCGTAATCATCTATTTGGGCAATAAAATTAATATCTAAAGCATGAAAATTTGATTCAGCCATGAGTTTGGCTAAATCTTGACCGTTTATGAGTTTGGTGGGTTTTATTTCTATGTCATATTCCAAAATGGTGGCAATCCACTTGCCTCTTTTACCATCAGGCCCATTCTGTGTTAAAATGTCCTTTACAACTGCATTTGGAACATAAGCAATGATATGTGAATAAATAATGTACACTCTAAAGTCTTTGATAGCTTTCACTAAAGCTAGTGCCTGCTTTTCTGTTATGTTATACTTTAAAGTGGCATCTCTAAGTGACTTGCTGAAAAAATCAATGGGCTACTCATAGCCATGATCATTTTTCTGCAGTAAAACTGCAACAATATTGTGTTTTGAAGCAAAGGAAAAAATAATGAAATCTTTTTTAAAGTCAGGACTTATAAGGACTGGTGTTTTTGTCAAGGCTTTTTTAATTGATTCAAATGATTTTTTGGCCTCCACAGTCCATTTATGTACTGAGTCTTTTTTCAACATATTGTTAAGTTCTCTAATTATTTCAGCTAAATTTGAGATGAATCTTCTAAGGAAGTTAATTTTACCTAAGAAAGCTTGCAATTTTTTAATATTCCTAGGAGGAATAATGTTTAAAATGGCCTCTATTCTAGCTGGGTCTATCCTAATTCCCTCTTTAGATATGATATGTTCTAAAAATTTACCTTCTTCTAGTCCAAATAAAGTCTTTTTAGGATTTAGAGAGATGCCAAATTTCCTGCATTTAAGAAAGACTTGTCTGAGATGGTCTAGATGTTCATTATCAGTCTTTGAAAAACAATAATATCATCTAAATAAATCACAATGAATTCATGAATTTCTTTAGCAAAGGCTATATCCATATCTCTTTGAAAAGTGGCTCCTGCATTCATTAATCCAAAAGACATTTTCACATACATGAAAGTGCCCCAAGGAGTAGTAAAATCAATTTTAGGTTGGTCTTCTCGTTGGACTAAAATCTGGTTATATCCAGAGAATCCATCAAGTAATGAAATTCTGGATGAACCAACCACCCTCTGTAGAATGTGATCCATCTTAGGGAGAGGGTAGTTGTCTTTTAAGGAAACTTTATTTAAATTTCTGAAATTAACACACAATCTAATTTCTCCTGTCTTTTTCCTAGTGGGAACTAGATTTGAAACCCAATCAGAGTATCTGATCGGTGCAATTATTTGGGCTTCATACATTCTCTTAACCTCTTTCTCAATTAAAGACATCAAAACTAGGTTGATCCTTCTAAGTTTCTGTTTGAAAAGTTTTTTATCTTCTTTTATGGGTATTTTATGCTGTATTATGCTAGTGTCATAGGATTTTAAGTCCTCATAACTCCATGCAAATATATCCTGAAATTCTTTAAATAGAGCTATGTATTTTACTTTCTCTTCATGAGGTAAGGCTTTTGAAAGTTTAATCATCTTAGGCTTTAATTATGTTCCTATATTACACTCTTCAATATCAGATCTTAATGGCTCCATCTTAGGTTTCCTTGCAACATCATTAGAGTCAAAAATATCTTCTAAAGGGGCTAATCCCTTAGGTATAAAGTTTTCCTTGAGGTTTAAAATGTCAGAATCATCATCTACTAACTCTTAAATCTCTACTTTCTCTAAATTATCTACGTCTAGTTGAGTAAATTTAGTTGGTTTAGAAAAATCTAAGTTATTTACATCTACTTTGTTTAAATCAATCTCACTATCTATGTTTTGATCTATTGTACAATCCGTGTCTATATTACAACCCTGAAATTCTCCTTCATTGTTCATAAAATGATAAATCTATTCATCTTGTGAAATATTTTCCAATTTTGAAGATTATCTGGTATTGTAGGTCTGTGTTTAACTTCTGTTGTATATTTGTGATTTGGTTGAAATGGAAGATTATAGGTACTAGCAAAAGTTGCTAAGTTGTGGGCCTGTATATTTTGTTTTCTAGGAATTGCAGCAAAATCACATTCAAGCAGTTCCTTAATCAAATCTAAAACAATATCTCTATATCGGCTTAATCTTGGAGTATATACAGAATATTCTCCTGTTATTTGTTTCACAATTAACACAGAATCTTCCATGATTGACACTCTTTTGGCTCCTAAATTTTTAAAAATCTGCAATCCTAAAATAAGAGCTTCATATTCAACCATATTGTTTGTACATTTGAAATTTAATCTAAAAGCATGACCTTCTACATGATTGTTTTTCATATTGTGTATCCAAACTCCTACTCTTACTCCTAATTTATTAACTGATCCATCAAAATCTAGGTGCCACAATGATTCATGAAAAATGTTGTCACTGTCTGGTGCTTTATTTTTCTGTTTTAGTTCAGTATTTTTTTCAATGCCAGTTTCATAATTACATAAAATGAATGAATCCATATCAGTAGGTGTAGAGTAAATAGGATAATTTCTTGGTCTTTCTACACTACTAACCATGTAATTCATTAATGTTTCTTTGTAAAGTTTCTTGGGTTGGCCAAAAACTGATATTGTTGCATAAGACATATCGAGTTGTAGAGATCCTCGCAGTTTAGCTCCCCATGAGCGAGATAACAACATTCCATACTTGGGAGGGATGTCAACTATTACAATGTCCATAACTATGCTTTTTCCAAGGTATTGAACTAAAGTAACACATAAATCTTTTATCAAACCTAAACATTTCACTTTACTGGAGTCAAATGAGAAGAGATCTTTGTAAGGTCTAGTGATGTTTAAATTCAAGGTTTTCAGTATTGCTTTTGGCATCAAATTGTGTGAAGCCCCTGAATCTAGCATTGCATTATGTAAAATCTGATCATGAACAGTTAAGCTAATGTAGAAAGGTGGAACTGCTCCATCTTGGTGTTTCCCATTAACATCAGGACCAAAGATTAATTCTGGTTGATCATCACTCAAATTTACTGAATCTTCTCCATCATTCATATTTAAAGTTTCAGTGATATGTGTTTTGTATAGGTCATGTTTTACCAACTTTGTCAAAGGAATTGGTATCTTCAATTTGGCAATTTCAGCTTGGATATTAAATAGTGCTTATGATTTTCCTAGCTGAATTATTTCTTCTTTTGTAATTGTAGTTTGGGTAGGTTTGTATTATTTTTCTACAGTTGGTTTCTCATTCTCTGTTTTTATTTCCACTGTCTTATTGCTTTTAGTTTTCTTTTCAGGAATACTTTGAGGTGCAGTGGAAGTCTTTGCATATTTTGTGTTTTCAACAGTTGTTTTAGCAGTAGCTATTTTAGGATCAACTGATTTTGGATCAACAGTAGGTGTTTTTGAGTCTGAAATTGTTGTTTTAGAAAAAATTGTTGTCTTGGTAGCAGAAATTTTTTGAGAATTTGTTGCTTTTTGGGTAACATCATCTGTGATGTCAACAATTTTAGGACTAGGTGAAATTTTGGGACTTCAAACTTTCTGAGTTGGACTAGAGTTTTTCTTGTTTTCCCTAGGGAGAATTTGCAGAAATTTAGTGGTAGGAGCCTCTACTATTTTCTTTGTTTGTGTTTGGATATATTTCTTAATAGAAGGCTCTACATTTTTCTTACTCCTAAGGTTATATTGCTTATGAACTTCATTAATTGCAAACTCATAACCTTGCTTGAAATCAAAAGACTCACTATAATCTAATTGTAGTAGTTGTAATTCATACAAATATTGTTCTTCTTGTGTAAGAAAAATGGTGTTATCCTCATCAATGCCCATTAGATTAATGGTGTCTTCATCATCTTCATTTTGATGAGAACTTTCAGCATAGTTCTCTTGGAAAGTTGGTCTTATTGTTTGGTCAGGTGATGATTCTCTAGATTTTCCAGTGTTGGTGTTTTTCCTGAAATTGAGATTTCTAATTTGAGGTCCTTGTTGTTGGTTATCCCACTGTGGCTTCCTTTCCATATTATCTAACCTATCCATCATCCTCTCTAATGTTTTTTCTAATTGATCTATTTTCAAATCTGAAGTAGATGTTTCCTCTTTTATTGTCACTCTTCTTTCATTTCTTAATCTAGCTTTCTTTGCCAACAAATTTGCCCCTACACTAACATCATTACTTTCCATTTGCTCTAAGGTTTCTGGATTTCTTTCTCTTAGTTGATAGGCTATATCTATATCAAATCCATCAGGGAATTTGATAAGGACAGAGTCTGGAGGAGGCTTAAGATTAGCAGGAATTGCATTATAAATATTGTTATATCTAGTACAATAATCTTGAATTGTTTCATTTGGTGCTATTTTTATGCTTTCAAATTCAGATAAGATTTGTAGTGGATTTTTCTTCTTTTCGCACCTATTAAGAAATAATCTATGAAAAACTGTTAAATCAACAATACTACCAACATTTAAACCTTTAAACCATTTTTTACTTCACTAGTTAAAGTTTGAGCAAAAAGTCTCATTTGGACATCGGCATCATCTATTTCATGTAGTTCAAAATAGTTTGTCATCTTATTAACATGTTGTTGGGCAATATAATGAGTGGTTCCATCAAATTGAGGGATTTTGCTTTGATAATCCTTGGGCATGTCGTGTAATTGTGCTAGTAGGACCAAGGGAGCATATCTGGCAGCCATGGCTTGAATTCTAGCTTGCATAGGAGGTAAGTTTGAAGTACTTGGTGAAGAGCTAGAAGTAATTGCTGATGTAGTTAAAGAACATGCAAATGAGATTGGAATATAAGAAGATGTACTGGCAAATGTGGTTGAGATACTAGAAGATGAAGTTGGGATATGTGAAGAGGTGCTTGGGAATGAGAAAGATGTATTGGAAAATGCAGTAGAAATATTAGGGGATGAACTTGAGGTGGTAGAAGATGGAAATAATATTCTAGGTTGAAATGGTTGCTTAGGAAAGAATGAATCCGTGGAATTAAGTGTGGTTTAAATAATGGATGAAGTGGTAGTGAATAGGGATGAACCTACAGATTCTAAAAGGCTAGTATCTAAGTGGCTAGTAGAAGGCTTAGGGGTATATGCTGATAAAGCACTCAATTCAACTGAATGTTGTAAATAAGCTTCATCTATTTCTTTAATCAAAGTAGCAATTATGGAATCAAGCTTATCATAAACTTCAAAAATCTTTTCCTCAGGATCAACTAAAAAAAGTTTCCTTCTTAGTTTCAATGAATGAAATAAAATCAGGATCTATTACAGTTTTATGTAAGTCACTTTATGATTTAGTTCTGAATAAATCAAATTCTATGTCTTATAAACTTGATAGTTGTTTTGGAAGAGAATTTTCTTTGACTAATGAAATCTTATTACCTAAATCTTCTACTCTTTTTTTTTTCTTTCCAATTCTGCCAGGATTATCTACTATGACAGCAGGTTGTGGATCTGGATTTGACCTGGTATAGTAGACTCTTCTGGAAGCCAAAATTACAAATTTTATGAAAATATACTCACAACTTATTTAAAACAATCTTAAGGTGAAAAAATAAATGAAAATATTTCCTTTAAGATCTATTTAAAACACTAAGGATTGGTTAGTTCCCTAGTGGAGTCGCCAGTGTGTTATCACTCTAATAATTCTTAAAGTTGTGAGATTTTTAGTTTGAAGAATATCATAGGTAACCACAAACCTACTTTTAAGATTTAGGATCTAGCCTTCCTAATACTCAGAGAGGGCTCTCTCTATATGATTTAACCTTGTTGATTATATTTGATTTTAGGCTAGTTATATGGGGCAAATTGGTTTTGGAGTTTTGATTTGATTTGGTGGGGAAATCACTTACTTAGATGCATAACTATAGATCTATATCCCATTGGGAAAATTGAGTCAATGTGTCAAGCTGTCAGATCAAGATCAAGGTCTAAAGGTAAATGTTTACAGGGCAAGATAACAGAGTCACTTCAGATCTTCAAGGCTGATGATGAAATGGTTTTTATCGGGATAAAAGAGCAATTAAGGGTTCTTAAATCCGAATTAGGAGTGAAAGGGTAGAGGTGAATCAAAATCAGGGAGCAATTAAGGGTTCCCTAGTCTGGATATCAGTAGAAAACATTTAAATGATAATCAGTCAAAACAGAGTGCTTTTAACAATTTCTGAAATACAATTCCTGATTTATCATTTAGATTAATAACACATTCATGAATAGATGGAAAACATAAGAAAATTGACAAGACAACAAGTGAAATACTTCACTGCAGTGGCCCTCCACATGAATCCTATAATATGATGCTTTATTTCCTGTGATCCAGTGTGTTGACTTGAAATTGATACAAAAACCCTTCAGGTTCAGAAAAGTATAGATACATAAATGTTTAGTAATTAATCCACACTCAATACTTCAAATGATGAAGTATTTATACAAAAACTAGTACAAAATATCCTAGAATAAACTTAGGATTTCTTCTTGGAAAATAAATTTCTTCATGCAAGAAGATAGTCAATTGCCTAACTAATTGCTAGCTGTCCTATTTATTGAAATAAAATAGCTTCTTGTTTTGATTTAGGCTGCAGCTGGAAAACTGAAGTGTCCCTCACACTGGCAGTTTTATCTTCAATCTAATTTGATCTTCAATATTTTATCTGATACACTTTATTCTGATACACTTTCATCCTGATACTCTTTACTACCAAAACTGTTTGCTGCTGATGTAAAAAACAACAAACTCTATTTTTACCTTTCATGCTCTGTTATCATTGTAATATGATCTTATAGTAGATCAGTTAACTTCTCCCAGAACTCAGATTCTGGCAATTTAATCTTCATAAGCCTTCTGAAGTTTTCATTAGCTTCAGTGTATTTTGAAAATGTTGGTTTGTTTACAAAAAGGTGTTTCACTTCATGTTGCAAGTAAAACAGATTTTCAAAATTCTTATACAAAACTTTCCCTGTAAATCTGATTTTTTTACCTATTCTTTAGCAAATTCTCTCATCTTTTTGTCATAATCTTCCCGTTTCATCAATTTTTCATTTATTACCAGAGGATTTGGAAGGCCTTTTTTCCTTAAAATATCAAATTTGATCATAAATCTTGTGATTGTCATTTCCATGTTTTGGCACTTTTCCTCTAATTGGTTCATCAAGTTTTTCTTGGATATTACCTTCCTTACTTCAAGGATGATCTTTGTTCTATCTGTAATCCCAATTTCATCCAATTCTTGTTTATTTTTGGAATTGATGAATTTGATAATTTTTAATGCTTCTTCAGGTTTTTTACCTAGCTCCTCTTTTGTTTTCTATATTGCTTCTTTTGCTGCTTTCAGTAAATCTTTCTGCTCATAAATTACCTGTGTAGATGGCCAAGTATCATTGAATGCTTCAATGATATTGGACCATAATTGGTTCTTAACATGTGCCATAGGTTCTTTCAAAGTTAATTCTTTTTCTAATTTCTTGAGTTGTTCATTCAATCTATTGGCATTTTGCTCTTCATTATTGGAATTTTTTTGTGCAAGCTTTTTGGCATCTTCAAGATTTTTAATATGTTCCTTTAACCTATTTATTTCATTGGTTTGGATAGACATGTCCTGCATTGCCTTTACCAATTTACTTGCCTCATATTATTGTTGTGCTGTTGTTGCTGAAGACAGTGGCATAAGTTGTTGATGAAGTTACTAGGACTACTGTAGCCATTGGAACATTAAGAGCTAGTGTGTCTGCAAGAGTAGATGGCACTATTGTTGTAACCACATGAATCACAGTGGTAGGGACTTTCTGTGCTTTGGTGGCTTCTTTTTCTTGGACTAATTTGTCCATCTCAATCTCTATTTCTTTAATCTGGGCTATCAGCTGCAAAATGAGACTCATCATCTCATATTTTTTATTAGAATCCTGCAAAATATCCATAGCTTGAGGATGCTCAGTTGGAGACAGTTTCAACTGTTTCTTAAGTGCAACAATATCAACATTCTTCTTTTTAATTAATTCCTCTGCATCTTTTATGTTATGTGGATTATAACCTACCTTAATCACTAATTCCTCCAATGATTTTATTCTAATATCCTTTGCATATGATGAAGCCTTCTCCAGTTTGAGCTGATCTCTTACATTTATCAAAGTATTTTGAAGCTTCTATGCACTCATTTCCTTAGTAGTCATTGTGGAATAAAACATCTCTCTTGCTTGTTTATGAAATTCAATTTGGTCCAAAGGATGAATATCTTGGACTGGGACTTCAAAATCAACCTTTTTATAATCAGACGATGATTTAGGAGTTGATACTGTGGGCTGAAGCACTGCCATCAACATCTTTTTGTTCTTGTAATCAAAGGTTGAAAGCAGCGTGTTTTGTATTCTGGGAGTCTGCTTTAAGTACTGAGAATATATTTCATTTTTTGTTTCTTCATTTTTAGCTTTCATCTCCTTGTACCTTTCCTTGACGTCCATATCCTTTTCTTCTGTATGCTTTGATGATGACACTTATATACTATGTTGTTTTTGAATCAATTGTGTATAAGAAGTGGCTGGCTGCTGTTCATTTTGAACTACTGTAGGAAGCACAGTATATTTCTTTGGAATCTCTGTGTCAATGACCTCTACAGTCTCTTTTTCTTTGCTTGCAGGATTAATCTTAGGCTTTTTGTTGTATCTTATTTTAAATTTGGTCTCTGTAGTGGTCTCAGATGTGTAAGATCCTTCTTCCCTGTTTCTTTTCATACTTCTGTCTTCCTGAGCCAGAGTCTGCAAAATGTGACTAGTATCACTTTGCTTATCAGCTTCTACCAGTGTATTCTCTAACCATTCTGATTGGTTTGAGAATTTCTCAATATCAGGCTTCTTTTCATGAATGTATGGAGTTAATTTACATTTAACTCTCATTTTTTCTGATTATACCAAAGGGATCATAATACCAAATAAAATAGTGCTGAACTTGAACTCTAACAATTTCTTTTATGCCTTTGGACCTGCTTCTCTGTTATTACATGTGAATGGACCAACTTGATTCTTCAATTTAAATTGGGTTTTCTTCTTTGCAGCAAAGAAATTTACAACATTCGAGTTCAAAATCTGCCTTATATACTCTAGAGCAAACAACCTCATAGGGAGGTATTTTGGCAATTTGTAAGAAATTAGGTTTGATCCATAAACCCTGATTTCAGTGTGATTTTGGTATAAATACCAATCACCTATCGTGCTTTGTTCAGACAATTGTAAAAATTTCTTGATTTCATTGCTGATCCTGGGCTGAACACTGTTGTTTATCAAATTTACCAAGGGATGGATAAAAGAATTTGTGAAGTCAGAATAGGTAAATTCATTTGATTCTTTCCTTATTAAGGAAGTCGAGAATATAACAGATTGTGGATTTCCCTCTACATCTAGCTTCTGAAGATTTATAGGGAACTTTTCTGACTGAAAATAAAGGAACATGTGGAAAAGAAATTAAGTATACCTAAAGACACCTTCAGTAGGTAATTTGACTAGTTGTTCATGGATGTTATCAGCAATATATTGGGAAAAATTAAATATAACTGCAGGAGGCTGGCCAGGTACAAAAATGGAGAAAAAACCAATTACTGATGCATCAGCATGTTCATCTATGAAATATCCAAGGATAAAATATAGCATGGAAATAATGTGTCTGGTTCTTTATGAGAATTTAGAAGAGGAGTATGGAGGGTTGAGCTTAGGAATTTCCACATAGAATGGCATGAAGGTTTGAAAAATTTGAAATCCCTTGGGAAAATCCAACTCCAAATAGAACTTAGTAAGGGCTTCAATTGATAAATGGACTTCATTAGGCTCAGGCTGCAATTGAAGCATCTAGTTGATAGATTCAGTTGTAATGGTAAACAACACTACTTTTTCAGAATTCACAATGGCTCTTTGATATGGAGAATAACAAGATTGGCATAATCTGATAGCTTCTGGGCATTGATGAGTGTGAGGGACAACATATTTAGGCAAATTTTATTCCCAAATAAAAACCTTATCTACTTGATCTAAGGATTTCTCTTGGTTCCAGTAGTAGAGCTCAAGGAGGTTAAACTCTGTCACAGGATCTATAATTTTGAAGCCTACATCTGCCAAGGAAGTATGTTCTACATCTACAATAGGGGTTTGTAGAGGGTTGATTACAATAGTGCTTTTGGATGCCATTGATTGGTTTGATTTATCAATTTAAACACTTTTGACCTTTAAAACATTGATTTTAGGCCTGTGAAATACTTTTGTAAGTTTAAACAATTTACAGAAGGATTTAGATATGACAGGGGTTCTATCTTTGGCTGCAAAATGTATAATTTATGATCAATCTGACTCAAACTTTATTTTTTGTACCAAAAAGAGCAATTTCTTAACCTTATAGACTCAACAAATGATATATAGGGTTTACATTAAATTTTTTGTGATGAAACAATCCTAGAGCATCAAATTTTATGCAGAAAGGATTCTGAGTACTGTAGAAAAGGTTTTGGAGGTCTCAAAGGGCTTTTTAAGTCTGTAGATGGCTTAAACTCAATCAGAATTTGTTCTAAAACAGGTCAAGGCTTCAGAGCCTATGAAAAATGTTCAGGGCTTACAAAAACGATGAATTTATGAGGCAATAGGGTTTCTTTTGGGCATACAGTTTTCTAAATGATAACAATATATTTATTTTAGATTGATGAATAAGTCTCTTTCTATGAAGAATACCTGTGAAAATGGAATTTCGCTGTGAAGAAGGGTTTTTTGGGGTTGGAAAGCTTTCAAAAGCTTTTTCTGGCCTTTGTATGCAATCTGGTGGTTCTTGGAGTGATTGTAGCAGTTGATTTCGATGAATTATGTTTGTTTTTAGGCTGAAACATAGTCAGCAGCAGTATTTTTCTCGGTCTGGAAAGGTTTTATGAGCAGAAAATGGTAACAAAAGGCTTGAATGAATGCATTTAGTTGATTTTATAAAGAATTTGTTGAACAGTGAATGCATTTACTGCCAGTCAATTCAAAATATGAGCGGTTTGGGCGCGGGGAAGGGAATAATTGCCAAGCGGTTTTTGCACAATTTAAAAATGGTAAGTGGAATTGGAAGGATTGATGCGATCCAACAGAAATGGGACGTGTGGAGGTGAGAGAAAATATTAAGACAACTTTTATCGCAAGGTATGAGTTTGTTTATCAATCACACAGTGAAATATTCGATGGTGAATCTCCGCCGTTGGATTTGTCGGATGGGGAGCGAACGATCGGGATTGTACGATGAAGTTGCGGGGTCAAAGGCGTGGGGCCCGAGATATATATGCAACGGGAGTGTAAAATGTATTAAAATATAAGATTTTAATACATATTTTGGATATAGAATATGATAGGCGGGTGAATATTTTATTTAACCAATGTAATGCATATAAATGTAAGTTTAGCATTGGACGGGGTTAATATATAATGAAACAGTTTTAACCTATGAAATGAGTGAAATATATATCACGTGGATGAAATGAACCATAGGTTAAAACTATAATATGGGTTTGGGATATATATTTAAAAGGATTGTAATATAATATGGCCTAAGGGTAAAATATAGGATTTTAATATATAAAGTTAAAGTGTTAATAATGAAGTGCGATGAGGGATAAAAATAAACTAAGTCTAATGTAAAACATTATAAAGAGATAAGTTTCATTGTTGAGAGTCCTGATATAATATTTTTACATTTAAACTTGAGATAAAATGTTTTTTGGGTTTTTGGGTATTTTTGGGGTAAAAGGGGAATTAGTTAAAGGTTTTTTACTTTCCCTAAGTATAATGAGTTTTACACCTATAAAAAGGGAATTTTTGTAAGTAAAACTGAATGATGATGGGAAAAGGAAAAATGAAGGGGAAGAATGAAAAATAGTGGGGATGAAGTATTTTTACAAGGGAATGAATTTTTGAAGGAAGTTACTGACTGAATTGACCAATTTCTGCTTATCCATGAATGTAAAAACTGCTTCTGCCTACCCATATGCTACCCTAACATTTTTTTTTTCATTTACTTGGGTGCATTTGAGCTTGCAAACCCTTGTTCATTTTTCTTTTAAAATAACAAACAAACTAATTCTATCCTTATTTCTTCCAAGGGTTCAGATTAAACTGTTGATCTCCTTATTTATTCTCTACCTAACTACTGATCTTCCAAGATTAAACTGTTTGGATAGGTCTTTATTCTCTATCTAATAACATGAAATTTAAAGCATGAAAAGTCAAGATTAAGCTATTTGACTTATCATGGATTATGACATTTTGAACAAGCTGCACATAATCTTTATTTTGTAGTAAAGTAAATAGTAGTGGCATTTGGATTTGCATCACTTTCATGTTTTATTTTTATCTTTTTTTGTTTGGGTTCCATTTTATATTCTTTTTTTTTTATCTTTTTTCTTTCAAGTCCTTTGGTTTTTCTTTTAGGACTTTTACCCTCTTTACATTTTTTTATTTTATTTTTCTAATATGGGAAAACAATTTGCAGAAAGCAAAGTATGTACATATTACAAGAATAATCAAAGTTAATTCAAAAATTATGAATCATATTATTATAGGACCCTAACACTACCTATAGTATCCTATATAGTTGTTTACCGAAAGTAATAATAACATTGTGAGGAATAGAATCATATGCAACATGATGCTTCCACAAGTATGGTTGGCCTAAAAGAACATCACAACCTTCAAGGGGAGAAATATCACACAATACCTCATCCTTGAAGGGTTTGATTTCGTAGGACAGGTGGCATTGTTGGCTGACATGGAGGTCTCGCCCTTGGCGGAGCCATCTGATGGTGTATGGATGCAGGTGTGGTGTTGTTAGCAAGTCTAACCACTTGGTGACCTATGTTGAGATGAGGTTCTTTTGAATTTCACTATCGATAATGAAATACAATTGGGCACCTTTCACCCACATTTTTGAGTGAAAAATGTGCTCACCTTCCTCCAGATCTTCAGGTTCACTTTGTTGGACCTTGATGGTAGCAACGATGGTGCTAGGTTATGTATCAATGATTTTCTTCCCCTTGTCCAGGTCTAATTTAAAATCAGAACTTGCATCTGATACTAAGGCTTTCAACGCAGTTACGAATGACTATCTTGAGCAACATTCATCGGTTTTATTCCAAGGGATCTTATGGAACTCACACGATTTTCCCATGTCTTTCTTTGTCTTTCCATTACCCTTATTTCTTTTCAGCTTATATGTGTTATCCTAGGGTGGTCTATCTTGGATTTGTACTTTGTTTTGTGGTTTGGGGCAGCGTTTGCCTTGCCTTTGATATGAGGAATTTCCATATCCAAATATCACCTTTTCTATTTAAATTTATGCTAAATTTTGATAGCATGTTGATATGCTGGACCCAGTGAAGAGATGTATAGAAACTTCATTTTTGTTTGGATATATATATATATATATATATATATATATATATATATATATATATATGCAAATCTTTGTGGTACTTGAGCACTAGATGTCACTTAGATTCTCTGATACCCAACTTGGTGCGCAAGGTATGGAATATGTTTGTGAACTCTAGCATTGTTTGGTGCCTCTCCTACATTAATATGGTCCATCTCGTGTACTGGTCATCATCGCTTCCAACAAGGTAATATTTTTCCTTAATAGCATCCCTGAAAGAGCCCCAAGTTGGTATGACTATAATAATTTTTCATTTCTCTATGTCCATTTGCTCATAGTAAGTCTCCCACTAATCCTTGACATGGGGGACAGCCTTAAGGAGTGGAAATATAATATTTTCTCTATCTGAAAATTTTTGGACAGAGAGATATCCTTGTAGAAAAATTAACTAATTTTCTAGAGCATCTCCATCTCTCTAGCCTTCAAATATAGGAATATCAAAATTAATTTGTACCTTGAAGGGGGTGACACCTCCAAAGTGGCCACTTAACAAAGATGCATCGACTATTGGAAACCGTTAAAGGATCTTGGAAAAAATTTCCATCATCTCATTCATTTGTCACGTGAGGGATTCCTCGAGAAACAATTTAATAAGATCTCTTACTCCCTCATATTTATTTTCTTTCACCATGGGAGATCATCGGAATAAGTGAGGATAGTCTTGTAAAATATTGAGTAGTTCAAGTCTTAACTCCTTATATATTGACCTCATTATGGACATGCACAAAGAGACAGATAAGGAGTAGACCGCTCTAATACCACTTATTAGGGGAATTTTTAGGTCTAAAATGGGCCTCCTAAGAAAAATTTACAACCGAAATAAACTTTATAATAATCAATAGGATTCAAGATGATGATGTCAACCATGGGGGACGATTCACCATTTTTGGAGTAAAAAAGTAAAAAGATTAAAAAATAATAAATAATAAAACTACTTTTTCAACTTATCTCCCTAATGTTTTACTCAAATTTCGAGTGGGAGCACTCGTTGGATGCAAAATTTAATTCCTCATCTAATGAATACCCATGTTGCATACTTTTGATGGACCCTGCTACACTAGAAATGAGAAGTACATGAAAAAACGTGTTTGCAATCACGTTTTTCATGTTTTTTTAATTTTTCATGTAGCAAGGTCCATCGAAAGTATGCAACATGGGTACTCCTTGGATGAGGAATCAAATTATACATCCAACGAGTGTTTCAACTTGAAATTTGAGTAAATCCATAGGGAGATAAGCTGGAAATACAAGTTGAATAAATAATTTTTTCCTTTTTCCCTTTAAAATGTGATGATGTAATATAATATTATTTTTTTATTTCGACTATTATTTTATAATTTCCTTAGGAGGCCCATTTTATACCTTAAAACCCCCCTAATGAATCCAAAGTTATGAAGGAAACGAAATGAAATATATATTTATAAAATAAACACGGAGATATAGTGAAACTTGACTTCCATAAATAAATGGAAAGTGTTGAAACTATAATGGTGGTAGCTTATCTTTGAGAAGAGATGTGACAGTTATACACATTCACCAAAGCACATTTCAATGAGGCTAAAAGGTCATTTTTAACGTAAGAAACAATGATGAAACCACAAACATTCAAAACCTAACCCTAGGAGATGAAACACCAAAAGGATTGTGGGCCCCAATGGGGTTAGTTGGTACGTCAACATCCTGAGGTTGTAACTTTTGCATACGATATCTATTTGGTGCGCTCAATAGCCCATTGGAAAGGTCTAGGAAATAATTACAAATTACAAAAAAACATTGTTTAGGACCTCCAAATGGCCTTATAAGTCTAGGACCCAAAAAACTGTAGAAAAAATTGCCAAGATGAAAATTTTTTCTTTAAGCCACTAGAATAGGTGGGTAGCCACCGACATCCACTTGGATGACTTTGTTAGCCTATTTGAGAGGTTTTAGATGCTAAAAAAATTATGCATACATTATGTGGAAATGGTCTAGACACAAGAAATAAGTCTACGATTCGAATCCCAACGGTGATCCATCTTCAGGACAGGATGAAAAATAACATATATCTTTCCAAGAATCCCCTCTGTGCAAGGGCATAATTCTGGTTTTCAAGCTCCTGTGGTTCTCAATTATTGAAGAGGTCTCCGGATTTTCCACAGTATTATGGAAAAATTTTCAACGTTTCGAATCCCAACGGGGATCCATCTTCAGGATGGGATGAAAGATAACATATATCTTTCCAAGAATCCCCTCTATGCAGGGACATAATTATGGTTTTCAAGCTCTCGTGGTTATCAATTATTGAAGATATATCTAGATTTTCCACAATGTTATGGAACATTTGTTGAAATTTCAAATCCCAATGGGGATCCACTTTAGGATAGGATGAAAGATAACAGATATCTTTCCAAGAATCCCCTCTGTGCAGGGACATAATTCTGGTTTTCAAGCTCCTGTGGTTATCAATTATTGAAGAGGTATCCGAATTTTCCACAGTGTTATAGAACATTTGTCGACGTTTCGAATCCCAATGAGGATCCATCTTCAGGACAGGATGAAAGATAACATATATCTTTCCAAGAATCCCCTCCGTGCAGGGACATAATTCTGGTTTTCAAGCTCCTGTGGTTATCAATTATTAAATAGGTCTTCGGATTTTCCACAGTGTTATGGAACATTTGTCGACGTTTCGAATCCCAATGGGTATACATCTTCAGGACACGATGAAAGATAACATATATCTTTCTAAGCATCCCCTCTGTGTCAGGACATAATTATGGTTTTCAAGCTCCTGTGGTTATCAATTATTGAAGAGGTCTTCGGATTTTCCACAGTGTTATGGAACATTTGTTGACGTTTCAAATTCCAACGGGGATCCATCTTTAGGATAAGATGAAAGATAACATATATATTTCCAAGAATCCCCTCTATGCAGGGATATAATTCTGGTTTTTAAGCTCCCGTGGTTATCAATTATTGAAGAGTTCTCTAAATTTTCCACAGTGTTATTGAAAATTAATTAGTTTTAGTTGTACATTTAGTTAGAATTAGATTTTTTTAATTAAATTTTCCAAATTCTAACCCAAGCATGACATTTTCCAAAATTGAGATTATTTTGGCACCTCATCTTTGGAGAGGTATATCTAGAGATCTACTCAACCAAATTAAGCCCACAATAGTTCATTGGAAATATATGAAAGATAAGGACAAGATGAGATTCTTAATTTTAGAAAATATCATTATTTAATGACCTATAAATCCAGTGGAAAGAAAAGGGACAAATTTGAAACAAAATTATTTTCTATGTTGATTTGTGCAAATTTTATTAGCTTTGGAATTCATTCTCTAGCATTTCTCAAAACCAAATCAAACTCAACAGAAACAATCACATATTGAATTCTATTTGGATTTTAATTTTTTTTTATTTTATTTTTATTTTTAAACAATTTGTTGAGAATGCATTTTTGTTTTCTATTTTGTTTATCAAATTGATTTTAATTCTTAAATTTCAATTGTTTGTGGCAAGAGAACAATGAAAGAGATGAGGAAGAAAATATTCCAATCAATGGAATGGCTCCAACAATAGAACAAAAGGAATTTTAACCAATGAAAATTGTTGGCGAAGGTTTGTTCTTCAACATCTCTCCTATTTGGAATTCGCTTTTGTAATTATAAATAGTAGTTTGTAGAATGTGTAATGGGCTTATCTCTTCTGCAATTTTGTAATTCGTAAAGCACTATTGTAATAGGGATTTCATGTTGTAGGTAGAGAGGATCAATCTCGTATCTGGGAATTATTGGGGTTTGTCTCTTTTCATTCTGAACTATGTATGAGAGGAAAATTTATCATTGTTGCACCTCTTGCTTTTAGCAGCAGAGTCTATGTTTTGGAGGAGCTTGTAGGAGATCAAATTGAAAGAAAAAAGCAAGAAACCGGGTTTTAATTAGTTTGTATTTTAAATACTATTATTTTTAATGAAAAAATCATCTTTTAATGACAGATTTGCGTAAAATGTCTTTCATGTTGAGCACTATTGTTTAATGTGAAAATGAAGGTATTTTTTAAATTATCTATCTAGTTCATTAGCTTCGTAGAGATGTTGTTAATTTTCTCGTTTGTTCCTATGCTTAAATCAAATTTCTGAGTAACTATTTACTGAGGAATTTGTCATCTAATTCATTTAATTTCCAATGACATTGTGTGAATTTCTTCCTAATGTTTTTGGTTTATTATTTTTGGTTAATAGATCTATAAAAAATATGTCTGATAATCATAATATTAGTTAATTAAAATAATTCATTAGTTGCATATTCATCTTAAGTAAGACATGCTTAAAATCTCAAGCATTAAATTACTTTTCTCTACATCTTCCTAATCAAGATAGGCATGAATTTTTTTTCCTTTTGCTTGCATTCTTGGATTAATTTGCATCTTGCGTTCTAGAAGTCCTCTTATCAAAGAGACAAACTTTAGTTGTAGCTTGGTTGAGCCCCAGATCAACTTAAGGATCACTTTCTGGCCTGATTAGCAAGAAGAGACGATTTGATGTCTCTTCTATATTGATAGGTGAAAGTCAAATTTTAAACAAGTAGAGACAAAGATAAGGTAATTGTACCTAGTTTAACTAGTCGGAACCATCATTTCAATGGAAATGAGTTACTTTAAGTTCTCGACCAGGTTGTCTCCCTTATAATGTTGAGGTTGAGAATTTCGAGCTATCAACATTTTTGGCGCTAGAAGGAAGGCCGTAGTAAATTTTGTCTCCAATGATTTTGTGCTTTAAAATTTTATTTTATTACTATGTCTCCATGTAAAAAACTTCTTTGGAATTAATTTATTGGACCTCATCCAACTTCCACTCTGTAAAAGCAGTCCATATCCTGTCTCAGGTAAAATACAATGGTAAGACATATGCTTTTAGTCATCTCCTTCAATTTATTTTAAGTTGCAACAATTTCAATATTGATGAAAACATTAATTGTAGGATCTTCACTTTTACTTTGATAGGAAAAGTTAAATAATGGTGCTTATCACTTCTAGTTGCGTCTGTACATATTTGGGACAAATTTTCAAAGATTTTCCTTCACACGTTTCAGGAATATGACTATGAAAAGGTCTGTGATCAGTTAGAAGAATTGTGTAGGATGGAAGGTGAGACTTTGGATATGTTTTATGTTAGATTTAAATTAATTTTAATAAAATTTCAGTTCAAAGATTTGCCTCCTCAATTCCAATTAATTGGATGATTCATACATTTAGTGTCTTTATCCTTTGAAAACTATCAAGAACCAAAAAATATATCATTTGTTTATAATGATACACTTGATAAAAATAGAAACTTCGATTCTTATCAAATTGAAATTACAAATGATAATGCGAGAAATGCGAGAAATTTACATAATGTTGATCAAGTAGAAATTCAACAAAGTACATAATTTATTAGCAGCAATCACTAGCAATTTAATCAACTAGAAAATGTCGGAAATGCACAATCTACTACTAAAATTAATTCACAATCTATTAATAATAAATTCCAAATCATGGAGCAACTCAACAACAATTTGTGAATCGATCAAATGCACAAATAATCTGAAACATATGTTTGGATAATCAGAAATGATCCATGCATAAAGAAACATTTAGGTATATGTTTTCATCTTCTTATTTTTCTCTCTACCCTAATATCTTTAACAATATTAATTTAATTCATAATCAATCAGCAGTTCCTTTGAATTCAAATTTAATTTTAGAAAATAGAGGAAATGATATTAATAATGAGTTATTAAATATTGGTAGAGAAAATGTAATTGGTGATTCAATCAATAATCTTGAAGATTCTCTTAATTTGGTATTCAATCACTTTCCTGGTTTTGATTTATTTAATTCGAAGCAAAATAGCACTTATGAAGTTATTTATGATGATGAATTGGAACATGAAAATGCTCAAACTCTTTTTTCTTTAGAGATGGTTTTGTCTGATTCCTTAAGTGAATCTATTTTTGAAGATAAAGAAAATTTTAATCAAGGATTTATTCTAGTCCATTATAATTTTCAAACATTCAATCATCATATTAATTTTGGTATTCAAGAACCTATCCCAATTTTTTATTCCTACGATGATAAAATGACCTTTTTGGATCATAAGCTTGAAATTTTCCCATTCCCACAAAAGAATGTAAACGATGAGTTTAAATTTATAATTTATATTGATAATTATGGGAAAGAAATATTTTAAAATAAGTTACAGCCATGTTGTACCATTATTTCTAACATTAATGTAAATTGTAATATTCTTCATTTTCAGTTCCTTCAGTTTGAGTTTGTTTTTATTTCGAATTTCATTTTTGAATATTTGAATACATTGTGCTGGAAATTTGAGTATTCAAACTATAGACACTTATCAAGTGTATTAATAAGCTTGTATGAAAATCAATCTCATAATTTCAAGCATGAAGATCGACTACTTCTTATTTTGAAATTTTATTTATTCATGTTTGGCTAGTTCATGTATTATTTTCAAATGAGTTTATCACAAATTCTGACACTTGAGAGTGAACCGTTTCATTCTAATCATCAATGGAATACTTCTAGAAGCCTTTTAAATATTCACCCATATTTTATCGATCCATTTGAAAAATATCTGGAAGTTCCACTGCTCAGGGAATATATTTCATTTTTTCAGTGTGCAACAGGTTTCAATATTTAAAAATGTATCATTCAATCCAAACCTAATGTATCCTTTTCCCTTGAAATTCTTTCAATCATTCACGGAAATACATACTCATTTTTATGATCCTGTAGGAAAAAATTTGGAAGCATTTTGAGCAATTTTTTTTTTTTTAAATAAGTTTATTTTTCTGAATTTGTTAATTGTACATAGTAGGCTGAATTTTTCTTTTTGCAATTTATTTGTAGCCTTAATCTTGTTGATTGACTTGTACATATACGCAGGAGTTAAAATGAGATAATGGTTAAATTAGAAGTACAATTATACCTAGTCATGTTTCCTTTTCATTCAGTTAGGATTAGGAATAGGACTAATTTTGGTTTGTTTGTTAATTCTTTTTTTTATTTCCTTGTTTGCAGATTTTTTAATAAGCTCAAGCATGAACTTGGTCTTCATTGCCTTGATTTAGTGAATTCATTTTAAGAATAAAAGATCAATTAGATATTTCCAAATCATAACAGGTCCAGGGAAAATATTCATTTTATTATTTTCTATGCTCTGGATTTGTGCTTGGCTTCATGTTTTTTCACGTTGAAAATTTGCAAGTTGAGTCATGATTTAGTTTCTAAAATTATGTATTTGAAATAAAATATTTGTCTCTTACCAATCTTGTTTTTGTTGATGAATTTTATTTTCCTCCATCTTGAATGGAAAATTTTGAAAGGGTATTGAAGCAGAAGAGAAAATCTTTAAAATTTGGCAGTAGTTGAGAAACATTATTGTCCATAAAATTCCTCTATCCTTTCTCCAAATTTTAACATTTGGCTAAATTGATTTTATGCCTATTTATTTAATCCCAGCAAATTCGGCTATATCACAAGAAAAAATTAAAATTTAGTAAGATCATCCGAATAATCCAAATTTTTACGCCACTCGCTCAATTGATATGGCTTTTAGCTAACTGTGAAATAACTATTTTTACTATATAATCTTAGAATCACACAAGTATAATTTGAAGTGTGATTTTGAAAGCCCTTTAAGAATATTACTTCTGAGTAATGTCAGAGAACTATGAGAACTCTACTTTAGTCACTCACTTTCCTCGGATGCTCACATGTTTGGTTAATATGATATGTTCTTTCAGATTAAATATTACAGGGAAACCACTATATTGATGCGCGAAAATAGTGAATGCACTTGTAATATTTTTGAATTTTATTTTCGTGCCATCAAATTTCATAAAGGGACTTGAGATGGATTTCTTGTAATTGTATGAAAATTCTGGTGCTAACTTAAAATAAAAAATGACGAGGAGGATTGCCACTACAATTTAAATGGAAAGTAGATGTTAATTACTCATTTCTTAGTTGTTAATTTAGATTGAATAATGAGATGATTTTGAACATATGAGAATTTTGAAAAATGCATGGGAGAACTTGACAATTCATGAGGTAAATTTACAGTCAATATTCTTCGAGGTATGCATTAACATACTCATCTTTAACTATTGATTTTATCTTTTTATTTCACTTCTTATTTATGTTTTGTTTCTTTTGCAATTCTTAATTGACTTGATTTTTTAGACTTAAGATAAGCAAGAAAGCGACCCATTCAAATATGCAACATGTACAGATAAGTATTTTTTGTTTCATCAAAATTTGTGTATTATTTAGTTTACTTCTATTCATATTTTCCTTCCATCACACATTTAGAAATATGGGTCAATATTCATATTATGCCTCTCATCCATGCATTTGAAATAAAATTTTTATAATATTTATCACTTAGATTTTCTACAAAGAGAGGAAAGTTTGCACAAAAATCTTGCAGCAAATGATCTTATCCATGATTTTATCTATGTCTATTGTGAAACTTATAATTCCTAAGTTGACTTGAACCATTGCATTGCATTTGTTCATATTTTTTTCCCTTTACTCATATTTCTTTTTTCTGAAGGGACTCAGAGCCTCTAATTGGTGAATCGTGGAATCCATATCCTTCGTTTTTCAATTTTTTGAGATCTTTCTTCATAATTTCAGACTTCTTGGCTTATTGGACTCTTGGGTTTGTATTATATCGGAAGCATTTAAAAACAAATTCTGAGATCCACATTTTATTTTCCTCCACTTTTACTCCATTACACTTAGCCAAGGAAATGGCCCTGATTTCATTGTCTTCACTGGAATCTTGTGGTCTCAAAGTCTTGTAAGTTGATTTGAGTTTCAAAAAAGGTTTTTGAGATATTTAACACCAGATATATTCTCATATTTATTAAATATATGACTCCTTTCCTAAAAATCTCATTTTTATAAAAAAATGTAGGTGCTTTTGTTATTTATTAATCAGAACAAAATCTATCAGAGCCATTTTATAAAAATATTATGTCATTGATTATCTCTGATATTTGAATGCCCAATATACAATATTCCCATGTTATATATTAAAATCCATTCACTATCAGACATATTTGATATCGTAAGATTTATTTATAGAAATTTACGAAAGAAAAATGTTCCAAGATCTTGCTTCTAGGACTTCTTATATCGGAGGTGAAATTTAATTAAACTTTGGAAATCAAATGTCATCGAAAATATTGTAAAGAAAGGTATTTTCTTATCAGAGTTTTTCCCATTAAGAAATTTTTGGAAACCTTAAGCCCTCACCTTTCCCTTTGTTTCTCTCGGAAGCTCGGAATTTCAGCTTATCAGGTTAAGTATCCTCGTAGGTTTATGATCAATTCATTTTGATATTTCACTATGCTCACATGAAGTATTTCTTGATTATCTTTGTATATATACGCTTACTTTCATGTTATCATGGTATTCAAGAGCTTGGATATATTTTAATTATAATTTCATAAAATCCAAGTATTCATTACTCAGACGACTTTATGATTTTGGGGATATAAATACTTCATGGTGTGTGCACATGAGAATTTTTTTACTCTTCTCAACAATATTATTGGTTAATGAGAAATTTCATCACCTGTGGTTTGTTTAAATTTTTGCCTTTTTCTCACTATTATATCCCATTTCATTATCTCAATCATCATTTAGTGTGCATCTTCATTTGTCTTTCAAGGCACTCTTGAGAAGCCAGTATGGTAATGTAGCAATTGGTAAGGAATTTGGAACAGGTAAAGGTAATGGATCATAGTTAAATCATGTTAGTTTCTCTTATATTTGAATATATCACTCTATATTTAGCATGAAAAATTTCAAGACCTCTCCATCTACACATGCATTACACCATTTTGGACTTGGTCGTGATTCTCGAAAATTTATGAGAATCATGGAGTGAATATCAAATTTGAAATATTAAGAGAAAAATCCTTGTTGCAATTCACAAAGAAGCATCACTTCATTCTCATTTATATGTATTTGGTTTGCTTATGATTCCTTGAAAGTGAGACATCATTTTCTAGTTTACTACTTGTTTTAGTTTAGATTTAATAAATGTTGATTTTGGGTCAATAAAATTTCAAAAGTTCAACTTCTTCATGCTTTTATTTCTAATTAAAAGAAGAGGTTACTTTTATTAGAGAAAATGATATATCTAAGGTATCATCAAAAAAAAAAAATTCAGTGATAAGTTTCATGTGCCCACTTTCATTCATTTCCATTTTTTACTTTTGGTTTCAGTTTTGTGTTTACTTTTTGATGATATAAAACTATGTTTTGGCAGGTCTCCCAATTTTTTTTTGGACTTCTACCAACTCAGATTTGAAGCTCATTCTCTTTGTTGTTTCCCTCTGAATTTTGGAATAGCAGTTATAATGTTTATCGAATCAGCTAAATTGGGGA
The DNA here is from genome assembly GCA_034641835.2 of Pinus albicaulis. NCBI lineage: Eukaryota > Viridiplantae > Streptophyta > Pinopsida > Pinales > Pinaceae > Pinus > Pinus albicaulis. Next base: position 625,027,412 of record CM076580.1, on the reverse strand, counting down.
GTCCCTGAACTTTTTACTTGTTTCTTAAGCAATGATTTTATCAGAATATTGGTTAAGATGCTTTTATGCAAAATTTTCTTTGAAACAAGAAAATTTGCAGCATCCAAAGACTTCTCATTTAGCTTATTATATCTCATCACTGTTATTTACCCTTTAATTTCAGAATCCTAATTTCTTATAAATCCTCTTGATAAAATTTACTATATTCTCAACAAAATATGAACGTTCACATGATTATCTTCTCTTACTCTTTTTGTTGAGACATGTGTTTAAATAGTCTTGTTGGGGTTTGTCTTTTAAATTTTGGATTCTTCTTTCAACTTTTGTTTTCTTCGTTATTATATTTTCTGAGTTTGTTGATTTCTTTTTACTTCAATTTGGAATTCTTTTCCTTTTTCTTTCAATTTTGGCTTTATTTTGGTGACTTCATTGAGATTTGTGTGGAATACCTTTTCCTCACCCAACAATGGTTGAAAGACATGGGAAATATTTACTCTATCTATTCAGGGAATTTCATTTATCATTAAAAGTATATATTTATGGAACCATAAGGCCTGCTTGCTTTAAATATTTTTCATGGAGGAACACACATATTTGATAAGTGATATAGTTCACCTTTTCAAAGAAAGAACTGACTTGAGTTTAACATGATGAATCCCTCTCACCCCTCCACTTTATAAAACCTCTGATTGATAGTTGCAGGGAAATATTTTTTGATTCAACATTATGAAATAATTATATACATTAACATAAGTCTCTATTACCATCCCACTTCTTTTACTCAGGTACATCATAAACCAAAAGATCTCAAAAATGCTTATCAAAAGGGTGATTAAAAGAGGAAGCATGGGAAATACAAGTAAACTTGTCAGGGCTATGATTGTATAGCATAAAAGACAAATTCGTTGGGGTACAGTTCAAAATTGGTGGCATCGAAGAAATGTTAGAGACCATTCATAACAATTGATATATGTCTTATAAAAAACTCCTATATGTACCTTCTTCAATTTCTCATACAAGGTAATTTTAAAATTAAATTTTCCCAAATTTTGGATTCATGATTTTTACTCAAGTTTGAATTTGAGTACTTATCTTTTCAAACTCATATTGGTTAATCTATTTATGTGGGACCCATGGAAAAGTTTTATTTTTTGATGGTTTGATGAATTCCACACTTTTAACCTTTGGGTAAATTGAAGTTCATCATATTTAACCAGAGATAACTGGTTCTTCTACCATGTGTCGTCATTGTTGAGGTGAAACTTTCAACTCCCCCATTTTTTACTTATTTATTTCAAATAATGGGGACCCTTTCCTTAAATTTTTGGCTAAACCACCTTTTATGATATTCATTTGGTTAACTATCCTACAATTTTCCCTAGTTTGAACATTGTCTCTGGATTTCTATTTTGATTGTTTCGTTATGTTCGACTTTCCGCTATATTTCTATCGGTACTTGTTTCTTCTAATTTGATTATATGGTTTGCAAATGAAACTCCTCTGGAGTTTGATCATTTTATGGCGTGGGTTAAAAAATGTATATTATTTTAATTTTTGTAAATAAATTAGTAATTAATTGTAAATATTGATTTTTTTATTAATTTTTGCTAACATTCCTATGAAATTAGCACAACCAAATTGTAGAACAATTAAAGTGATGTGTTTTAGATCTAGGAAGTTAATATACATTTCAATTCGTAATACTCCCGAAATCCTGCAATTATTCATTCTCCAAAGTGGCTGTAATTTTTAAGGTTGGGACTTTTATTACCAAGTGGTTGTAGTTTATGGATGGGACCCACTCCACATAGGCTCAACTTCACGTTATACCCCCCACTAAAAAATTCCTGACACACCTCATAATATCGGAATGCATATATCGGAGTTGCACCTTTAAAAAAAGTACGATAAACATAAACCCCAATAAAGCCATCACTCATAAAGGCAAATCTCCATCCGAACTATATTATATTGTAACTTCTATTTTGAGAAAGTTAAGATAAAACTCATCTCCGATATGACTTCCCCAATGATCACTTTATTAATATAATCACATTAAAGGGGATTTTACCAAGGTTTATTACAAGTCTTGTGCGGCTTTATATAAATGAATATAAAAATCTGTTGGACCCACAAACATCATTTATTATATTGGTGTTTGAATTATCGTAAATTTTATTATGTAACACCTCTGATATCCCACACCTCTGATACCCCGCACCTCTCATATTACCATTAAAGCTATTTATCATAACTTTTTTATCGGAAGCCTGTTTCTAAAACCCAAGATATGTCACTTCCGATATGCCTTACTCTCTAATACTTCTGATATTTTATGGCTCGATTCTTCTGATCTCCAATGTTTCACTTCACTTTTGATGTCCCACAGAGCTTATATGATCTTGGTCTAACCTTTGTTTAATAATGTTTGTATAAAATTTATTTATTAACACTTGTGATTTATTTTAATGTTTTGTATATAACATTTGATATTATTTTTATAATATTTAATTTGTTGTTTATTAAATTAATTTTAATTCAACTAATTAATTCAATTTTTAATTAATATCTAGATTTATTAATTTGTAATTAATTTAATTAATTCAAATTTTATTTTTTGAGAATTATATTGGATTTTGTAATTAATTTAGCAATTTTTTAAAAATGTAATTTAATTTAATGTTTTTAAATAGAATGTATATAATTAATTTAATAAATTATAATTAGTTAAAAATTAATTAGTTTTAGTTGTATATTTAATTAGAATTAGATTTTTTTAATTAATTTTTCCAAATTTTAACCGAGACATTTTCGAGAATTCGGATTATTTTGGCACCCCATCTTTGGAGCGGCATATTTGGAGTTCTAGTCAACCAAATTAAGCCCACAATAGTTCATTGGAAAGATATGACAGAGGAGGACAATCTGGGATGCTTAATTTTATAAAATCTCATCATTTAGTAACCAATAAATCCAACGGGAAAAAAATGATGAATTTGAAACAAATATAATTTTTATGTTGATTTGTACAAATTTTATTAGCTTTGGAATTCCTCCTCCAGCATTTCTTGAAAGTAAATCAGACTCAACAGAAACAATCACATCTTGAATTTTCTTTAGATTTTAGTTTATTTTTATTTTTAAACAATTTTTTGAGAATGGATTTTGTTCTCTTTTGTTCACCAAATTGATTTTAATTCATAAATTTGAATCGGTTATGACAAGAGAAAAGTGAAAGAGATGAGGAAGAAAATATTTCAATCAATGGAATGGCTCCAACAATCGAATAAAATGAATTTTAACCAATGAAAATTGTTGGAAAAAAATTGTTCTTCAACAACTCTCTTATTTGAAATTCAATTTTGTAATTATAAATAGTTGTTTGTAGAATGTGTAATGGGTTTCTCTCTTCTACAAATTTTTAATTCTTAAAACACTATTGTAATAGGGATTTCAGGTTGTAGGTAGAGAGGATAAATCTCAGTTCTGGCAATTATTGGAGTTTGTCTATTTTCATTCTGATCTATGTATGAGAGACAAATCTTGAACTATTGTATCTCTTGCTTTTATCAGCAGAGTTTATGCTTTGGAGGAGCTTCTAGGAGATCAAATTTAAAGAAAAAAGCAATAAACTAGGTTTTAATGAGTTTGTATTTTAAACACTATTATTTTTAATGAAAATTTCATCTTTTTAATGAAAGATTTTCGTAAAATATCTTTCATGTCGAGAACTATTGTTTAATGTGTAAATGAAGGTCTTTTTTGAATTAGTTTTCTAGTTCATTAGCTTCATAGATATGTTGTTAATTTTCTCTTTTGTTCTTATGCTTAAATCATATTTATGAGTAATTATTTACTCAGAAATATGTCATCAATTCTAATTTAATTTCCATTGATATTATGTGAATTTATTCCTAATGTTTTTGGTTTATTATTTGTGGTTAATGTATCTCTAAACAATATGTCTGGTAATCATAATATTTGTTAATTGAACTACTCCATTAGTTTAATATTCATCTTAAGTCAGACATGCTTAAAATATCAATCATTAAATTACTTTTCTCTTGGTTGGGTCTGGTCTACATCTTCCTAATCGAGATAGGATTAGGATTTCGTTCCTTTTGCTTGCATTCTAGGATTAATTTACATCTTGCATTCTATAAGTCCTCTTATAAAAGAGAAAAACTTTAGTTGTGGCTTGGTTAAGCCCCAAATCAGCTTAAGGATCACTTTCTTTCCTACTCAACAAGAAGAGTTGATCTGATGTGTCTTCTCTATTGATAAGTAAAAGTCAAATTTTAGGCCAGTAGAGACAAACAAAAGGTAATTGGACCTAGTTTAACCAGTCAGATCTATCATTTCAACGGAAAATGAGCTGCTTTAAGTTCTCGACCAGATGGTCTCCCTTATAATGTTGAGGCTAAGAATTTCGAGCCATCAACAAAGCCATGAAGTAGAGGTTAGTATATGTTACAATATGTTGTGAACTAGGATATGGAAACTATATAACACAAAGCTTGGGTATATTATAGGGATTTATACCTTGGGGAATAAAATGCAAGGGAATGGAAGAGATACACATAATTTCTAAAAGAGAAATTTCAAAATCAAATAGGAGGATGATCAATTGGTCCAGGCTCTAAACCCATTAGGGGAATACATACCAAAATTAGGATAAAAGGCTTTGGATAAGGAGGGAAGAGAGGAACTACATGCCTAGTGATTGGAAGTCATATGGAAACTTAAGATCCCTTAAAAATCTAATCTTTTAATGTGGTTGATCTTAAACAATTTACCTGCAATATTATGGAAAAAAAATAAAAAGAAAAAATATATTTTTGGACTACATGGTATAGCCTAAGGTAATAATTAGAAGAAACAAATGCACATCTAACCATGAATTTCTCTATAACTTTTGAAGTTTTAATGAGGTGGGAAGTTTGATGGAGTGCCAAAATTTCTCAGTAGCAGAACATATTAAAGGGGCCTTATGGACTTGATGTGCAACAAGGACTTAAATTAGATTAGATACGTTCCCTTAAAAATTGTAGGGGGGAGTTTGGTTGGCCATAAATGTGACTCATTTGTTTGAAAACAAAGAGGCATCATCCTTAGAATGTGGTGTTGGGCCACTAAACATACTTAATGTTTATCCAAATTTCTAGGACCTAAATCTTTGTAAAGATTCAAGAAAGTGGAACTTAATAATCCCATTCCTTGGGATTTATTTGATGGAGCCTCACATGAAACTCCATTTAAGGGTGGAGCAAGAGGAATTGTGTCTATAAATCCAACATACAACAACTTATTAAAAAAAGCATTGTCCAGGAAACTTGTAATTACTATGAATTAATGTCTCTCAAACTAGTCCTTAGACCAACTTATGAGGTTAGAGTCTCAAACATTAAAATCTTTAGAGATTCTCTAATAGCTATTAAATGGATAATAAAGGAAATGGTATTAAGGAATTTCACATTATAGCCATTGTATAATGACATTTGTTCTATTCTTTAAATTTTATCACACATCTATATGGATAGGAACATGATTGTTGATGATATTTCAAAATATGGAACAAGTCCATAATATGGAAGGTGGTGGATCTCTAAAAGGCTAGAGAGGATGGTCTTAGAATATGCTCATGATTGGTGGCTCCAACTCTACTTTTATTTTTTGAATTACTTAATGTATAAAGATGTGGATATATTGACAATTACCACATGTTTCACATCATAATATCCTCCTAAGTTCTCTTATTGAGCGAAATGGAGAAAGCTAGGGTTCCATTAGATGCCATTGCAGTCGATTCGTTCAGAGTCACAGTTCCTGGATCAAACGCAGCCACCCTCAAGCACAATAGCAAAGGTCCGATCCAGCCTCATGAGACCGACCCGGACCTAACACCTCTAAGCAACAGCTCTGCTGCCGACGTCATAAATGCGACTGCCACCACTACGACTATATCAGCAGTAGCCTCCCGTGACTATAATGGGGGTCTGATCCAATGCAGGAGGGTTGTATTCATAGCAGCTGGAGCCTACAGAAGCAAACACATAGACTCTCCTACAACCGCCACCCTGGGGACGCTCTGCCTCTCGGATATGCAAGCCGAGAAATCAAAGGAGCCATCGCTGGATAAACAAACCTGGCTTAACAGTGACACATTCACTAGCAAGAGAGGATCTCAAAACATGAAAGGGTTTATGCATGTGAATCTCATCACTCAGCATACATCAAGCCCCAGCATGGCCTCGCGGATCTGGGAATCCAAAGATCAAGCACGCTCCTGTCTCAGATATGCTCTGGTAGACATGATTTCTCAGATCTCTTATCCCCTTCTTTCCATATCCAGGTTTCGCTTCTCTCTGGAAAAACCATGCTCCATTGGGTGCGCTCAACATATTTAGTGCAAAACCTCTCGCATGACCTCGAACAAAGGTTGGGGATACCCTCTGCTCTTCAGAGACTTCTATATGGAGGTAAACATATAGAGAACACCCTTCCCCTCTCTTTTTACAGTATTGAAAGAGATGATTATGTAGTTTTAACCCTTCGTCTACGAGGGGGAGCGATCGGGTAACCATCTTCTGCTCCTTATTTCTCCTACAAAGATGTGGTCCATGCATAGCCATCCAAGAAAACTGCTCAACCTGCTGAGGTTCCCAAGCCTTTTTTGGTTGATAAACTGGAGGAATTTCTCTCCATAGATATCTCCCATCCATCTCTGGATGATCAACTTCACATTTATTCAAAATCTGCCATTATTTATCGATTCAATGGACTATGGCCTCGCACAACAGATCTATACCAATGGATTCACTCCACTTGGACCAAAAACGGGAAGGTTATGTTCTGCTCGAAGGGTTTCTTCATTGTTGTGTTTTATTTCAACGAAGACTATTAAAAAGCCTTAAATGAAGACCCATGGTTTTGGGGAACTGCAGGGCTATTCCTCACCCCCTGGTTCCCAGACTTCGACCCCTCTACGACAGTTATCTCCAAGCTTACTATTTGGGTCAGACTCCCGAACCTTCCTTCACATCTATGGAACTTTTCTGTCTTCCAAGGGATTGGAAACACACTGTGCCACTTTCTGGCAACGAATCCCTCTAAAGGGGAGAAAGGAATATACACCTATGGGAGAACTGTGTGGAAATAGACATAAGCAAAGGATTTCCTAACTAAATCAACCTTAAAGTTGGGGATTTCTTGTGGACACAGACCTTGGAATATGAGAACACAGCTTTCTAATGCCACCACTACCATTAAATAGGGCACCTTCAGAACACATGTGCCACGTTCCTTGCCCAAAAAAAGAAAATAAATCACAAATAAAAATCTAAAAGTTAGAAACCATGTGATCCACCCCCCATAGATGACATTGAGTCCTTTAGCTCGGATGAGGAGGAGGCAGAAGCAGAAGGGGGGGACAAAAATCAGGCAAAGGACACACCCTCGGCAAGCCCTGAGGGTCTCATTAATCCACTGAGCACACAGAAACGTACACACAAGTCCTCCTCCTCCGATTCGGACAAGGAGACACTTCCTATAGTCAACAACAATATGTAAGTAGTTCCATCCCATTTGCACCACAACGGTTGGGTCAAAGTTAGCAAAAAGAAAGGAAAAAAATGTCGCATGGAAGATTCGACCCATTCTAGGTAGATTTCTGTGGCTATCCCTTTGATACCTTGTTACACACTTCTTGTTCCCTTTTTTTTATTCTCTGGTTACTCAACGGGACCGAGGTTGATAGTTTATCATTACCGGCTTCCCTGCTATCTTGTTTCTCTTGATTTTAACTTCACATTGTACCATATGCTTTCTTAATAGAATTAGTCTAATTTACAAAAAAAAAATGTATAAAGATGTGATAATATGTTGATAAACAATGTATAGAGCACAAAATTCTTAAAGTTGTTTTCTTGAGCTAACGAATGAAAAATCTTATTTTGCGTTGACGAAATAAACCTTTATCAATGTAGAGATACAACTGATAGAGAAGGTTGATGAAGTCAATGATCCTTCCTAAAACTACAAGTTGTTTGGAATGATCTAATCATTTGGTAAATTGTAATACTATTCTTATAAATAAAATTAGAAATGTTTTCGTTGGAAAAAGTGAATGCATCGAATAATTTAAAGTTTAAAGGATTATTATAATGTTAAGGACTATAATCCATGCATTTGATGTATTATAATATTGTTCTTATAAATAAAATTACAAATATTTTTCTTTGGAAAAAGTGAATGCATTTGATATTTAAAGTTAACTGATTATTTTCAAAGTTAAGAGCTATATGCCCTCTTGTATCTATCAAGGCTCAATACAAAGTGGTATTATAGCTATTTCCTGGGCAAAATATTGGAGTTTTGTTTTTGTATTTTTTTCGAAGGAAAAGAGGACGATAGTATTCAAATGGATTTCTAAAAAAATTTATGTAAAATTTGAATAAAACAACTATAGATCTGAGTTCATCTTTAAAAAGCACCCAATTCCGATTAAAGACAAAAACTCCAAAATGGAATTTGAGAAGAAAAGTTATCACTAATTTAAATTCAATTGTTTTGAAATTTTTTGGTGATGGCTACACACTTTGTAAATCATATATATTTTGATAGAGTGCCTAGATTCAAACTAATGTTAGAGGGTGTCCATGGAATTTGATAATTATGGTCATAATAGTCAATTAGAGAAATATCACAAAAAAATTATGATCATTTTATGTTAGCCACCTTCAAACCCTAACTACATAAATGAACTTTTTAAAACCTAAGTTATTTTCTTCAAAACCCTAGTTATATTTTTGGGCTACAACAAGAAAGATGTATTTTACAAGAAAATATGATGGTGTTACTACTGTGAATAATACATAAAGGAAGTGAATGGATTGGATACTTGAAGAATGAATTGGATACATTGTCTATACATGGGTTTAAACAACAATTATGCCATATGGTAGAGTTTTCTTAATGTGGAAAAGCTAAAGATACTTTCAAATGAAGCATATGGAAAAGTGTTTTTGGATAAGTCATCTCATGTTGGGAAGAAAGATAAAGAGATTAAAAAGGAAATTTTTATGCCCAAACTTCTTATTACATGTTTATGGATTTATTTAACAAGTGAATGTTATTATTTATATAAATCCTGCTAGTAGACATAATTTCATAAATGTTAACTTAGATAAAAGATTTCAAGTTCCCATAATTCAAAGCACATAGGTTGAGGGTGAGAATCTTCAAATTTATAAATATTTGAAAATTACCTTGGGTAAATATATGTTGCATTTAAATTTTCATGATATAGATTGGGTGATGTGAATATTGTTAGTGGAATATCTTTGGATGGACTCAATTCTTATGGTTAATATTGATGTTCAAAAAAAGTTTTTGAAGCATTGGTACAAGAAAAATAAAGTTATATTGTAGGATATTTCACTAACTAAACAAGAAAGGCCCAAGGGAGCACCTAAATAAATCCTTGCAAAGAAACTAATTGTAGTACCTATTGATACATAAAATGAAGAGTTTAAGTTTGAATTAGAATAAAATCATACATAAGAATATGAATAAAGTGACAACAAAGACATGGAAGAGAAGAAGTTGTTAAGGATCTAAATGACTTAGAGTAACCACATGTTGAATGTGACAACCCTTTTGCTACCCTTTTTGCAAATGTCACAATGAATTTTAATTCATGTAAATATTGTGGAAATGTAAACACAATGACTGGGTTGAGAGGAGTGGACATGGATTTATAGGTCTGAGGAGGAGTTTCTTGAGAAGTGATTAAACTCAGGGTACATTATTTCATATATTGCCACCAGTATCTGACTGAATTTCATGACTTGCATATTAGGTAGAGAGGTTGAGTGTTGCCTTCATGAGTCAAGGACAAGTCCATACTATATTAACCCTCAAGGGGTGCGTTGGTGTGGTCAATACACAAGAGGGAGAAGAGGATTCAATAGTAAAAAAGTTTGACGGGAAGCAAGTAGAGTTGGCTAGATGACAATAGGAAATTAGGCAGAGACTCTCAGGTAAGGGAGACCTGGATGAATGTTATAAAATCATAAATGCGGAAAGATTTTCTTATTCTTCATAATTACTTGTGATGTTTCTTAGTATTATGATGCTTTATATCTTCTTTCTTTCAGTTCATTAATCAATTACCAAAGCGACAACACATAAAACAATGGAAACCATATATAGGCACATGCCAGGGAAAAACACCCCTCGAGGGGAAAACCCAGTCAAGAAATTATCCCTTTCAATAGTTGATTAGGTGATCATGTCCTAGGTGAAGAAAAAGCTCAAAATTTTATTTGCTCAAAATTGGTTGAAACCTGAGTGACCGGATAGTCCTCGGTGATATGATCCTAATGCCATGAATGACACTCAAATCTGACACTGTATGTGGAAGTTATGAAGCTTTGAAGTTTTCAGTAAACTACAAAAAGCCCAATTTGACTCAATTTGATTTTGAATAAAAATTATTAAAAAAATAATATTCCACAAAATATTCCATAGAATATTCTGCAAAATATTATGGGCAGACCAATGAACAAGCGCCATGTGGCCAGCCTAGAGGCCACCATGTGGCCCCAAGAATGCAAAGTTTTTATTGTGCAAAATTTATCATAGTCAACAGAGTTCGAACGCGGGTCGATGGGCTGGCAGCCAATGCACCCAACTGTCCGTGATGTGGTGATTTTTAACCCTATTGGGTCACACACACTATATGAAGTTTCAATTAAAATAGGGCGAGGCCGAAAGGGGGCCAGCCCCCTCTACAACGTGACCATCACGCGGAGACCAAGCCCTAAGTTCAAGTTGGCGGTTAATGTAATGGTTAAGTTTTATGTGTTGCGGATAGGTCACATGACCAGCGGCGACGGGTTTGGAACATTTTAATGTTACGGTTTGAAAACCGATAAGCCCAACAATATATGCCGACGGGTGTAGTCACATGACCCCCATAAAATTTAATGCAAGCCTAACCGTAGTGGATATTCTAGCAGACTTTGCCCGATTTGGTGTTGTTCCCTAAATTAGTGGATTTATCTACAGTTCCACCATAATTGGTGGAGTTTTTCTAGCCCTAATTAGGAAAAAGTTGTTTGGCTCATAACTTTTGCTAGGGAAGACCATTTGGAGCGATTTTTTTTTTTTTTGGGTAATTTGAGCATTCCAAAGCCAATGGTGTAGGTTGCATAGGCAACAAAGATCATCTTTAGGTACTTTGTCAACAAATAATCTTGGAGAGCCATAAGGGCCTAGGGAGTGTTGGAGCTGTATTGGGCTATGGTTAAACTTTGGAGGAGAAAAAAAATCCTATCTTTACTGTTTTTAGTGTTCTAAACTCATTTCTACATCTATTTTTGCATGTTTAGGCTTTCTTCACACTATATAACTAATTTTGAGCATAATAAGAGCAAGGACATGCCCTTTCTAGGGCCTTGGACCCGAAAGATGTAGCCCAAGAGGGGTGAACTGCCTTATCATATGTTGTGTTATATTCTGTGATTTATTTGTTGTGTTTTATTAGAGTTAAAGATGTTAAACAGTAAAAAGAAATAAGCCTCCTACATAAAAAAAGACTCATAAATTCACCAAAAGAATTTTGTTCCAATTGAAAAACATATTAAACAGTTTGCACACATAAGTTTATGGATAATGAAAACCTTGCACTTGCAAACAAGTAGTTTCATTTCCAGATCATTAGTGATTACTTCTATTATTTATTTAGGCAGAGTCTATAAAGGGCCAACAAGCTTCAGGATCTCATCCTTTATTTAAAGGTGACATATCCTGTAAATGCCCCTACAGTCCATCTCTATATTAGAAATAAGAAGTTATCAGATTTCAGATTAGATTGGTATCAGAGCAAAGGTTTGAGCTCAAAATTTGTAAGTTTTGTGCAAAGAAATATTTTACTGTTTTGCAAATTTGATGCTTACTAGGCTTAAAATTAAAAGAGGGGAAGGAAAATTGGTTAGAGCACAAGACAATCCTCAACCAAGGAGGGCCAGGGTGCCATTATATCCACCTTATATCTCGCCCTCAATAGCCTTAGAAGCAGCTACAAGCATGTCTTCAAGATAAGAAGAAGCTCATGAAGAAATGGATCCCAAGGAAGAAGAAAGGGTTTTTCGGAAAGCTTTCTTGGATATGACTAAAATGGTAAGGATCCTCTATCAAGAAAGAAATGATAGAATTGCTGGAGAAGGGTCTAAAAGCCAAAAAGAAGGAGAGGATTCCTCAGGAAGAAAGAAGGGTAATGATCAGTCAAAGAAAGGGAATGGAGGAAATGGTGATCCATCATCTCCATCGTCATCCTCTTCCTCGTCATCATCTTCCTCGACTTTGGTAAATCAGTCACATAAGTCGAAAACCACTGGTAAAAATCATGTTTTAAAGCTTGATGTCAAATTTTAATTTCCAATGTTTAATGGTGATGTTAATGTAGAGAAATTAGATAATTGGATCAGACAACTAGAGGTCTATTCAAGGATTCAAAATCTGCATGATGATGACACCAAAATACAATTAGACTCACTAAGGATGGATGGAGTAGCATTGGTTTGGTGGGAAACCAAAACCAGGGAGGAAATCAAGAAACATGGTAAGATTTCTTTATCATGGACTGAGTTTATTTCTGCAATCAAGAAACAATTTAATCCTCTTTCTCACCTTCAAAAGGCTATAATGAACTGGCAAAACTTTAGACAGCTTAAAGGACAAAGTGTTCAAGAATACACTCAAGAGTTTAGGAGAAGAGCACTCTTGTTAGGAGTAGACTTAAAAAGTCAAGATACTTTGCTAAAGTATATAGGTGGTTTGCATAATTACCTTATGCATACTATCCTTATGTTTAATCCTACTAGTCTAGACGAAGTTTGTGTATAAGCTACGCATTTAGAGGCTAGAGGAAAAAAACACTTTTGATGCACTAAATGAGGGTAGTGATTTCAAAAGCAAAGGAAGAAAAAGGATTGCAAATTCCAGAAAGGAAAAAGGAAAATTCTTTTGCAAAAACTGTTCAAAAACAAGCCACGATGAAGATCACTGTTGGAAGCTTCATCCGGAGCTGAAACCAAAGAAATATAAAAACAAAGATAAGACCAAAGAAAAGGGGAAAAATGTAGCAATTGCTGAACAAGACTTAGGGTCTAAATCATGTGATGAGACAAAAATTATCACCATGGTATTAAAGAACATAAAGGGGAAAGAGGTTGTACAAGAAACAAATCCCAGTTCTAGCTCATTAAACTGTCACAGAGATACTCAAGATGAAAAGAGGAGGATAGAGCTATTTCATGTGAGGATAATCTCAAACCACACAAATATAGACACACTTTTTGATAGTGGGTCTCAATCTAATATCATCTCAGAAGACTTGGTCAAACAGCTGAAACTTGAGACAATTCCACATCCAAAGCCTTATCCACTTGGGTGGATATGCAAGGATGCAAACTTACAAGTGTCAAAGAAGTGCATCTTGCACTTTGCTATAAAAGCTCATTATGTTGATTGGGTTGAACTGGATGTAGTACCGCTTGACATTACAGGTGTTGTGTTAGGTAGTCCATATTTATATCACAAAAAGGCCATCTTTCATCACCATGAGAACAAGTATCACTTGTTCAAGGATGGAAAAGAGTACATTGTGAGAACACATAATAAGAACCTAGAATCTTCTTTAGTCCATGCAGGTCAATTGAAAAGGCTAGTTAATGCAAGTCAAAATATGACTTTGTTGATGTTTAAACAACAAGCTTTTGTACATTTACCTTTTCATGATATTGCTAATGATATGTCTCAGTCTGATAACAGTTTGTTTTTGAGATGGAAAGGACAAAGTGTCTGTGAAAAGCAGTGCAAGAGTCCATGAGATGGAAAGGCATGCAAGCAAAGAGGGCACACAGTTAGCATGGGTCAATGTTGGTTTCAGAATGGCAGATTGGGATGGCAAGAAAACTTGGTCAAGAATTGGCATAAGTACAGGGTTCAATCAGCTAAAATTCGCCATGTGAACAGTTGGCAAGGTGAATCTTATTTTCAGTTTTCTTTGAAGTTTTACCATTGTAGAAACAATATCCTTTCTGCAAATTATAGTTGTTGTTCTGAAAATTTCAAGAATTTGCATCATGACTCAGTCAATTTTAGCAACGGTCGGTCAGTGAATCAAAGGAACAATTTATCGTTTTATGAGAAGCTCAATTTGATGAAGTCAGGAAGATTTCAGTGGTTGAAAGTTGTAAGAGTGGAGAATCAGTCTCCTCATCTTCATTTTCTATAATCAGAGAGCTTTTGTGAGTCCAAAAGCTTCCCATTTGGGAGGTTTGATCAGGTGATCATGTTCTAAGTTGTAAAAATTCTCAAAATTTTATTTGCTCAAAATTGGTTGGAACCTGAGCAACCGGATAGGCCTCGGTGATACGATCCTAATGCCATAAACAACACTCGAATCCAACACTGTATGTGGAAGTTATGAAGCTTTAAAGTTTTCAGTAAACTACAAAAAGCCCAATTTGACTCAGTTTGACTTTGAATAAAAATTATTAAAAAAAGAATATTCCACAGAATATTTTGGGAATATTCCATAGAATATGCTGGGCGAACCAATGAATGGGTGCCACATGGCCAGGCCAAAGGCCACCACGTGGCCCCAAGAATGCAAAGTTTTTATTGTGAAAAAAATATCATAATCAACAGAGTTCGAACGCGGGTCGATGGGCTGGCAGCCAACGCACCCGACCGCCCGTGCTGTGGTGATTCTTAACCCTATTGGGTCACAAGCACTATATGAATTTTCAATTAAAATAGGGCAAGGCTGAAAGGGGGCTAGCCCCCTCTACAACGTGACCATTGTGCGGAGACCAAGCCCTAACTCCAAGTCGACGGTTAACGTAATGGTTAAGTTTTATGTGTTGCGGATAGGTCACATGACTAGCGGCGATGGGTTCAGAACTTTTTAATGTTACGGTTTGAAAACCATTAAGCCCAACAATATATGCTGATGGGTGCGGTCACATGACCCCCGTAAAATTTAATGCCAACCTAACCGTAGTGGATATTCTGGCAGACTCCACCCGATTTTGCGTTGTTCCCTAAATTAGTGGCTTTATCTGCAGTTCCACCACAATTGGTCGAGTTTTTCTAGCCCTAATTAGGCAAAAGTTGTTTGGCTCATAACTTTTGCTAGGGAAGACCATTTGGAGCGATTTTTTTTTTTTTTTTTGGGTAATTCGAGCATTCGAGAGCCAATGGTGCAGGTTGTAGAGGCAACATAGATCATCTTTAGGTACTTTTTCAGCAGAGAAGCTTGGAGAGCCATCAGGGCCTAGGGAGTGTTGGAGCTGTATTGGGCTATGGTTAACCTTTGGAGGTGAAACAAAAACCTACCTTTACTATTTTTCAGTGTTCTAAACTCATTTCTACAGCTATTTTTTCCTGTTTATGCTTTCTTCACACTGTATAACTAATTTTGAGCATAATAAGAGAAATTACATGCCCATTTGGGGGCCTTGGACCTGGCAGATGTAGCCCAGGAGGGGCGAACTGCCTTATCATATGCTGTGTTATATTATGTGATATATTTTTTGTGTTTTATCAGAGTTAAAGATATTAAACAGTAAAAAGAAATAAGCCTCCTACACACAAAAAGACTCATAAATTCACTAAAAGAATTTTGTTCCAATTGAAAAACATATTAAACAGTTTGCACACATAATTTTATGGATAATGAATACCTTGCACTAGTAAACAAGTAGTTTCATTTCTAGATCATTAGTGATTACTTCTATTATTTCTTTAGGCAGAGTCTGTAAAGGGCCAGCAAGCTTCAAGATCTCATCCTTTCTTTAAAGGTGACATATCCTGTAAATGCCCCTACAGTCCATCTCTGTATTAGAAATAAGAAGTTCTCACATTTCAAATCAGAACATTGAATAAGGAAGCAAACGCTACGTTTTTTGAAGTTACTACCAATACAAATCATCACACAGAAATCAAAGTAATTGCACCCAAGTAATATGATTTCAAACTGGCTGTATTCATATTGGAATAGTGTTTATATATATATATATATATATATATATATCTTGCTAACAAAAACAGATTGCCTTACACCATAAATCCACATCGATTTCATTTAATGTTTCACGCAGTCTCGTAGGAAATTAAATTAGCATATACCAAAACATCATCTTCAGATCATGCTACTGCCCCATGATTCCACTGCGACTGCGTTAAACTATTACTGTTGTATTAGATTCATTTTGTGCTGGTTGCATAACACATCTCCATGGTCTTCAACTCCTCCAACACTTGCGTCCACACACCTATGCTTATTCCTGGCCACACTCCACTCCCATATGTTAAGACTGCTCTTTCATGGCCAGCTGTTAAGACCGCATTCATAGCAGTGCATTAAGGCTGCACACCATGCATACACAGGTATTGCATCTTAAACAAACCGATGGTATTTGCATTTACCTTTTTTGTGCTTGAATGCACCAATTTTGTTGCATTCACACAATCAAATACAACATATACATATAAAGTTTGTAAAATTCAGGTTTTGGTTTCCAATTTGGAACCACACCAATCACTTACACTCTGCAAATCTGAGGTTGCCTTTTGTCAACGTTGGTTTTTCGAATTCACCAATTGTCTTGTGTTCACCCACTCATACATGGCATATATATAATTTCAAAGATTAAATTAACTCAGGACGAAATTCAAATATTTAAGTCAAACCTCCAGCAGTCTATCACACACTAAACTCTAACCTCCAAGACTTCCGATCGCACCCCGCCAGGCATGGATATCTGGCTATAATACCAAATGATGTAGGGATTCTGCTATAAAACAAATCCTTGCGCATAATAAAAGAGTGTGTGTTCCTCTTACAAGAAATCATCAATTTAATCCTCAATAAAGCCTACTTAGACTCAATTTAAAACACATATGAAGAGAGAGCCAAACAGTAAACAAAATAATTGCATAAAATAAAACCAGAAATTTACAAATGAAAACCCTTCCTTGGCCGAATATTACAATGATTGGCCTCTCGGATCTCGCCATTCACATGAACTCCCACACTAATTCTCTCTATCTCTCTTTATTCCCCACTCCCACACAAGCTTCATATTTATACACAATTAATGAATTAACTCCAATCCATGATTTCCTCCACACAAATCTCAACCAAATCCTAAAATGTCTTTACCCCTTATTTGACTCAACTGAGTTCCATTTAAGGAATTCCTAATCCCTAAATTATCTATCCAAATCATTTCCCTCATATACTCAATTAATTAAAAGAATATTTACAATAATCCTCACACTCACATTTTTCTCTCAATTTAAATAAAAATGAGCATAATAATTTAAAAAATAATTAAAAAGACATCACCCCCTATTTACACAATATTTTAATGAAAATCAAGCAGGATGCTCCTGCATCAAAATTTATCATCAATCACCTCAACTTCTGATATGGTCTCCATGGTCTCAAATGTCTTCTCTAGGGGTAGCTTTTTGGAAGAAGACCTAGAGAGAGTTTCTTAGGGGCAGTCACCACCTTTGGAGAAAATTGTAATTTCTTGCCTTTCTTCCTTCCTGTAGACTAAATTGTAGATTGGGGCCTCCTCACTGAGCTTCCAGTTGATGATTTAATGTCCTCTACAATTACTGAGGGTGTCTCCTTCTTAGTCAAGGGACTATTTGGCACATCATTCACTAATTTTGAAGAATCAACAAATGGTTTCCATGATTGTTTTATTTTACTTAGCTCCTCAAAAACCAACAACTTAGTTAAGCAAAAGTAGAATTTCTAGGTTCCAATTTACTTTGTTTTTCCTTGTACTTTATCTGCCATCTTGCAGAGACTCCTAAATAAGTAAAAGGGAAATTTTAAGGATATATTTCGAGTGAAATGCAATAAGAGTCCGAAGTGGTATTGATAAACCCATCCAAATCTTCCCTCACATGTGAAGTACCTTTGAATAGCTTGCAAAATCTTGTTGTGGTTTTCCAATAAAAACTCTTTAGGCACAATGGACACATATTCCTTGTCTCTATATTGAGGTTTAAAAATATCTCTACAATGGGTGATATCAAGGGGAATGCCCTTGAACCATTGTTCTTCCTAAAGGGGAATATCTGTTGCATATTCTATTGTGAAATTTAACTCAATGGGTGAGTGCTCCAATATTAGCCTCCAATACATTAAATTTTTTGGAAAAATCCTTAGTCAATTGTAGATTGTACCCTTCAAACTTTTCACAAAATATCATACACCCCACCTGCTCAAAATCCATTCTGATGGTTGGGTTCACGTTAATAAATTTGAGATATTATGGTTCAAACCAGACAATTGCACCTACGTTGATATTTCTTTCCTCTAGATTTGACATGATTTTTGTTTTGTAGCAGTGAATAGTCTAGGGTTTAAGGAAAACTTTCTTTGTACAACTAGTAAAAAATTAATGAGAATAAGGACTCTCCAAATTAGAACTTTGATGATGATTTAGAATGAAAATCTACACAATAGACTAACCAACACAAAATTCTTCAGAAATCCCTAAAAAAACTTGCAAATGTTTGATACTGGTGGTAGAAAATTCAAAGAGACAGGCGCAACACTAGAAACGCAGTGCACGAGAAAATGGGCTTTCAAACACTTCTTAAGCACAAAATATTAGGGTGAGAATCTTCAATTTAGTTTAAACACATGGAAAAACTTGCATATGGAGGCTCTATAGAGAAAATACAGACCTGGCAACAAAAATTGCAAAATATGGAGCACGGTGTGGAAGTGTATTGATTAGGAGAAAGCACAGCGAAATGAGAAAAGTGCAGTGATTGCAAAAACATAGCGACAATGAGTTTAGATACCTTGTAGGATTTATATGTTTTTTTTCTAGATCATACATGTAATTGGGGATTCATTCAAAGTTCAGGAGTATAAATAAGCTTGAATTTTCACCTGTGAAAGAGATTTGACCACCGGTTTGTGAGAAATGAAACGTTATCTGGAAATGTTGCACCCCTACCTCCTTTACGCAACAACCTAACAGGACCACACCACAAGATTCCAATGGGAATGAAAATGAGTTGAGTGATTTTTGATGAAAGAACCCATGCCAATAATCTCCCAAAGCATCCTAGAGCAATTTTGATGGCAAAAATGATGATTTGAACTTGAAAAACAAAAATGTAGCACTTCAAAAAAGTGCAGTGAATTTCCTTTTGACGTTTTCGTCTTGAATATGTCATGACCAATTTTGATTTTACATGTACTCTGACTCAAGACACCTCCAAATTTGTGCCCATGATGACAAAGCATGTTAGCACAATCTTTTCCATGATTTCTTGATGTAACTTGACCTCTAGATCTAGCTAATTAACTCATGACGACCAAAAGTATTTATGACATGAATCTTTCAATACTCTTTTGGTGATCAATGAATCCTTATGATTACCCCTTTAATAACAATCCTTCATGAAGTTAGAAATTTTTACTTCCGAAAAATAGACAAATTTTGCATGACACTCAATCCAAATCTAGAGCTTTTAAAACCATAATAGTCAGGACATCAAAACTAACATTTACAAATTGAACTCAGATAAATAGAAAGACTAACATGACTAAGATATCTATAATATAGGACTCTAACGGGGTCCATTTTTCTCATTTATGGATTACCTCGTGTATGTTGCTATTTTACCTCGTTGACTGGTAATCCAGTGGTTTCTACCATGCTCAACATCAACAAATATATTCACGTCGTAGATTTATACCATCGGGGTTATGTCGAAGAGCCTAGGTTTGGGAAATTTTCACTGTTATATGGCACCCTTCTGAAGTTGCGTTGGAGTTATGTATCATTTATGTACTTTTAGGACTATTTTGGGGTACCTCCTATTAGCATAAATTCTTAATGCAAATGTACGAAAAGAGATCACTTTAGATGTGTGTGACAAACAACCCTAAAAACAAATATGGTTGCTTAACTTTTTTAGATATCCAATAGATAATCAAAACAAATGTATCAAAAAACCATATCTATGAAATAAAAGCAGATAAACAATAAAAATAAATAAGAATACACTCCATATATCCAATGGACAAGACAACATATATAAAAAAAAATTATATGTATTAACACCTGGGAAGGGAACAAAGAATAATGTTACCAGTCCCCCTAAATGGGATGGGTTCTTGGTTGTCCTCAATGCTTCAGATCCATAAGTCTCTCTCTCTCAATGGTGTATAAAACCCAAGACTTGTTGAACTCTATGGGAGCTCAAGAAGCAAGAAAATAGTAGCAGCAATGATAATGATCAGGGCGCGACAATGAAAGTGATCAAAGTATGACTATGAAAAAAGGATCAAAGTGAATAATGAATGAAAAACCCTCCTATTTATAACAAAATATTGAGTTAACCTTGATAATGGCGCATAATAAAATATTATTAACCAAGATCTAGATCTAACTGCTTGGAATATTTTATTATATTTTGTTGGAAGGAAAAGAAATTTAAATTGGTTAAATCCCTTTATTTAGAAATAATAAACAAATATATGATTTATTTATTATTTCAAGAATGGGGTTAAGGAATAATTTAACAAATAATGATTTTTTAATTATTTCTATATGATTTAGTCAAATTTAACAAGGAATAATAATTAAATAATGATTTAATTCATTATTCCTAGAAAAAAATAAGAAAGATAATTATTTATCTAATTATTTCTCATTAATTGGGTTAAATATGACCAGGAATATTATTTAAATAGTTGTTTAAATAATTATTCCTAGAGAAAAAACAAATAAATAATGATTTATTTAAGTATTCCTCATGGGGTTTCCTGTTTGAACCAGAAATAACTTAATAAAATATGGTTTATTAAATTATTTCTTATAGTGAAAGAAATTTTACTATGGTAAAATTGGTCTTACATGGTGTACTTCGATCCATCTAATTTTAAATGGTTAGATGACCAAAAATTAGTGTAACAGATTCCCCCCCAACTTGCAAGTGTTAGGAGCTAATCGTATGACCGAAGTACATTGTAAGAACACAATCACTAGACACTGAAGGGGAGTTAGAGAGAGAGAGAGAGAGATACATAGACTGAGTGAAGCGAGAGAGGACAATAATCTGAGGGGGCGAGACCTACAAATCATATAATTATCCTTTAATTTTTGGGTACCTGTTCTCATTGAGGCGGGGGAGGCATACCTATGCCCATCAAGATGACAAAGTACAAAGAATAATGGTGTGCCTAGCAAAATGGGACTAAGCTATAAATTACATTATAAATGGTACATGACAGATTGGCATAAAATGGGCTAGACAAAAATATAATGGATCCCACATACATACTGCACCTGGGAGAATAGCCAGGATTGAATACAATAATATTTGAGTACATGAGACATAATAACATCCAAAGAAGCCTTGATAAAACAGGAAAGGGCTATGAAAATATTAATGGATCATCTGAGTGATACATGCAAGATATAGGCACTGCAAGCGGCTGGAGCCAAACCCATCAAATATGTGGATCTGCATCTAAGTTTGTAGCAGAAAATGAGGTCATTCAGGCATGTGTGGGGCTACCTAAAGAGCCACCCCCTCACGAGGTCTAAAACATCTCAGACACACCCAAGAATCACTGGTACAATTTGTTGTATCACCGAACTATCAAACATACAAATCTCAATCATGCAATAAGGAGCTAGATGAGAAACAATCAAGTCAAAGGGAAATGAGGAGTCCCTTTGCCTGATTCGAGGCACTAAACAAGAATGGAAGTTGGAACCAAGGTACACTGCCCTCTAGAAGTGTCTTCTGGAATGAATGTGTTGATGTCAATAGAAGGACGTCCACCATAGGTGAGGCAATTAGGAATCCTCAACTAAGTTAGGAGAGATTATAGTAAAGAGACTGATGTACTGACACTAGGTATGGGGATGGAATGGGAGACATTGAGTATCAAATGGACAACTTCCCTTGTCAGAGCATATAAAGCATAGATGATCTGACAATGACTGACTCGATGCCTGAGGGAATGGGGGACAGTGTGACTGGAGGAAAAAATGGGCTACACGAGAGAGGGATAAGGCACGAATGGATGGAATACTATAACAGGAGGCAACGAGACTCGTGACAGACTCCATGAATGTGATGATGACTCAACTCGGATGCTCTGATCAAGGGTGACTCGATTATGCTTCCACATAGAATAGACTTGGTGGTGACCATACAAACATGAGAAAAATATGGTTGCTCATGAAAAAAATCAACACATGGGTTGACAAATATGAAGGAAAAGTGGTGCCCGAAGTACAAGTGGCGCAAGTGAAGAAATTTGATTTTCAGAGGCAGGAGAGTGACCCTTCTTGGAAAAAAGGCTTCCACGTGAAGTATCAAATCACCAAAAACAAAATGATACCCATTTTAGAGCTTAGTGAGATATTTCCAATGGTGTTGATGGTTTTTCAAACTGATCTATAGTTTGGTCACAATTGGTAAAATAAAAATTATGGTTTCTATTTTAATAGGATGATTTCCCTCCAATTTGGTTCATTTTCTATTGGAGTTGTGGTGAACATGGAGAGGAGGAGAAGGCCCTAAATCTTGCAGTGTTCATAGTGGAAAAACTAACCATTGGAATTGAAATCCGTCAGTTGTAGGTAGGTGGCCTAACCTTACTCTTCATTTTGAGCAGATTAGAATTTCAGAATAGGTGCCCAAAGTTTGGGAATAGCACCCTACCCTTCCTGATGGGTAGATCACACTTCTTGGGCCCTATTTTATGAGTTGGGTCACAGTTTTCAAAAAGAAAAAATGTGAGCTCACAGGTACATGGCTGGGAAAATGCGAGTTGCCAAAAAGTTGGGTTTTGTCTTGTTTTTCACTGGTAACTGGGGCTTGATGTTTTTGATGCAATTTTATTTCTTTTAACTAACAAATATTCTGGGTTTTTGTAGGTATGGAAGAGTTAAACATCAATTAGAGAGAGAGAGATTTGGATGCACTTTGTTCTGAGATCCAACAGGATCAGGTGGTCAGAGGTGCACTGGCGAGGTATGGGGTTCTCAAGTTGGTTGAGAACCCATTGATGAGGGCAGGGGAGTGTTGAGGCCTTAGAAATATGTGGCAAAAACAAGGGAGATAACCACCTGGTCCGGACCTTAAAGAAGTTCCTTTTCTGTTTGGGATAGTGGCTTCGACTGGGTGTAATGGGACCAGTTTCCCAGATTTGGGTTTTTGTATGATTGTTAGATTTATCTCAAAATATTTGCATAAATAATTACTAAAAACTAAAACAAATTTATTCTAGAATGCAAACTTTGAAATAAGTCTAATTTAATCTAACCTGGGATAACACTAATTTTATGCAATTTAGAATGATATCTATTCAGTCTGTGATGATTTAGATCAATCATAGACTTAATAGGATTAATACTTTGTAAGATGATTCTTTTGAGAAAAAGTTAATCAAAAGAAAATGTAAAACATATCGCAGATATTCTGATGAGCATATATAAAACAAATCAATTTCTATCTTTATAGATTCATACAATAGTGCAACTGATATTTCAAACAGAAATAATTGATTTCATACATAATTCATGAAAGTTGAACTTATCACTAATGTTTAAAACATAATTTAGCATACATGATAATAGTACCAGATGTATACTATCATGTTCATTTGATCGGAAATAATAGGCCACAATCAATCCTTCTATCAATGATTCTTTCAAAGAATACAAAAGTGTGTCAACAATGATCAACAAAATGATGTATAACTGAAAAGGCCATGTTCCATTATTTCATCGAGGCATCTACAAACTTACAATAATGCATTCTTTGTAAATTCTCTCAATAAAATTCTGGGCCCTTCTCTAAATGCATGAGAAGGGTTTAAATATTATATTAACTACTTACAAAAATATATTATACAAAATATCCTATGAGGTGGTTTCAAACAACCTTCCTCATTCCTAGTGCATATTTGCTAAAATTGAAATTATTAAAAACAACTTAAATTATAATCATGCCCGATGATAGATTACTGCCAGCTCTGCTTTTCTGCTCACAAATATCTGACATCGGCTGAACCTGTGGAGGTTTCCCGAACTGCATCTTCATTTTCCCAACAAATATAGCATCCTGTAAAATTGGCTGCATTTTGTGTATGGAATATAGAGAGCAAATCAATGTCATTACTTGACTATGTGGTTTAACTAGTAATTGCCAGTATGATTCCCAATCAGTTTTCTTTCGTTGTGCAAGCGTTTCTTCTCGAAGTTGACCTATGTTTTTCCAAATTTGTTCTAAATTTATAATATCAAGAATTGATTTATGATTTCCTTCTTTAATCAAACAAGAGGTATGCAACATGTGGTTAATCATTTTGACCATACTCTTTGATATACCTGCTGCTCTAGCTATGGCCAACTCTGCCTATTTTACGTGTGCATCCCAGTCAGTAAGAAGGATATCTTTGAAAGTCTCTTTGATCTTTGGGAGACTTGAATTTCTCCCTTCTTCTGAATCCTACCATTCAATATAATCAGAAATTTTAGTATTGAGTTCATTAAACTCAATTCTCTGGTCAATGACTATATTGGTCAATTGTTCACTGATTTCCAAGTGTGGGATTATGTCTGACATCTGTGAAATAAAATTTTTTTGTTGTTTTGAGAGAAAGGCATTCAATGCCAATGCTTCTTTTATGAATTCCTCTACAGTAGGAATACCTTCATAGTTTGTAAGCTCTTCTCTCAATTCTCTAATCAATGTGTTTTTGCTAGATAAGTCATTTTCATGACTTGTCCTAAGCATTTCCATATATTGCTAAATTTGAGGAGTTGATGCTCTACCTTCTGATTTAAACTTCTCCTTTCTTCATCCAGTTGTTTTTGTAGCTGCATGATCTTATAATCTTTTTCTTGAACCAAAATGGATACTTCGGCTGCCTTATCCATTGTTGTAGTAGTGTATTCTCCAGCAAATTGTGATAGCCGAGTAAGATTTTCAATTGGATTTGAAGGAGTGTCTTTCCATACAACTTCCATTACTTCATTTCCTGGAGGCATTTCAATCCTTCTCCTTTTTCTTTGTTTTCTTACTACAGCTTTATGGAGAGCGCTGTAGAATACATCTAGTGGAGGGATATCAGTTACCTTTATAACAATTTCATCAGTCGGAAACACAGAAATTATTTCTGTATCTTGGGAGGTTATCCCAGGAATTTCAATGATTTCTTTTGCCGAAATTGTTTGTCCCTTTGGAGTATGAAATTCTGTATCTTTTTGTGAAGATGATACCTCTTAGGTATTTAACAATGTGTTGCTAACTGGAGTCCATAATTTATCTAGTTAACTCTGACTTTGTGAATATGTTTGTTCTGTTTTGATTTCTTTGCTTGCTTCAGTTGTATAACTGGTAACTAAGACATTTTGAGGGATACGTTTGAGTCTTTGTTCTTTGTACTCGTTGAATCTTTGTATTTCTTCTGGATTTAGGTTCAATTTGACATAATTTTGAACTTCTTCAAAAATCCCAAATGATTGAAAAATGTCTTCAAATCTATCATTAGTGTGTATGATAGGTTTGACTTTAACTAACTGAGTAAACTTGTTAGCAATCTTATCTGGGTCGAACTGTCTTGAGGTTAAAATAGGGAGCTTTAAAAGCTCAATATTCTGACATTATTTCAATGCATGATTGAAATTACTGAGGGTGAATGTACCACATTGAATTGGAAAACTTGGCCATAACGATTTTTTACTATCCTTCAAAGTTTGGTGAGTCCATTACCAACATTTTGGTAGGCGACTTCTCTCGCCATTAATTTATCAAAAACATACAAAGGAAGAATATGTGGGGGATCAAAGCTTCCAAATACTCTAATATATGAAAATTATTCTTCAACAAAACATTTTCCTATCATTTGAAGGTCTACAAGGGCTTCCTTAGTGAACCTAGGGCTCACTTTGTCAAACATAAATTGATGTAACGGTAATACAACTCCATAACATAGCCTATGAAAATGTGGTGCATAATTATGCTCCCATATCTCTTTGTGACTTAAATGAATAGGGGCAGGATCCTCGGGAGTCCATTTCCAACCCATAACTAGAAAACTGGTAGAAAAACAGATAGCATAAAAAATATATGCACTCATGAAAAATTAAGCGACGGGTTTGGAGGAAGAAGCTCTTGTTTGGAGATATTCATTAATCGCTTTAGCTATATTTTCAGAAAGAATGGTTGCCCAATTCATGATATGGGAATTAACATAGGAATCAATCAGGGGAAGCCAATTTATGGAGAATTTGGTATTATCAGGGAGACCATATAATCCGCATAGCATCGCGGCTACAAAATTGTAGGGATTTGCCAGTGAGGCGATAGGGTACATACCTGATTTCTCATGTTTGAACTTGTTATCCAGTTTCCTCAAACACTGAATTTTCTTGAAAGGCTCCTCATTGTTCTTTGAAAATTTCTCAACAAATCTATTATCATAAATGTCTTGTGGGTCAGGTAGCGTGTACATGATTTTCAAGTCTTCGGCTCTGAAAGAACCTCAGATTTCATTCTTAGCGGTTCTTAATTGTTTGTCCTTGATGGTTGAATTTTCAAGCACCCACCTAATTGTTGGGAAAAATACTGAGAGGGGGGGGGTGAATCAGTATTTAGAGCTGACTGAAAACTTTTTACTTTTTCTTTCTCTTAAAACCATACGCTACTTTACTAAACCCAACTCGCGTATATACGCGGATATCCTTAATAAAACTTGCGTATGTCCAGAGATCTTATTATGCATTTAATTCTTTACTTAGATCATTGCATCATTCATTCATCAGATATTTTGTAAGCAGTAAGCATGTGCAGTAATAACAGAATAAACCATCACACATAAGCAACACACATGAACACCAGTATTTACAGAAACCCAATTCCTAGAGAAAACCACCGCGCTGCCTCTATCTTCAATATTTATTATAAAGAAAACTTCTTACAATTTTGTACTGGCGCAGACTCATACCAGCACGCAGGCACCCACCTGTAGAAGGTTGCAACCTTCTCTCATTCTCCAGCCACTACTGGGAGGGAGCTCCAACCCCCTGATCTCGTTTACTAGCCTTTCTTGGAAGGGAGCTACTACCCCCTACTCTCATTTACCATCCTCTCCTCGAAAGGAGCTACAACCCCCTCACTGAAGGCTTCGACCCTCAGCACCATCATGGACCACGTTTCATCAATTTTCATACTAGATCCAACAACTTCCACATAACATACCTTGTAGGTCACCTTTCATCATATTTTCAGACTGGACCCACTCCACACATTTAAGCTCAACATACATCAAATTGAAACTTATAACTCCATCAATTCATTCATCGAATTTGTTGGAAATGTTTTCATTGATGGAAAAGGAATTGGCAAAGACAGAAGCAGCATTTAGACTATCTTTGAGGCAGCAGATGAAACAGAGGAAGAGTGCAACTACAGAGAGTAGTATCGGTCAAGAAACAGATTCAAGCAGTGAATTGAAGCAGAGTTTTCCAGAGACAGAGGTGATAGAAAACCTGGCAAATTGAGAAGAATGAGTGAAACACTTATTAATTCGTATATGGTGATGAGGGATTGGTTCTATATTCTTCATGAATTATATATTCAGCAGAGTATTTGAGTTCTTGTGGACATTTTTGAAATCATGTGTTACTGATAGATGGGATTTTTCCCATATAGACAACTTGAATTGTGAAAGCATGAGTGTGTTACTCAGAACATCTAGATTCTGTGAAAGGAGGAGATTTGTGAAGTTGTATACGATATCGGGTTGCTAAGGCCATGGTACAGTGAGCCACAAATGGGTTCTGGATGTACAGGGCACATTATATATATATAACCTGAGTTTCATACATTAACATAATCACGGAGGAAGATCAATTAAATCAAAGTTATGCTTTAAAGAATTTCATGCGGAATGAACAGTGAAAGCGGTTTATAGTTTTCATCGCACCGCCTATACAGAGAAAGTGGTATTTCCTGGTTGAGGAGCGATCCCATAGAGTACTTGAAACACGTCCCTGTACGACGCCGCAAAACCACTTTTCACTATGCGCCATCGCGCATTATAGTTCGACCCAGGACGCCCCGCGATATCGTTGAGCACCGTTGATCTGAGAAGGGGTCATCAGACGGTCATCATTTATTGAAGGTGCGCAAAGTTTAACACTGGTACGCCGAACCATCGTACGGTAACGTTCGGCATCGGAAGTCGAGCGATTTGCATATACGCCGTTGATCTGGAAGCTTGCTAATCTAACGGTGATCGGACGCTGAACTTGCGCGAAGTTTACCTATGGTACCATGCGCGTATTTGATTGGCTATTGACTATATTTGTGGGCCCGGGGTCAAAGGCTTACCATATTATTTGAAAGAGTTAAAATGCGAAGGGTTAACTTTAATCCTAAAGTTCTGTTTAAAATTGTAAATATATTTATTTATCAAGTTCGTCAAATTGATAAATAAATTAAAAAGAAATAAAAAAGGAACGTAAGGGGGCTAAAGGAAATACCGTCCAGGAATACCATTAGTAATTGAATGGTTTTGACTCATGGTTTTAATAAAGGCAAAACTATATAAGAAGAAGAAAAATAGAGAACGTGGGGTGTGCGTGGTAAGGGTGGCGAATAAAATTTCTCAATAGAATATCTGTAAGGGCGAGCTCTATTCTTAACTGATAAATCTGACACTACGATGCACCCATGAACATAATGATCTGACGATGATGAATCTCTGGTTTGAATAACGGACGAAATTATGAAGAACTGGTGTGAGTATACAGAAAATACATAAATCTAGTGACCGGAAAGGCATGTGGTATGGAAACTGGTGGATCCAGTATGAAAATTGATGAAACGTGTTCCGCAGACTGAGGGTTGAAACCTTCAGACAAGGGGTCGTAGCTTCCTTCCAGTAGGAACTGGTAAACGAGAGCAGGGGGTAGTTGCTCCCATCTAGGAGAGGCTGGTAAACGAGAGAAGGTTGTAGCCTTCTACAGGTGGGTGTCTGCATGTTGGTATACGTCTGCACCAGCATATATTGTAAGAATTTTTTTCTATAATAAATATTGAAGATTGAGATTACAGCAGTGGTGGTTTTCTTCCGAATTGGGTTTCCACCTTAAATCCTGGTGTTCATATGTGATGTTCATGTTTGATGATTTGTTCTGTTATTTCTGTTCATGCTTAATGCTTATCTGATGTAATGCTCTTAGTAACGACATAATAAGATTTTTGAACGTACATGGTGAATGTTGTACTATAACATATGTTTTAAGAGAAAGAAAAGAAAATTTTTTCAGTCCTAAATATTGATTCACCCCTCCCCTCTCAATATTTTTCTCAACAATTGGTATCAAAGGAGGTCCTTCTAAAAAGCTTAGCCGCTAGAAGGAAGATCAAGCAAGATGAGTAACCAAGATGGAACAGCATCTATCAGGCCTCCGCTCTTCAACATAAACAATTTAATTTTCTGGAAAAAAAGGATGAGATCCTA